>CM065595.1:128192716-128730216 GCA_033119425.1 Bufotes viridis
GAGAGGTGGGGACTGACTTGGGACTCGGCCTGACGCCTGAGGCTGGGTGAACTGACTGGGGAGGGGATGGGAATAGTGCCGGGAGCGTAGGCTGCCTATGGGAGGAGGAGCTGGCCGGCAAATAAGAGCTGAATCGCCTCCCTCTCTGCCCGCCCGCAGCTCTGGCTGCTATTAGGTTAAGTGAGTCCGCTCTGCCGTGGGGCCCGCCCGCCGCAGCGGGCCCCCCCCCCTCCCCGGGCCCGGTCGCGGTCGCACACTCTGCGACCGCGATCGTTACGCCCCTGCCTTCTCTAATGAGTCATGTTTTCTACTTCATCAAACAGATGGATATTGGTGCGTCAGATGAAAAACATCAGAGAATAAACACCCTGCAACCATTTCTAGAAGAACACAAGCTGGTGGTGGCAGCGTTATGGTCTGGGGATTGTTTTCCTGGCATTCTCTGGGCCCACTCATCCATGTGAAAGACACTCAACCAATTTGGGTATTAATCCATCCTTGCAGATCACGTACACCTATACATGCCGATTGTCTTCCCTGGGGTGGACGGGATCTTCCAGCAAGACAATGCAACATGTCACACGGCTAGAAATGTCCGACATTGGTTGGAAGAGCATGACCAAGACTTCTAAGTACTACCCTGGCCCCCTAATACCCCAGACTTGAACCCAATTGAGCATCTGTGGGATCTTCATGATTCTGTTCTCTCTATAAATCTTCCTCCACACCCCCTCCAACAGCTGTGGTTTGCGCTGCAGTCAGCATGGCTCCAAATACCTGTGACAACCTACCAGCACCTTATGGAGTCACTCCCAGCCCGTCTAGCTGCTGTCCGTGCTGCACACAATGGTTACTCTGGATATTAGACTGTGGTCATAATATTGTGACTTCTCTATCCATAATGAATATTAAAATATTATATATATGTTATAATAAATATTCTGAAGGCTCTGCTTACATTATCCCATAGAAGTCTATAGAGAGGGGAGGGGAGAAGGGAACTGCAGAGTGACCAGAGACAATCGTGCATGACACAGCAGCTAATAGTAATTGTTATATCTTAACCCCAGTGCTTTATTCACATCTGTCCTATATGGCTCTTCTGAGTGTTTATGACTCAGAGAACTGCGGATTAGCGATATAACCTGCAGTGGGGAATACTTAGTGCTCACATATGCAATATGTAAGTCATATAATGGTCAGATACTCATGAAATCTCTGAAAAGTTATTTGAAATGATGGTTATGCTTTAACTTTAAGACTCTACAAAGGTGGTGGTGGAGGTGCAAATTTAGCAAGCCTGCACTGCAGGAATCTGGATTAAAAATGTTAAAAAAAATACATTTTTGACTTTTTTCAAATGTTTGTTTAAAAAGAGTTATGACATTTTGCATTTTAACACTGTTCACGCAAGTTTTGAAAAGTGTGAGGGAAAATGGGTTGTCAAGCTAATTTAAGCCTGATTTATCGTCTGCGACATTTTAAAAAGTTACAAAAATTGTCACAATCTGACTCCAGTAAAAGCAGAAACTGTCAGAACATCTCAAGTTTCCAATGGTTAATGTAAAAAATGAAAATCAGACATCCTAGAGTCTCTTTCTAAGAAAGCTAGAACCATCCCCGTATCTCACATGGATCCAGAGATCTCCCCACCATTCGTTACTCTACTTGGTCGGCTAGATTTATCAAACTGGTAGCTGAGGGGGCATGTCTTTCCGCTGACGCTAAGGGGATGTTTCCTCTATGCTGCAGCTCTGGGAGTGTGTTCTTTCTGCTGCAGCTCATGGTGCGTGTCTGCTCTGATGCAGATCTCTCCCTATCACAGCTCAGGAGGCAGCTGAATGATGGAACTGAGCATGTGTGTCCATGTGTTTGATGGACAGAGAAATAAGAAATAGAATAAACAGTAGGTGGCGCTATACAGATACATTTTATTGAATAACTCACTGACTATGCTCAATTTTTAATTACATGCAATTACAAAACTATTCAGATCCAGGTGCTGATTTGAAAAGTGCAGAATATTTTTCGTGGGACAACCCCTTTAAAGATGCACCAAATTTATCAAAGGGATTTTATAAAATTATGGCAATGCAGTCTCCTGCAAAACTGATTTTAAAAATTCCCTCATGATAAATCTTCCCCATTGGAGCTCTGTATCAGAAAAAAAACAACAATGTCTGCTTGTAGCCTGAGCATTATTCTGCTGCATAATATTTTGACATTTTATATATTACTAAACTTCTCCGTGGAATTTTTGTATTTTTTCACTAGTGAGCTGCTGCACAGAATCATAAAATTGTATTCCTAGAAACTAGGAAGACTTACAAGTCTTGGTAATTAGTTTTACACGTTCCTTCACAGCGTAATTTATACAATAACTACAATCTTCCCATTATAGCGGCTTCCTGGGATGCATTGAAGGATACTAATCATTGCCTAGCAAAGTTCAGAACGTATAACTTGTTCTGGTGTTTTCAAGTTTTGCTCATCGCCATGTGAGCTTTTGAATTACAGCCCAGAGCTCAGCAAGCAAAGGTTTCCTAATTATGTAATTTTCCTTTCTAACACGAGGCTGAATTAGCTAATGAAAATGAATGGCAAAGGACTGTGAAATAAGCATAATAGAGTAATCACACAGACCAGACATCACTTGTCTTCATAGTATTTACAAGTATTATATTCTTTACAGTATTTTATTTTATGGCTTTTGGACTTTAAAGAGTCACACAATTTCATTTCATTTAAAGGTGTTGTCTAAATGTCGAGGTTCAGAGCTGATCCCGGACATATCCCTTTCTTCACCCAGGCAGCCCCTCTGAGATGAGCATTGGAGCATATCATGCTTTTTTGTTTGCAAACTTACACTGCTAGATGGAGGCTTCCGCCTCAACGGGAACACTGCTAGGAGGAAGCCTCTGCCTAGCAGAGACCCGGTACGTTGCCAGGTCTGCTAAAAAAGCCCTTGCCCTGTGCCATTCAGCGCAGGGCAAGGAGGGAGAGCATTGGAGCATGAAATACTCCAATGCTCATCTCAGAGGGGCTGCCTGGGTGAAGAAGGGGATATGTCTTTAATAGAGAAACGTGTAACTAGCAAATTTCTAAATCACTTAACTAAAAAAGTATGTTTGCATCCACCTGAAAAAAAAAGCTGTAAAGTCATGGCCCCTAGGGTTCTCACTTCCACCTAAGTTTCAGTCCAGTGTCTCTAGTAACAGAGACTCATAAGACAGCAAAGATGAAGTGGGGACGTGTCAGAGCTAGCTGAGATCCTGAGCCTGATAAAAGAACCGCTTCTACACTGCTTCTGAATTGACAGGATCCTCCTGCCTTTCTGTAAAGCCTCATGCCCGGCCATGCCCATATTGTGGTAAGCAAACAACGGGTCCGCAATATACGGGCCCCAGCCGCAACACGGATGCGGACCCATTCAAGTTGAATGGGTCTGAATCAGTCTGCGGCAGCCTCACGGATGGTGCCCATGATTGGGGATAGCAAATTGCGGTCCCTAAAGCACGGAACAGCAAGACGACGACCGTGTGCATGACACCTAAGTGTGAATTCCCCGTCCTCATCTGTTCTGCCAGCTCCAGAGCTGCATCAGAAATTGCCACAAAAAGCTGTTTGTGATCCTACCCTTAGGCCTCGTTAATATTTCTGTTTTTCGCTGATGTGTGCTGTCTGCATTTTCCACGGACAGCACACATACCCATTGCTTTTAATGTTTCTGTTCACACTAGTATTTTTTTTACTGACTACAAATCACTGAAAAAAATCACAGACACATGCACTACTTTGATTCATGATGCAGACCAAACACACCCATATAGTCTATTTGTCCGCAAAAAAAACACGGACACAACACAGATGGCATCTGTGTTGAGTTGGTGTTTGGTCCATTTTTAACTGAACCCTGATGAGATATGCTCTGTAAATTAACTTTCACCTGAGCAGTGTCCGTGGAGTACGGCATGTATGACACACGAAGGGCAAAAAAAAATGGACACACAGACCAAACAGGGATGCTTCACCTTCATCTTCACAGACGAAGCCGGGACTGATTTTTTTTTTTTTCACACTAAGTGAAACGGACACGGAAATGTGACCATGATTTTAATTTGGCTTCAGTTGGCTTGACTGTCTAACCAAAGCCACTACTTTCTCACTTTCGAAACTGGAATGAGTGGAGTAAAAATGCAAAATATCTCTAAATTTTTGAGTAAATAAAAAGTCTCAAATCCCTGTTCTGAGACTTTTTGGAAACAAAATTCTGGAGTACAGGGCTGGATAAATCCCCCTGATACAATATCACGGAGATGACTGACAACTGATCCCTCTTATGGACACCAGAGCGGTGCAGTGACCGCGGGGGGTTCTATCTGCAATAATGGTGGTAGTTGTTCCCCAGAGAGTGGTTTTATATGGGGTGCCCTTGATGTTGGCAAAGAATGGAGAGTGATATAAAAAAATAACTGGCTTAGTTGCCCATAGCAACCAATCAGATTCCTCCTTTCATTTTTCAGAGCTCCTTTGGAATATAAAAGATAGAATCTGATTGGTTGCTATGGGCAACTATGTTTTGATAAATCTCACAAAGAGAGTTGTTATTTCAGTAAACCAGGCACAGCTTGAAACTTTACTTAAAATGTAGGGTGTCATTTATTGAAGTGAAATACGTCTATATTAGGCAGCGTATTTTGTAAAAAAAAAAAAACGGAATTAGTAAATTACCCTACCCCCCACTGATTGTTTGGGTAGTGCACTCTTTACTCACAATCCTGGTCTCTTGACCACAAAGGGGATGCATCACATCATAACCATAACTAAACATTATACGCCAAAGAAAGCTGCGACCTAAACCATAAGAAAGAGAATACAACCGGTTTGAGATTTTAAAACTGCCCACGGCTTTATTGAATAGTACAGATATTAAACAAACAAACGTGACGCCGTGGGCACAAAATAATACACCAAATCACAAGAATCTCAGACCAAGAGATGAGCCCATAGGGTACTAAAGATCTAATTCCCCAAAGATCCAGAACTCTGGGCTCGAAAGGGGGCCAATATATAAAGGTGTGACAAAGAAAGAAATTAATAATCAAAATATTGACAAATGATATAAGATAAAGTTTCGAATGTTTTTATTTTTATTTGTATTTTTTTAGAGTTGAGGATAAAACAGGTGTCCGGCACCATACGAGGTGTCTGGCAAATATTATGAGTAATATAAGAAACCCAAGAAAAAAAAATATATATATATTTTTTCACTTTTTAGGGTGGAAGGGTTTTATTCACCTGGAGAAGCTGCAAGAATGTGCCAGGAGGGGAGGAAACCCAGAGACAGAAGGTAAGAAACCACATGCCCCAATTAAACGGACCAAAGTGGTCTGAGCAAACGAAAAATATTATATTAAGTGAATGTATGACCCAGGCATTGGCTTCTTTTGGCTGCATGAGGCCAGTCATGACACCCGTGACTTAATTTCAGAGGTCACAGGTGTCACTTTTCCACACTCTTGTCTCAGTCCAATTCAGTCCAGCCTTCCCTCTGGTAGAGCTCATGGACACGAACGTGCCATGTTTTGCGGTCCGAAAAATTGCTGATCCACAAAACAGATGCCGCCCGTGTGCATTCCGCTATTTGCAGAACAGATCGGGCAGCACAATATAGAAATGCCGCCCGTTCCGTGGGACATGATCTATCATTTTTGTGAGGCCACGGAACAGGGCAAAAGTGCGGCTCGGATACGGAACCAACCCACATTCGTGTGAATGCGCCCATAGTCTTATACAGCGCCTTCAGGGTATGGTGGGCCCTGAAACAAGTGGAATGTGTTTGCTCACACTAGTAGGAAGCTGTGTATGAGCTACAGGTTTCAGGATCTCTGCTTGCTGAGCACACTCCAATATGTCACCGGACCTTGTTCTTGTCCACCACCTTCCTCTGACCTAGCTCAACCCATGAAGAAAATAACCAGGACATGCCACTAATGATGGTGCATTCTGGTATTGCAGCTCAATATAGTGGAAGACAATAGCGGAAGACTTAAATTGTGAGCCCCACTAGGGGCAGCTTGATGCAAATATCTGTAAAGAGCTGCAGAATATAGTAGCGCTATATAAGTGCATAAAATGAAATAAATATATGTAATATGAACAGATTATACACATGTCACCACTGACCGAGGCTTCCCTGGGGCACTGCACATATACTCTTGTGTAATTGGAATGCACTGGCATGCTTATATGGTTGCATAGTTGCTTAAAAATATACCGCTCTCATTGCACTTAGTCTCTTGCTTTAATGTCATTCTTTGGTTAGGAAACCCATTTTCATCTCTCTGTAAACTGATCATATGTTGCTTTCATAAAACATCTCTGAATCTGACAGTGGGCAGATGGCCTGTTTTTGTGTATACTTGCGTAGAAAGTGTCTGCCAAACATACCCGAAAGAAAGCTGCCAACATGTACCCACTACAGCTTCCTCCCACTGGTTAAAATTATGAGGGGTTATTTCATAGGTCATTTTCAAATGTAATTATCAGGGTTTCTGACTCCAAATGATGCCCACTATTCCAAGTTATATTAAAGAGATGATGGGAACCAGATGCAGGGTGTGATATTTGTGTCTGTGGTGTGAAGCTAAAGTAACAGACTTGTTCTGTCAGTCTGCTCAAATGACAGGACAGGCAGGGTAAAGCATATTGTGGTTCATTCACATAGGTTCTACTTTAAAAATCCATTCCCTCTTCCCTTTGTGTAACTTACACATATACAGGTCACCATTAATTCTTTGGAGAAGAGTATGCTTTAAAGGCTATGGACACTACTGTTTAAATGCTATGGACACTACTGTTTAAAGGCTATGGACACTATTTGGGCCATTGTTGTGATTAACTTATTTTGGTCCAAAAATATTTTTTTTCAATCGGTCTTTATCAAAAATGTTCAGCTGTTTTTAAGATACAAGGGTTAAGAAATCAGTCTGTTTGCAGAGTATCACTTTTATCAGCCTGAGAAGCCTTATCTTTGATCTGCTGACCTCAAAAACATTCATTATAGTTAAGCTCTTATCAAACTGATAAAAATATGGCTTAAATTAGTGTTTATGAGGTCAGGAGATCAAAGATAAGGCTTTACATGAGCCGTCAGCTGAGGGGACTAAGAAATGATACTCTGCAAATGTAACGCCCCAGAGTGGCATTACCACTTCTGCACCCTGCTACTATCTCTAATGGGCTAACAAAACGTCATCTTAAGTATTTATTTCAGTCCTATACACTGTGCATTTCTAATGTTTGCAACTGTTGCGTTCATGTGAAATGTGCCTGGTTCACCAGCAGGTGGCAGCAAACACAGCAGAGCTACATTTAGCTTTCTATTGCATTCTAACCCCCTTCTCTGTGGAGGAGTGGGCGATTCCCACTTCCTGCAGGAAGGGTGGGTACCAGTTCTAGTTAGTCTAGCTTACCCCCTGCTAGGAGACAGTTGTGCAGGGGGCACATCTCTGTTGGATGTGTCCAAGCCAGCCAGAGCACCCTAAGCTCTGCTGGTCATGGAGGCCAAAGCTTAAAGCCTCAGGAGCCAGGAGGAAAGTTCTCTGGCATAAACTAGAGTCAGACTACAGAGAAGAATGCAGAGTCATACAGCCAGCCTGTCAGTACAGCAGAGCCAGAGAGAAACAGGTGTAGCAAGGATGAGTTTGCCTGCCAGTTTTAATGCTATAGCCTGCTGGGACCAAGATAAAGCTTGAAGATTGCTTTTGATGAACGTTTATCAAAGTAAAACTGCTGTTCAACTTTATACAAGGTATGGAGTCAATCTTTCTTTGAAATCCCTCAATTATTTCCCCTATTTATTGCTTCTGAGCGAAAGCCTGGGGTCCAGCCGTATCCAGGTAGGAACACCGTGACACACATAAAGGAACATTTTAGGCCGCACTATACCACCTGGCATTCCTATACCTGGGTTGCAAAACATAGAGGGCCCTAGGTGGAGGCGGCTATTGCACAAACAGACAGTTTTGTTTTTTTTACCCTTGTAAACGGCTGAACATTCCAGGTCATAACCATTCCCCATTTCATCGGTGGTGCCAGCAGAAACTTACCAATCCTCTCTAAACTCTGCATTAGTGGAAATATTATGAGTGACCCCTCAACAATTTTATGATAAATTCATACCCTCAAGGCATGATGCCTTTCATTTTCATTTTTTCAGATTCTGGTTAGCAATCATTCGGTGCCCACATCTACAGCCTTTGAACGGATTGGACTCCTGAGGCCTCTAACAAAGAGGCACCATATCCACAGAAAATTATATGTCGCGTTTAATCAGCCTCTATCAGTAGAAAAGCTCCACTTTTTACACAGATCAGAATCAGACCCACTTATAACAATGACTCTCCACAGGTGGCATCACTGTTGTACTATTGGTGATATCAAAGGGCACTTCTGCTTTTTATTCCCTTGTGTCCTCACTATATGTTCAAGTTTACATAGGGTCTATTTTATTTGTCGGTTTTTCTACTTTTATCCCTTTTACTACAGTTTTGCAATTTAAATAGTACTATATGCTTTTAATGTAAAATCTATGAGGGACATTTATCAATTCTGCTACACCAGGTTAGTGGAATAGAAATTTCGCAAGTGATGCCCAAGTGCCCCATTTGGTGAGCCTTGCCACTTTTAGAAGTGGAGTGAAAAGTAAGTCAGGATTTCAGACTAGAACACCTTTAAGTCTGATTTATGATGTGTGACTTTCAAAAAGTTGCAGAACATTTGCATTTCAACGCAAGGTAACCCCCTGGTGTACTTTTACAGACATAGACGTACACCACATTGCACTTGCGCCAAATATATGAGGCCGAATGAAGCCGAAATTCCTCATTCTTCATTGTATTTTTCCGGAAACGGCAAAAAAAATAAAAAAAATAAAACTCATCCAAATACTCATCTATATGCTCGTAAAGAGGCTGTCGTGCCCATCTTGATTGAAGATACCATGTTAAATCTCACGTGCAGTGAAGTGTAATGTCACCACGTCAGCTTGCTGACCATTTCGTGTGGTTTCTTCAATCAAGATAGCCGCAACGGCATCGTGCGAGCTAATGGATGAGGTAAGTATGTATTTTTTTTCTAACCCTGATTAACTCTTGAAAGGCCTCAATCTTCATTCCAGATGGAGCGATTAGCTAAGAATGCAGCATCTCAGGGGTTCAATGACGTGGGCGACGCCGTCGCCGTTCCCCGTTATTGCGCCCGCTACATACAATGGAATGCAATTCATGACGAAGTAATTTATAACAAATCAAATTTCTTTGTGAAATTCGTTGAAGCAGCCAAATCAAATTTTTTATAAATTTGCTCATGTCTAGTGGCCTCGTATTTCTCCTTTTTTTCACAGTTGCTCCAAAGTTTACCGTCAACAGTGCATGTGGGTTGCTTGCGTGCATTTAATCTAGAGGATTGCTTTTCCCTTTGTACCCACAGTACCCATAGTACTGTATCTTTACTATGAGAATAACATAACAGACACAGGATTAACAGTCATGAAGGGGCAAAGAACAGAGCCCCTGGAAGACTCAGAGACCAAAATACAGTACTTAAATCTATATGGGCAGCTCTTGATAACAGATTGTGGCTCTGAAAAGCAAAGTAATGTTCAGTAAGAGCAAAAGTATTCGTAGGGACACTTAAGGTTTCTTTGGGAAGAAATGTTCATTGAAAAAATGGAAAAGAGAACTTTAAAACTGTGTGAAAGAGCACTTGTTTGAAGATTTATTAAGTGGCAAATGGAGCTTAAGAGTTCGGTCACACGGTTAGGTCATGTATATGTTAAATCCCCTTAGAGCTGAAGACCCTGTCCTGGGGTATTAAAAATCGGAAAGTCCCCTTTTTGCCTCAGAGTTACTAAATAAAGAATTTAAAAATGGGTTCTCTAAACCAGATTACTCCGTGTAAATCCTGAACATTCATATATTACCCAAAACTTTCTCATTTTTTGTTCCAAGTTACAATTATTATGAGTATTAACTGTAATATGTTAAGTGAGACATCTTGATCCTGGATCATTTTAAAGAACTATTAGAGTTTATTCATTGAGGGGATAGATGTGTGCCCTTACAGATATATTCAATGAGTAACGTGCAAATCTGATCCATTTTTGGAAGCCATTTGAGATACTATAAAATTTATGATATACATAATTAGGAATCATATAACATATTAAAATGAAAACATTTTGTTTTATGATCATGTACCATATATGCTAGTTATTTTTCTTTACATAAAAATTACATTTAAAGCCACAGTAAGGTGCAAAAATATTAGAACTGTACAACCTTTGCAGGGTTCTTCTTGTGCCAGTTGACTTCATTTTCCCTTTACATGGGTATTAATAATTACAAATATACTGAATTTCTGTAAAATTACCTTTGAAGATAGAAACAAATAACAATGTCTATTATTCTAAGACTAAGGAGAAGATTGATCTAAAGCTCAATTATGCCACATAAATACTAAGTCTATCTCCAGCGCTAACTACATTTATGGAAAGGAGTATGAACACAAGAATTGTGGAATATGGATAGGATCGAAAGTAGTGGTATTGTGTCATCCCATCATTAGCTTTTCAGGTAGAACTTAAAACAGTGTATAAACCAAAAGTTCCCATAAAAAATAATAATGTATTAGGAAATTGTGACAACACTTTTGGATTTGGTCAACTTTAAAAAGTGCCCAAAATGCCGAAACTTTCATGTTTTTTTCTATTTCATTTCCCGAAAGACTTATAGAAACTCAAAAGAACAAAGATACATATGCTTCTTAAATGAAAGCCATTATCCAAGAAGCTGCTCCACAGTATTGCTGTATTTTTTAAGACACCCCTTTGGCCTTGTTCCGACATATGTGGAGGATAAAGAGATATCCACCAGGTACTGAATTCGTCAACATGTCAATGTTCTAAAGGAAAGATGTCACTGAAGGGCACATGGTCATACTCGGGCTTCTCATATTTCTCCTGGGTTCCTTATTGATTTGAAAAGGAAATTGCGCTTTGGATAGATATATCCTTAGTTTTCTCATATCTGTGCAGCGTATGAAAAAAAAAAAGAAGGACTTCGAAAGCACTATTTGAAAAGTAGATTCTTAAGAGATGTCATTAAAGTGTTGGGGAAAATCATGAAAAAAAATGAAAGATATGAGCTCTAAAGAAATGAGAAGAAAACGCAAGAAGGATAATAGTGAAAGTTCTAAGGCACCTTTTTGGGGGCCTGGTACTTATACAAGATATTACCATACTTCTTATCCACGGTGACTTTGGTTATGTGACACAAAAGAGGGGGAAGATGGTCTTTCTCAAGAAACATGATTAGATCTTCTTTTGTGTTGAGTACAAAGCATTGAGAAACTAAAGTAGAATGGTCACAATGTAATGGACCATGCCAAGGAAATGGAAATTGGCCTTAACACTTCGTTTTATCACAATGGATTACATCCTCATAACAGTATATGAAAAGGTTCATGCATATTATTTGATGGGATATCCTTATAATTCTTTGTACCTATTCATCCAAGGCTGAGGATGAAATGTGCTATAGAGGTATGAATTAACAAAGAGATAAAGGTTTCTTGTCAATAGGGCACAAACTGTCACCCATAAAAAATATCTTTTCTTCTGTTAGGAAACAACGTATTAAAGAAGGCCGATATAGAAAACAGAGGGAGAAAAACTTTTTAGATCCTTAGGTGGATCATATTTGACATTTTTTACTTTGTGTTGGGTCTTTTAAAGTTTGTTTAACAGACTTTTAACCTTTTATTCCTTGTATTATTATGTTATTTTTTTATCTTTTGGAACATTTACCAAAATCTGTGTAATATTTTATACATTTTTTAAAGGAATATTCTACTATCACAGACTGTAATGAGTTGGTGAAAGATTTATATGGAGCAAGAGCTCCGCTTTGCTGCTGACCAATCTACAACATTTTATGCTAATCTTGTCATTTTCTTATTAGACTTCTGGCCTGGAAAAATGTCACTAGTATGGTGTGAATAAAGACAAAATGGAACAAAGGCTTTTGCATTCTTTTCAAAAAATGGATTTCATTCAGGTTTTTTTCCTTTCAGAAATCGATCAATTCATTGTGAATGGCACATTGTATTCATGAAATAATTTAATTTAAGCCCCCTAGATGGTTTTATCTAGAAGGATCATCGCACATTAAACTAAGAAATTAAATTCAAAGACCCTAACAAACATATGACATAATGTATGTACTACGTCACTGGTCATTCAGGCGACAATGACCTATGGTTACAACATTTTCAGATTACAATGGCCTTTCTTGGACCACCATAACTTGAAAACACAATAAACTTATGGTACAAGGCAGTGACATTCTGTGGCATGTTCAAATGGGTGGAAGACCAGCCAAGCAGCATAACTGGAGAATGTCAGACAATGGTCATAGCAAAAAGCCTACCTGGGCTACACATTGGGGCTAAGTAGAATCAATTAGAAAGCGCTATATTACAGAAATACATGTAGTGATTAGCTATTTGCACTTTTCTGCAGAACAATTCTACAAGATTAGGAACTAAAGTGTGAAGATGTAGATTTTGATCATCTGGACTCCATTTTGTATCTGTTCAAATTAAACTTCATTTTGTTTCTGTTAGAGTCATGGTGGCCTGTGAATAAACTGAAGATTTGTTTAGAATTGTTTGTGGAAGAGAGTTATACTTTGCGTAAATATATTTTCAAGGTTGTTTTGGGATTCTGATTCAATGCGGATCTGGGAATTGGCTGCTCTGGTGTACAGAATGATAACAAATGAACAAGAGGTACATAGTGACCCCTTATACTGCGCATGTCCTGGCTACATTCCACTAGGGAGTGGAGTTCTTTGTTTAATCTGTATAAAGCTGTCAGAAGCTCATCCTACAGTGGGATGCTTCATGTAGAGACCCAATCAGTGTTTTCCAATTAACGGGATTCCTAGCTGATGTATCGCAGTGAAACTATGTTAACTCAATTGGTGATGTAGGTACCTTCATTCTGGATGTAGTCAGGACTCCAGTTGAAGTGTGGATGTAATTGTGTATTGTGTTTTTTATCCTTTGTATATAGATAAGTGCAAAAGAAGGACATTATGTCGCTATATGTATATTGTAATTATTATATTAAATTATAATATTAACCTTCCTTTGAAGTGTAGTTGTAATTTCAGTTGAATTTCTCTTTAAAGAGTATCCGAGTCTGAAGTCTTGCTCTTATCAGCAAAACAGCAACTCCTTTGGACACCAGATCATTTTTCTGGTATACTCTGTGTTCTGTGCAGGACCCCAAAGAAGCTTCTGCCCTCTATGTAGAATGATTTACAGCTTCTAGTAGTTTTTTATGAGGTTTATATGTAAGGACTTACTTTTAATCATCAGTACTTGTTATTTTTAGTTGGCATTTTGGAGCATCAGACATTACTAGTTTTCCATGGAGTTATAGTTTTAATTTAAAATGTTTTAATTATTTAATGGTCATCCCAGAACCAATAGATATTCATGATTGTAAAACTTAGGAGAGATTCTAATTCATGTGAGCCAGTGATTATCTTTTGGTACTCAGTCCCTTGTGGCCCAAATTGAAGGATACATTGGGGTGGAATTTTAGGGCATCATTTATGATGAGAAATATGCCTATATTACACCTATTTCTGGCGCAGAGTGCAGAGCAAAGTTTATTTGTGCCAAAATCTGCAACTTTTTCCAGCTCACGCCACCCCCACTTCCAAAAGTGGGGGTGGCGTGGGCTGGGAAAGGGACGGGCCGGTCATTATTTTCTACACCTGTTTAAGGCGCAAAAAAAGGTCTAAATGTAAGCCAGCAAAGAAGCTGGCTTACATTTAGATCGGTACTAGATACGCCAAAGTAATGTGAGGCCGGCGCTTCTACATAACTTGGGTGGATCACAGGGGCTTATTAAGACTGGTGTCTAAAATGCCTTTCTAAATAAATGACCCCTTAGTCTTTAAACCCCTCTCTGGTGGTGAGTTGGCATGGTTTAAGGATTGAGAAAAGAAATAAAAGTCAGAATTTGCTTTTGATGCGTGACCATATAGTCAAAAATCTCCAAAGACCACTTCCTTATTTTGACCAGATTTCCCCAGACATATATTATGCATACTGGCCATATTGTCTGAGAAGACTACCCACCCTAGCCGACCACATTTCCGTGCAATTTTGGTAGGTTAAAATCATGCTGGCCAGTATGACTCTTCAATACAATTTTGATGTATCTTATAGACAACAAGATGCTTTAGTCTGGCAGATGGTTTCCTGATTACATAGCTGCATTTTGTACTGGTTGATATGATCAGTGGACAGTGGAAAAGTATCCTGACAAAAACTACACTGCTTGCTCTACAAATTGAATTTGTCTTTATCCAGATTTTCAGTTTACCTCACCTTGAATACAGATGGTGGAGGCCCTGGGACATTTGCCCGTTTGCCCTCTTTATGATCCAGTGCTGTTAAATCCTTCAGTTAAAATTAATACACCTTGCTAGTCTAATGGCGGATGTAGATAAGCAGATAATTGCAATCCAAATGGTATCAATTTATGTTGGACGATAATCATGTAGTATACATTTATAAGGCGACTGAACTATTGTACTGAAAATACTCGTTCACAGCTTCAGAAAGGTTTGATGCAAACAAATAAATTATTGTTGGCATAATTTAACTATGGTAACGTAAAGGTGCATTGTTTGATCTCTTGGAGGTGCGAACGTTGTCAAAGCAGGCATGCTACCGATTATCTCAAACTACTATATCTGTCTGAATACATTCAATGATCATCGACTAAGCAAATATCGATCACAAATGATTTCGTACATGATCATCCTTGCATGAAAATGCTTGTTTGTCATTGGTGTTAAATCGGTAATAGCAAGTGTGTCGGTAATCGCTGAAAAGATTATCCACTTGTCTAAATTCACCTTAACAAGTTCTCCAAGTCTAATTTTTTATGTGATTTCATATTGAAACTTCATGCATGGGAGCAAGGTACAGGTACAGTGGGGTGCATTACACATAAAAAAAAACTTTGGATAGAAGAGTAAACTGAGTCTATATTAATTCCATCACTGTGGCATTAATGTTTGTAGTCTGCACAGAGGAAGGATTGCCAAGGAATAGGAGGGAAACAAGAGAAAGGTGCAGGAGAGCAGGATCTTGTTTATATTCTATTTTGATTAACAATATTAAAGGGATTGTGCAAGAATGGGGAAGGGAGGTGGCCACCCCTCTCCCCCAATTTGGCTGGATCTGTAAAGGGAAGCTTACACCGGCTTCCTGGTGCTGGCTCCTTATTCCTTCTCCTCCTGGCCTGTTCCACTGCGCTCTCTCGCTTGATGCCGCCTGCATCAAATCACTATCACGTCTGGTATGGCAGGTAACAGACGTGCTGCGCAGAGGGGAGGGAAGGAGGGTACCTCACCTAGCACTGGAACCTGGCTGCCCTGACGTCCTTAGACAGACTTCTCCATGGCTTACCCTGAAATAAGCCCTAGGTAGTGAATAGGGCGGTGGGAGCACTAGTCCTCATCACTGACACCTAGAGTAACAACAGGGAAAAGAACAAACAACACAAACACCACATACAATGAGACAACAAACAGTAGAGGAACCGGAGATCCAACAGCTCCAGTTCCAACACCTCCACAAACACTCCAACTCTACTAGAGGTCAGAATAGAAGATCTGGAAAGAAGGTGTATATATGGCAACAAGGGAAGCAGAAAGGGAGAATATATAGTAGCTGAGCGTGGTGGACAGAGAACAGCTGAAAGGAAAAGCTACCAATTCCTAAATGGGACAAAAAGGATCGCAAACCTAAGCAGAAAAACCTGGACTAGAATCTATTCCCACAACTAGGTCATGGCACGATCTCTTGAAACCGAGTGAGTAGCCATACGCTGCAACCTTCTGACCCCAGACATAACAGGATCAGCGATAGGTGGTGACACCCTCGTGACAGTACCCCCCTTTCTACGAGGGGCCACCGGACACTCAGGACCAGGTCTTTGAGAAATGTGGAAAGAACGAATGACTCTGCTGCTGGCATTTACTTCCGACACTGGCACCCCACATTCTTTCTTTTGGACCGTAACCCCTCTTTGCCACCTGAAACGCCAAATTGCCATCGACAATAATTAGAGGGGGCGGGAACGGTGATGGTTCTGGAGGTGCAACATACTTTTTAAGCAAAGATTTATGAAATGCGATATGAATTTTCAATGTTTGAGGTCTCTCCAGGCGAAATGCCACGGGGTTAATGACGGCGACTATTTTAAAAGGACCAATATACCTAGGACCCAATTTCCACAATGAAACCTTTAACTTAATATTTCTAGTCGACAACCACACATAGTCATTCACCCTTAGGACTTGACCTGGCGAACATTTTTTATCAGTTATACGTTTATATCTGTCTCCCATATTTTTCAAATTGCTTTGAACCTTTCGCCATACAGAACAGAGTGATGACGTCAACTGTTCTTCCTCAAGGATTCCAGAAGGCTCCCCCTCACTGAAAGTGCAAAATTGAGGATGAAAACCATATGCACCAAAAAATGGTGACTTACCAGTTGATTCTTGACGGCGATTGTTTATAGCAAACTCTGCTAAAGGTAAGTACTGTAAGATGACCATTCCTCCTGATTTTTAGACACAAAACACCTAAGGTAAGTCTCTAGGATGAAAGGCTGAGGAAAATGACAAATGTACCCAAAGACGAAAACAAAAAGATCTCCAGAATTTAGAAATAAACTGGGTTCCATGATCCAAAACAACATCGGAAGGGACCCCATGAAGCTTCACTGATAAAAACCTGAGCCAGGGTTCTAGCATTTGGCAATGTGGGTAAGGCAATGAAATGCAACATTTTACTGAACCTGTCCTGTCTACTACTACCAGGATAACAGTTTTACCCGCAGATACAGGTAGGTCAGTAATAAAATCCATCGACAGGTGTGACCACGGTCTGTTGAGAATGTCCAGTGGCAATAGAGACCCTGCCGGGCAAGTATGAGTGACTTTAGCGCGTGCACAGGTTATATAGGTAGACACAAAATCAACTACATCCTGCAACCTTGGCAACCAAAAACAATGAGACAATAGCTCTGAGGCTGCCCTACTACCTGGGAGCTCAGCGGGTGCAGAGTTATGGTGTTCTTTTAATATTTCAAGGCGCAAATTCAAGGGCACAAACAACTTTCCTGGGGGACAGGAGACCGGGGCGCCCTGAGCCTCCAACACCATCCCCTCCAGGTCTTAGTGTAACGCAGAGACAACCACCCTTTTTGTAAAATCGGCACAAGATAGTCAACAACACACCTTCCAGGAAAGCTTGGATAACGCATCAGCTTTGGTATTTTTTGTTGCTGGGCAATAGATGATAACAAAATTAAATCTGGTAAAAAACAAAGACCACCTAGCTTGTCTAGGGGTAAGACATTTAGCACATTTAAGCTATAACAGGTTTTTATGATCCGTAATCACCGTGACGGGATGAGCTGCCCCGTCCAAAAAGTGACACCATTCCTCAAATGCTAATTCAATAGCTAAAATTTCCCTGTTGCCTATATCATAATTCTTCTCGGCTGACGACAATTTCTTAGAAAAGAGAGCACAAGGATGCCATTTACTTGGGGATGGGACAGTACAGCCCCCACCCCCACCTCCGATGCATCAACCACCACAATAAAAGTTTGAGAGAAATCAGGCTGGACCAGTATGGGTGCCGAGGTGAAACTCTCCTTTAGAGAGGAAAAAGCCAGTCTGATATAAGAGGTTGGGAATGAGAGGAAGTGGATAGGGGTCTCGGATAGTTATCCAATTTAGTTCACAAAAATCTAGGCAAGGACTAAGGCCCCATCTTTATTTTTTACAAAGAAGAACCCTGCAGCCACGGGTGAAGGAGAGTCTTTAGCCAGACTCTCGGAAAATATAGTCCTTCATGGCTTATCTTTCGGGGCCAGAAAGATTATATAACCTGGTCTTAGGTAACCCTGCTCCAGGGAGCAGGTTAACTGGGCAGTCATACAAACGATGGGGTGGTAACTGACACCCCTTCTCAGAAAAAACATCTTAAAAATCGGACACAAATGCTGGTAAGGTTGTAATGGAGGTGGCTGAGCAACTGCTACTTAAGCAATTGTCCATACAATGCTCACTCCACTCCAATATCTCCCTGGCCTGCCAATCAACCACAGGATTGTGCGCTACCAACCAGGAAAGACTTAGTGGTACCTTCAGGAAATGGGTTTTTACAGTACAAATAAATTCATGAAGTTTGGCTCATTGGACTTCGAATGTTTCATCCGAAGTCATTTCGCTTATCCCTAATTGCGACATAGCGGCCTCAAGGGATATAGGAGTCTCATACAGTGCAAGCGCGTCTTATACTTTCTCTGACAACCCCTGGCAAAACTGGCTCCTGAGAGCCAGGGCATTTCACTGAGTATCTGTGGCCCACCTTCGAAACTCAGAACAATAAACCTCCGCTGACCGGTCTCCCTGCTGAAGCCGCCGTAAGACTAAGCTAGGGAGACTCGGTCAGGGTCATCTTATATGAGACCCAGGGCCTCAAAAAAACCATCTACCTGACCAGAGGGCCTGGGTACCAGCTGGCAACAAAAAAGCCCAGGATTGAAGATCTCCTTGAAGAAGGGAGATTACAATCCCCACCCGCTGTTCCTCATTACCAAAGGAATTTGGGCGCAGCCTGAAATATAATTTACAGGCTTCACGGAACACCACAAATTTGTCTCTCCCTCCAGAAAATCTGTCTGGAAAAGCAACCTTAGGTTCCGAAATGACCTGGTTACCCATAGCAACCACAGAGCTCGAGGTCTGCTGCAGCTGAAGGACAGACTCCTTCAATTCTGTCACTTCAAGAGAAAGACCTTGCAACTGCTTTGTCAAAGCAGCAATAGGATCCATAGTGGATAATTTCACATCTAATATGGCAGGTAACAGACGTGCTCACCCGTACGCCGATCTCGTGCCTTGTCCCTAGCTTACCCTGAAATAATCCCTAGGTAGTGAATAGGGCGGTGGGAGCACTAGTCCTCACCACTGACACCTATGTTAACAGGGAAAGGACAAACAACACTAACACCACAAACAATCCTCTAAGGAAGACAACAACAGGGGACAACAAATAGGAGTGAACCAGAGATCTGATAGCACCAGTTCCAACAGATTGACAGTAACTCCCACTCCACCAGAGGTTAGAATAGAAAATCTGGAAGGAAGGTCTATATCTGGCAACAAGGGAAGTAGAAAGGGACAATATATAGTAGCTGGGAGTGGCTAACAGAGAACAGCTGAAAGGAAAAGCTACAGATTCCTAAATAGGACAAAAAGTCCTAAAAAAAACCTAAGCTGGAAAACCTGGACTGGAATCCATTCCCACCACTAGGTCATGGAGCGATACTTTAAAACCGAGTGCAACCTTCTGACCCCTGGCACAACAGGGTCGCCGATAGGTCTTGACACACTCGTGATAATCACTGTCCGCAGCGGCTCAGCTTATATCATGACAAATGGTTACATAATGCAAGGGGATGCAGTCACCGCTGCACCAAGGGATTGGCTGCAGGCGCCATGAAACTGGATTTGTTCAGCGAGGGAGCCCAGTGGAGAATCACAGGTCTGGATCTGGAGGGGCAAACCTTTTACAGACCGAGTGCCCAAACTACAACCCAAAACACGGCAATGTAACCTGAATACTACAGTCCCATATAATATGTCTTCTATGTACTTTATCATTTAGCTATAATAGCCTGGCTACATTCAGTGTGCCGCCTGTGCTGTTCATAGTGCGCCCTGCACTGATGAATGGCAGGAAAAGTTTAAGGCATATTGGTACACCTTAGACTTCACCATAGGTTCGCCACTACTGCCCTACCCCATTCTTGCACAACCCCTTTAATGCATATTTGAATTATACAAACATTTAATGTCAGATTTAATGTTTCTGTGAGGACTTTTCACAATCTTCTAGGGAAAGTGGGTTTAAGGGGCCACTGAGTTTTTAAAAAACTTTTGATATCTCATAAAGACAAATCAAAAGTTTTGATCGTTGGGGGTCTGAGTGCTGAGAACTCCACAGATTGCTAGAAAGAGGAGAGAGAAGTGCTCACGTATCACACTCTCTCTCCTCGATACAGTGGGCAGATTCGAGGTTGGCCTGTAGACTTCTATTAGGCCCATCTCCTGCAGCAAGGGGAGAGAGCGCAATATGCAAGTCCTTCTCTAGTCTCATTCTAGCAATCAGCAGGGGATTTAGCACTCAGACCCCCACAGATTAAAACTTTTGAAATGTCTCTATGACACATCAGAAGTTTTTTGAAAACTCAGTGACCCTTCAATAATCTCCATCATATAGGGCTACTTGCGAAGTCATTGTTAGGTTCTCACTGATCAGTTCTTGGAGTTCTTATGATCTCTAAAGGAATCCAAGAGCTTCAAGAAATGCCCCATGGCCTCAACTGGGCAACATTGTGTGCAAAAGTAATAAACCGATGATATAACTACTCAATTGTGGATTATTATGTGGGTAGTTTGGGTGGACAACTGGGACCCGAACTGCTCAGGCACTTCATGCAAATAGCAGTTTTATTCTGGTTTGTGCATTGATACCTAGTGCAAAGACTTAAGGGTACTTTCACACTTGCGGCAGAGGATTCTGCCCGCCGGATCCGTCTAACCTTATGACAACTGAAAGCATTTGTAGACGAATCCGGATGCAGATCCGTCTCACAAATGCAATGCAAGAACGGATCCGTCTCTCCGCTTGTCATTATTTTTTCAGTTTTAAAGGTCTGCACATGTGCATAACGGAAGGACGGATCCATCCTTCAGGTATTTTTTAATGCCGGATCTGACACTAATACCTTCCTATGGAAATTAATGCCGGATCCGCCATGTGTTCCGGCATTTTGGACGGAGATAAAACCGCAGCATGCTGCGGTTTTTCCTCCGTCCAAAACAACTGACAGTGACTGAACTGATGACATTCTGATGCATCCTGAATGGATTTCTATCTATTAAGAATGCATTGGGATAAAACTGATCAGTTCTTTTCCGGTATTGAGCCCCGATGACGGAACTCAATGCCAGAAAAATTTGCTGCAAATGTGAAAGTAGCCTAAAGCACATGGCTGTTTATGGTGATTTCTGACATGTACCCTGGCAAAAACTACAACGAAACTGCTTTGTGCAACTTTCTGCAGGAACTAAAGAAGGATTTTCAGATGGTCAGTGAGACATGAGCTGTTATGTAAGTGGTGTCTTGATTAAAGGAGTTATCCCATCATTAATGTAAGAAATGAAAATTAGACATATTATATATGATAATATCTTCCTAATGAAGTTAGAACCAGCCCTGTACCTCACACGGATCCAGAGATCTCCCCATCCATTGCTCCAATTGCTCTGCTAGATTCTCTTTGGGCTGGCAGATCAGGGCCATGTCCTTCCTCAAAGGGTGTGCCTTTTCTGCTTCAGACCCCTTTTTGAAGGATAAAACTGAGCACATGCGACCACCTCAGTAGGAGGGCGTACACGTTACTATACAGACTAAACACCAGGGGGGCCCATTATAATGAAGTAAAAAGAATATCTTACAAGTGGAGGATTTTTGTAACAGAAAGTAAATTTCAAAAGTAACTATTTTTTTTCATAGTGATTTATATTAAAATAACATTTAATGCTGACATAACACTTTTAAGGGGCTTGGAGTCTAAATTTATTTTGTGGTCTGCCCTTGGTCTGTATTTAGGTGGATTGGTTTAGGGTCTATATTTATTTAGGGAGTCTATTCTTGGGGCTGTATTTATTAAAGAGGGATGTGGTCTGGGTATGTTCACACAATGGATTTAGAAAACACGTTTTTTTCAGCTTTCCATTAATTTCAATAGGAAAATTAGAGTTGATTCTTCACCAAGCTAGAGCATGCTGCTTTTTTTCCATGCTGTTTTTTTCAGTGTTTTTAGGGCCAGTTCATACTACTGATTTTGAAAAACACGCTAAGGCTACTTTCACATTAGCGTTTTTTGCGGATCTTTCATGAATCTGCAAAAACGCTTCCATTACAATAATACAACCGCATGCATCCGTCATGAACAGATCCGGTTGTATTATGTCTCCTCTAGCCATGATGGATCCGTCATGAACACCATTGAAAGTCAATGGGGGGCGGATCTGTTTTCTATTGTGTCAGAGAAACTGGATCCGTCCCCACTGACTTACATTGTGTGTCAGGAAGGATCCGTCTTGATTAGCACTGTGTGTGAAAGTAGCGTTAAAAAGATCAGCACAGAATCCGCACTTTTTTCGTGCATTTTTTGCTGCGTTTTTGCTGCAGTTTTTTGACAAGCCTTTTTTTAACCAATGAATGTTCCCTTCAATACTAATCTGCATTTTCAGCTTGAGGTTTTGGTGACAGCAGAATAAGGGCTCATTAAGATGACCGTAGTGTTTTGGGGTCCGCAAATTGCGGATCCGCAAAACACGGATAATGGCCCTTGTGCGTTCTGAAATTTGCGGACCACACATGGCCGGCAATATAGTAGAAAATGCCTAATTATGGACAAGAATAGGGCATGACCTATATTTTTGCGGGCCTTGGAATGGAACTATTGAAATGAATGGGTCCGCACCCGTTCCACAAAATTGCGGAACGGATGCGGACCCATTCATACGGTCGTCTGAATGAGCCCTAAGGCTACTTTCACACTAGCATTTTTGCTGGATCTGGCAGGGTTCAGCAAAAACGCTTCCATTACTAAATATACAACCATCTGCATCTGTTATGAACGGATCTGGTTGTATTATCTGTAACATTGCCATGAACTCTACTGAAAGTCAATGGGGGACGGATCCGTTTTCTATTGTGTCAGTTAAAAACCGTCCCTATTGACTTGCATTGTGGGTCATGACGGATCCATCTTGCTCCGCATCCCAGGACGGAAAGCAAACTGCAGCATGCTGCGGTTTGCTCTCCAGTGTGAGAATTGAATGGAATGCATTTTGGAGGATTCCGTTCTGTTCAGTTACATTTTGTCCCCATTGACAATGAAGCGTTTTTTCACAGTATTAAGACCCTATGACGGATCTCAATACCGGAAAATATTAAGGCTAGTGTGAAAGTAGCCGTAGTCTGAGGTGGCAACTCAAAGGCCTATATTTACATTTTTTTTTATTCTTCAAGATAAATGCTTTTAATGGATTTGCCCATGCCGTGGAAGCATGGTGTGTCTCATTATAAAGAAAAAAATATGTATTTGTACTGTGCTAGCCACCAAAGAGAAATTATTAAAATATAAGGGCTAAAACTATATTTTAAGGGCTAAACTGAAAAGATGATGACAAAATTGCAAGATTTTGAGACTACTCAGGTCTCTTCATCAGATGTGGTATAACACAGTCTCTGAAGTCACATATTTATACACAAAACTACTTGGGAACAGTGAGGTAGATGACATAACTGAGGTACAGAAGATCAGTTTGAGTAAAGGAGAAAACAAACAGAAGTAGCAATAAATTGTTGTGGAAGTTATAGATAAGAAGTGTGAAAGCTTTATTGTCCACTGATAGAGATCTAGTCATCAATGTGATGAACCCAAGAGGTCTGAGTGGCAAATTCCTTAAAGGGGTTGCAAGTGGCATTTATCATGTAGACAAAGTTAATATAAGCACTTACTAATGTATTGTGATTGTCCATATTGCCTCCTTCACTGGCTTGATTTTTCAGTAGCATTATACATGGTTCATTTCCAGGGTTTTGTCCACCCTGCAATCCAGCATCGGTGGCCGTGCTTGCACACTAGGGAAAAGCTCCAGCCTCTTTGGTGGCCAGGATCATGGGAATGCGCATAGGCACGCATGTGCAGCAGCTCCCATCCTGGCCACCTCACCTCGTATCTGCATTGCAGCGGTGGTTGTGATCCCTGTATACGAGCAGTGCATAATGCGATGGGAAAATGAATCAATCCAGCAAATGAGGCAATATGGAGAAGCACAATGGATTAGTATTAGTAGTGCCTTGTATTAACTTTGTAAAAGGACATAAATCCTTCTACATCCTTCTGCTTGACTCTGAACAACCAGTGGACCGGAATAGCTAAAACATAACTTTTATTCCATTTAAAAAATAAATAAATAAATGAGTGATATATGGTGAGAGATAAAAACAAAAAATATACCAACTGTCCAAAGAGTATCACAATAATGACAGTAAGTAACAGGAGTTTAACCAACTGTCCAATAAGATGTAGCAGTAATGACAGTAGGTAAAAATATCTAACGGTACCTGGAATCCCAATAAGGTATAAACAAAATGGACCTTATCGCGTGGCGATGCTGTGTCATATATCAACCTCACAGGGTTCTCACGGGGAATCCGAGGTGTACCCAGACTTCAATGAACAAGGTGTCTGTGTCAGTGGCATAGAGGTGACTCCTAAATGGCGCTAGGGTAGGTCCCTACCTAACAAAAGGGAGGGGTCTACTCTGCCGCCTGCCTATTGACACAGAGCGCCCGCCCCAACAGGGGCGACCCCGTAAGGATCCTGTCCCTGTTAGGGGCTTAAAAACGACACTCCCCCTCGCTCTCTCTTCCCTACGTGCCACGTTTCGTCCCAGCATGGGGACTCATCAGGGGACGTTATAAATTAAGGGATGGAGCTGGAAAAAAACATATATAATAGTGCACTGTCACTAGCTGAATAATATAAAAGTTAGGCATTGCTCAGAACACTTAAGGAATACTCACAATGGCTGATGATACTGGACGATAAATGATAAATGAGTGGACAGTGGTCCTGTAGTGAGCAGCAAGAGGGAAGTGTCTCTCTACCGCCACATCTCACCGCTCCGGATATGCAAAGGAGCAGCGGGAAACCTGCTACTTTCTAACTATTTAAAGCCTAGCCAGCACTAAGTGACTGCTTCCCCTTCCAGCTCCAGCGCTGTGGAGCGCAAATGGAACACACGCTAGAACACGTGCAGACACTTCCGGAAGGGGAAGGTCACGTGATGCAAGCGGGGCCGTCGGAGGCTCGCACGGCCGTGAGGACGCGTCTGGGGTTGCCAAGTAATGCCACACGGGGGAGGAGATACTCACGGACACAGTGGTAGTGAGCAAACAGCCAGGAAGCTGGCACTCCTAAGTGAATTTATCATGGCTGGGATAAAAAAATATGTATATATATCCCTAGGAATGTTATACAGTTTAATCGTGGGATAGAGCAGCACATCTGATATTAGTAAATTGACAGTGGTAGGCTGGGTGTAGTAGTGACTGCAATAAATCACTATGGATAAGTGAAAGTAGACATACCAGCACGATCTCGAAGTATAAACCACCTAAAACCCCCAAAGTACTGTTAATATCGAAAAAGACAATATAAATGGCTAGAAAGATCCATCAACTGGCCACAAAATAATTTCAATTTATTAGAACCTTATCTGGCCGAAACTAGATTCTATAAGATGGTCAGACTCCTGGTGTTATTTAATATGTCACCATGGCCCTGTGATCACATATTAGCCACATGGTGCGTGCATTTACGGTCCTTAATGCCAAAAAAAGTGATATATTAGTGCGCCCAGCGTGTGATGTGGTACATATCCGCAGTCCTAAATGAAACAACTGAAGTTTTGTTGTTCATTCAGTCCATGCGGAAAAACTGTCTTCAGATAAAAAAAATCAATTTCGACTCGCATTGGAGAACCTTACGGTCCCAGTCACCACATCTTGCCGATGGCTTAACCAATTCAATGCCAGTAAATGAAAGGCATTCAATCCGACCGCCATGGTTCGTTTTTATGTGACGAGAAACGGGTGTCCCGAGAGTTAAGGACATCCCCAACATGCTCCCCAATTCGCCTGTGGAACTCTCTCGTGGTTTTTCCCACATTCTTTACCGCACTCACATGTGATTTTATAAATAACCCCTCTGGATTTACAGTTGATGTCATCGCGGATGACATAGGTCTTATGTGTATTGGATTATGTGTTTACATGAAACGCAGCCTCCACATCCGTAGTTACCGCAGATCCGCCTATCTAACCAGGTACGGGCAAGTGGTGATGATACAAAGTGACTTTTCACCAATTTGTCTCGTATACTTGGTCCTTTACAATAAGTAATCCTGGGACGCTCTGCTATGACCTCAGAGATATCAGGGTCCATTCTCAAAATGTGCCAGTAACGCGATATTATCTCTCTGACACTTTTTGACGCCTCATCGAATTGACAGATCTGACGTATTTCTTTTGGGGTCTCCTTAGAGTGTACTAATGAACGTGGGGTGAGTAATGTCGACCGCATGCGCGATCCTTACCAGAGCCGTGCTGAATGAAAACAGAGAGGCAGAAGTGGCGGGCTTCCAAAGCCTGAACGCTGTGGAATCGGTCAGCACGGCTCTGGTAAGGATCGCGCATGCGCGATCCTTACCAGAGCCGTGCTGAATGAAGACGGAGAATCAAGCAGGGTGACGTCAGTGCACAAATGTCAACATTGTGCAGAATGTAAACAGTGCATTATTTTTAAAGTAAGTCAATTACAAAAATGTTTTATATATATCGATAAAGAGGTTTGGATTAACTTAATATATCTCGGATAACCCCTTTAAGAGTTCTCAAAGGATACCCCCGATCAAGAAATCTGTTTTTAAGATCTTGGGCTTTGTTTGTTTTTTAAAATGGAAAAAAAGTTATGTTTTAGCTATTCCGGTCCACTGGTTGTTCAGAGTCAGAAAATGGAGGTGTGACAATAACCCCTGTCTGCTACACTATTGCACACTTCTGCTTGATGAAGAGACTTAAATAGTCTTAAAAGCTTACCGTTTTTGTCATCATCTTTTCAGTTAGCCCTTAAAAGGTATCAACCACTAAGGAATCTCTTTCATTATAGAGAAACATCCTGCAGTAAAAGGAAATAACAGAAGGTGGCGCTAAAGAGCTATCAATTTACAGACTACTGGGAAATTAGCGTTTTTCCGTGGGTCACAGGAAAGACTGAATAAAGGGTTTCTGTCACCACAATTATCCCTATTAAACAGGCTGACATTATACATATGCAAATGTAAGATGAATCTAACTGTGCTATTCTTTTTTTTTAGGTATGTCCCCGTTTTCGGCGCAATTTAAAGTTTTATTATATGCAAATTAGCCTCTAGGTGCAGGGGGGGGGTTTGCTCCTGCTCCTAGAGACTCTGTTCTTCCACCTCATGTCACGCCCTGCCATCTTTAAGTGACAGGGCCAGGCCACGTTCACCTCCTCCTGTCGGCCCTGTGTGCTGGGGAAATTGCGCGCCTGCGCCTTCACGTTTAGTATTCGGTGTAGGCGCAGTGAGGGATGTACGCTCGCCGGCCCAGTTATTTTTTAGGGAACTGCGTGCCAATAATTATTGAAGTGGGCGCTATCTCTGTGGTATTAGTCTAACACCCCGGAATAATGTTACCACTCCTGCATCACACCTGTTGCATTAGTATTCAGGTTGGACTGTTTCTGCAAATTAGTACTGGGGAGCATACAGTAGCTGGCACAATCTTGAGGGTGGCAGAATGGGGTGTTCAGAAGGTGGGGAGGAGAATGGAAAAGTAGGAAACTAAAATGTCTGTTTGTCAAACTGCCGAGACAAGACATGGCTGAAAGAAATCATCATGGCGGTCTGGTCTGAAAGGAGAAGATAAAGAAAGAAAATATCTACATCAAACAAGACGTCACTGGATGTAAGGGGGATGTGGCACTGTATTACCCTCTATGTTTTGTAGTGATATATGTTCTGTTACACAGAATGAGGTTAGGTTCAACATTTGGCATTAGGTGGGGGGGGGGGGGGGCTTTGCCAATAAAATTTTTGCCTCAGGCAGCAAAAATGCTGGGTGCACTTCTGAGTACCAGACAGTCGGTAGGACTGCGGCAGTGTGGAAATGCAATCTTAGTGTTTATTCATAACCATTAGGCTTATGAGTCTCATCTGTAACCAAGAGTAATGATCCTTCTTAAAGCAACAACAATAAAGCAATGTTACTGTTGTAACCTCAGTTGTGTTCAGTAAAGTTACACTGACTGCCCTTATTCTGCCCTGGAATTGTATTCTTTAAAGGGAAACCACTTGAGGAACAACATCTTACATGCATTAAATTTAGAGTTTGGATTGATATAACTAAATAGTACAAAAGTAGAGTTTCTAGTTTAAAGGGAGACAGTTGTTGTGGGTATGAGACTGAAAGATCCGAAGCCATTACAAGATTGCACTGGCATGTAGGACTACTCCCCACTTATCCTTAGTTTATATTCCTTAGCTATGCTAATTTCGCAGAAGTGAAAATGTATTTTTGTATAATGACCAATGGAACAATGCCACGAGCCTCAGGTGGGATGCCCCCTCTGATGTACATATATACTGTTTAACTTCCTCTAAGGCTACTTTCACACTAGCGTTTTTGCTGGATCTGGCAGGGTTCAGCAAAAAACGCTTCCCTTACTGATAATACAACAATCTGCATCCGTTATGAACTGATCCATCCGTTTGTATTTTCTTTAACATACAGTATCTTTAACATTGCGAAGACGCAACATTGACTTGCATTGTGTGTCAGGAAGGATCCGTCTTGCTCCGCACTGTGTGTGAAAGTAGCCTTAAAAAGATCAGCGCAGAATCCGCACTTTTTTCGTGTATTTTTTGCTGCGTTTTTGCTGCCGTTTTTTGACAAGCCTTTTTTTAACCAATGAATGTTCCCTTCAATACTAAATACATGAACTCCATTGAAAGTCAATGGGGGATGGATCCGTTTTCTATTGTGTCAGAGAAAACGGATCTGTCCCTATTGACTTGCATTGTGGGTCATGACGGATCCGTTTTGCTCTGCATCCCAGGATGGAAAGCAAACCGCAGCATGCTGCGGTTATCTCTCTGGTATGAGAACGGAACAGAATGCATTTTGGAGAATTCCGTTCTGTTAAGTTACGTTTTGTCCCCATTGACAATGAATGGGGACAAAACGGAAGCATTTTTTTTCCGGTATTGAGACCCTATGACGGATCTCAATACTGGAAAATGTTAACGCCAGTGTGAAAGTAGCCTAATATAGGAGAGAATTCTGCTTTGATCCTGGAGAGGTGTCAGTGTGGTATACTCCGAACTTCGAATTTGGAGCAGACAGTTGATAACATAGCACAGCTTGTGTGCATCCAAAACATAGTCACCACTACAATTCTCGCTGAGGACAGCAAAGTATAGTGACTGACCCACTGAAGTCCCTTCTGGGCTAGTATTCCATAATTTTACAGCACAGTCAGCGAGGGCAGCATAGTAGAAGTGACAGGTTCCCTTTAAACCAGATCTTTCTGTCTCATACTGATGTACTAACTACATTGTCTTTAATAAGAAATTTAGCTGGAAACCTCTGAGATGTGTAACACTAGATGAATTGATGGGGGCTGTATTCAGTCTTGTATTTCTGCAAGTTCTGTGAAGCTTCCATAAATGCAATAATTTGCTGTGATTATATACCGTCACCAGTTCTCTGTCACATTGCTTATAGTAAGAGCTGTTTTTTTCCCAACACTCTGTTATGTTCTTTGGCTGTTGCTATGGATTCCTATGATACTGTGATAAAATCTCATGTTTTATCTCTCATTTGGGGTGGGTAGGAAGAGCCGAACGGAATTGCATCCACTATATGACTTTTTCACAATTGTGTGGTAACAGAACACTACCTGCAGGTGTCACTATTATAACACCTAGAATTAATAAGCTTTAGTCTAATGGCCCGTTACCATTATTTTTTTTGTGTGTATATTTCCATGTGGACTCCACACCAAAAAACGCACAGAAGCTGCCTCAAACTGTTGTCAAATAGGCGTAGCTTCATGTGAAATTGATGTAGCTAAGGGTACTTTCACACTAGCGTTGGTGCGGATCCGTCTGTTCATTTGCACAGACGGATCCGCACCTCTAATGCAAACGTTTGTATCCGTTCAGAACGGATCCGTTTGCATTAGCTGTGAAGAAAAATGACAAAGTCCAAAACGGATCCGTTTTGAATTACATTGAAAGTCAATGGGGAACGGATCCGTTTTCAAATGCACCATATTGTGTCACTGACAACGGATCCGTCCCCATTGACTTACATTGTAAAAAAAAACGGATCCGTTAGGCTCCACCTCTTCAGACGGACACCAAAATGCTGCATGCTGCGTTTTGGTGTCCGCCTCAAAAACGGAATAGAGGCGGAACGGAGCCTAAATGATGCATTCTGAACGGATCCTTATCTATTCAGAATGCATTGGGGCTTAACTGATCCGTTTTGGACTGTTTGTGAGATCCCTGAAACGGATCTCACAAACGGAATCCAAAACGCTAGTGTGAAAGTACCCTAAGATGTTCCTGCTTGTGAGCAGGCTCTCCTATAATCTTCAGCATCTTCTCTGCTTATTAGAGGAGGAATATGCCATCGCACATGTTCGGCTTCTCCTCTGACAAGCAGAGAAGATTCTAGGGATGGCATGCCCTGCATCTCCTCTGAGCAGAAAAGAAGATGCTGAAAAAGCAATTCTCCTGCTCTTACAGGAGGAGAAGATGCTGAACATTATGAGACAGTATCCTCATTCATTTTGAACCACCACTGATGAGGAAAGTAGAGAAACCACTCATGCGTGTCCACCTCTGAACATTTGCCTCCACACTGATGAGGGGCAACACCCCGAAACAGCTGTCTGTGGATGGATAACTTGCTTAGGTCTTCCCCGTCACATCCTTAAAGCTTGTAAAAGAGCGGGATCTTGACATAGGGGCCACTTAATATGGTGGTTTTGGTGATCTCTGTAATGGAGACACCCCTTTGCTTGTTTTTCCTTCCTTTGAGGGATATCTGGCTTTCACTGTGTTGTAGACCCATAACTGGGGCTCCACAATCTTTTTGCATTTTATGTTTCCCAGGGAGCTTTGCACTTTGGATTGCTGTGTTTGAGACTCTTAAGTGAGGCTCCACGGTATTTTTGTAGCTGGTCTCCCTAAGATCAGCTATTGCTTTGTTTGAGTAGTCACCAAAGCATCGCTCCCGGTTAGCCAGAATCCTACTCCACACTGATGAGGGGCAACACCCCGAAACAGCTGTCTGTGGATGGATAACTTGCTTAGGTCTTCCCCGTCACATCCTTAAAGCTTGTAAAAGAGCGGGATCTTGACATAGGGGCCACTTAATATGGTGGTTTTGGTGATCTCTGTAATGGAGACACCCTTTGCTTGTTTTTCCTTCCTTTGAGGGATATCTGGCTTTCACTGTGTTGTAGACCCATAACTGGGGCTCCACAATCTTTTGCATTTTATGTTTCCCAGGGAGCTTTGCACTTTGGATTGCTGTGTTTGAGACTCTTAAGTGAGGCTCCACGGTATTTTTGTAGCTGGTCTCCCTAAGATCAGCTATTGCTTTGTTTGAGTAGTCACCAAAACATCGCTCCCGGTTAGCCAGAATCCTACTCCACACTGATGAGGGCAACACCTCGAAACAGCTGTCTGTGGATGGATAACTTGCTTAGGTCTTCCCCGTCACATCCTTAAAGCTTGTAAAAGAGCGGGATCTTGACATAGGGGCCACTTAATATGGTGGTTTTGGTGATCTCTGTAATGGAGACACCCCTTTGTTTGTTTTTCCTTCCTTTGAGGGATATCTGGCTTTCACTGTGTTGTAGACCCATAACTGGGGCTCCACAATCTTTTGCATTTTATGTTTCCCAGGAGCTTTGCACTTTGGATTGCTGTGTTTGAGACTCTTAAGTGAGGCTCCACGGTATTTTTGTAGCTGGTCTCCCTAAGATCAGCTATTGCTTTGTTTGAGTAGTCACCAAAGCATCGCTCCCGGTTAGCCAGAATCCTACTCCACACTGATGAGGGGCAACACCCCGAAACAGCTGTCTGTGGATGGATAACTTGCTTAGGTCTTCCCCGTCACATCCTTAAAGCTTGTAAAAGAGCGGGATCTTGACATAGGGGCCACTTAATATGGTGGTTTTGGTGATCTCTGTAATGGAGACACCCCTTTGTTTGTTTTTCCTTCCTTTGAGGGATATCTGGCTTTCACTGTGTTGTAGACCCATAACTGGGGCTCCACAATCTTTTTGCATTTTATGTTTCCCAGGGAGCTTTGCACTTTGGATTGCTGTGTTTGAGACTCTTAAGTGAGGCTCCACGGTATTTTTGTAGCTGGTCTCCCTAAGATCAGCTATTGCTTCATTTAATAAGGTGGATGCACTAGAGGCAGAGCTCTAAAATACGTGGGAGAGCTAAAAAATGAGTGGTGCTGTTATAAGTGTACAGATCTAACATTTTGTCACACAGAAAAATATTTTAAAATGGTTTTCTGAGACTTATATGCTAATGACCCATCCTCTGGATAGGTCATCAGTATTTGATCGGTGGGGGTCCGACACCCAGGATCCCTACCAATCACCTGTTTGAGAAAGCACCGGCACTCACAAGCCTTCTCCCTGCTCCGCAAGCCCAGCTCCGTACATTGAATAGCGGTTATGCTTGGTCTCACGCTCATCCCCATTCACTTCAGTGGTGCTAAGCTGTGCCTAGGCCATGTGATCCATGAATGTGACATCACTTGGCCTAAGGAAATCTGAGAGAAGGGCACGGTGCTACTGCAATCGCTGGTGCCTTCTCAGACAGCTGATTGGTGGGGAATCCGGGAGTGGAACCTCCAACAATCAGATACTGATGACCTATAAGAAGCAACAAGGTGGCTTCCAACAGATGGGACCTTAACTATCAGACTTGCCTCTCCTGGGTTTTTGGCCTACAAAATTCAGGGTAATGTAGAATCCATCTATATTATACTCTTACTAAAATCCCATTGCAGATGGGCAGGAAGTGCCAAGGGCCTAGGAGAATCAAGTCTAATAGTGTAGATGGGTTCAACACAATTTGGAGGCTTTCATTGATAACTGGGGAAGCTTTTCTTCTATGCTCCTTCAACATGTAGGGACTACACTGCAGGAATATTTCCAACTCACAACCCGGTTATTTGATTTTCCCCATTCTTGTAAACTAGTAAGTTATTAAACAAGGGACCATAGACAAAAAAACATGGTGGTCCCCCTTTCCACCCTCCAAAATGATAATGTTAAATCCTCCTTTTCCTCTCTTTCTCACTCTAAAAAAAAGTGGTTGCATCATTAAAGAGGTTGTCCCATGAAAAATATTTTTCAGATTTCAAACCAGCACCTGGATTTAAATACTTTTGTAATTTCATGCAATTAAAATTTTAGTATAGCCACTGAGTGATTCAGTAAAATGTATGTGTATAGCCCCACCTGCTGTATTTTATTTTCTTATTTTTCTGTCCACCTCGTTGAGGTGGTCACACATGCTCAGTTCCATCCTTCAACTGCCTCCTAAGCTGTTAAAAGGAGGGCACTGCAGCTAAAAGGACACACCTTCTGAACTGCAACAGAAAGCACATTCCCCCTGAGCTGCCAGTTTGATATGAATCTAGAAGAACAATTGGAGCAATAAATGAGGAGAGCTCTGGATCTATGTGAGGTACAGGGCTGGTTCTTGATTTTTTTTCCATTAATCATAAAATAAACCATTTAAATGGCTAAGCTAATGTAGTTTGTTTACATGCAGTCTCATTCAAAACTAGTAGCATAATCTTAAGTGAGTTGTTCCTAATGATGAAGTTAGTGTTGTACACTGACACACTCAGCACTGCTGCATTGTATTTTCATTAGTTTACTATTTTCCAGTAGTTGTGATGGAATCATACTGTAAATATAATATTCCAGTATGAGGAATGTGATGTATCAGTGTGCTGTCACAGAAGCAGAATGTATGAGTTTAATAGAATCAACATATTTTTTATGTTACAGAATTGTTAAAGGGGTTCTCCAGAATTTAAGAAAATACTTCAAAATATTATTTTATAATAAATATATTCCCAAATACCTTTCATTAGTTATAATGGCTCGTTTTGTCTAGGGAGCAATCATCAGGAGAAATAAAATGTCCGTTTTCTTTTCAGTACACACAAAACCTGTCCTAATCACACAGCAGGACAAGTTACTTCACAACTCTGCGCTATAGTGTTGCTTCATCCTTCTCTCTGCTTTGATTGTCAGAAACCATGATCCTGAATACAAGTGAATCTTTGCGGGAATGGAGAAGATGACATGAAAGGAGGGTGGGGGTAATGAGCAGCAACACTTGTTTACAATCTCCATTACCTCACATTGGCACAGGCCGTCCTGTCCGTCCTCTCTGTACTTCATGTCTCCTCATAAACTAAATTCCCCAGAGATCCAGCTAAAGTTCTTATCATCTGTATTCAGGATCATAATCCCTGACAAGTAGAGAGGAGGATGAGGCAGCTCTTCACCTCACTGCTCTGAAGTAACTTGTCCTGCTGTGTGATTAGGACAGGTTTTATGTGAACTAATAGGACGGCGACCATTTTGTTTCCCCTGATGATTGCTCCCCAGACAAATGAGCCATTGGTGGAGTGTTTAAACTAGGGACTGAGGAGGAGAGTCATTACGTTATAGGATGGGAAGATACTGCAGATAGAGACCAAGGGGGGGGGGGGGGGTAATGGGACTGGGGGAGAAATGGAAGGAGGGACTAGAAGAGTTCAGAAGGAAAGTTGTAGGGTTAAAAATATACAGTACATAAACCTCTTAATTGTATGTTATACTAATGCCAGAAGCCTGACTAACAAAACTGTGGAACTGGAATTAGTGATGTGTGAGGAGGACTATGACATAGTTGGAATAACTAAGACATGGTAGATGATAGCTATGACTGGGCAGTTTATGTACAGGGTTACAATCTGTTTAGAAAGGATCACCAAAACCGGAGAGGGATCTGCATGTGGAGTCACTTTGGGTAGAAATACATGGAGGCAAAAACAATAATAAAATACAAATAGGAGTTTATTATAAACCACTTAATATACCAGAGTCCACAGAAAATCTGCTACTAAACGAGATAGGCGAGGGAGCAAATCATAATGAGGTGGTTATTATGGGGGACTTCAACTACCCAGATATAGACAGGGAAACTTAAACCTGTACATCGGAAACAGCTTCTTGGCAATAACCAAAGACAATTACCTTTCCCAACTGGTTCAGGACCCGACTAGAGGGACGGCCATACTGGACTTAGTATTAACCAATAGACCCGACAGAACAACAGACTTGCAGGTTGGGGGACACCTGGGAAATAGTGACCATAAAGTAATAACCTTCCAATTGTCATTCAAAAGAGTGTTTTTTTAGGGAGGAACAAAAATACCAAACTTTAAAAAAGCAAAATAAGTCCTCAAAAATAAAAAATACAGCCACAAAATGGGATATTTTTAAAATTATCCTAAAATCTAATTGTGAGAGGTACATACCTTATGGGAATAAAAGATTAAGGAACAAGAAAAAAACAATGTGGATAAATAGAACTGCAAAGAAAGCAATAAATGACAAAAAGAAAGCAGTTAAATCACTAAAAGAGGAGGGTAGCGAGGAAGCACTGAAAAACTATACAGAAAAAAAAAATGTAAAAAACAAATAAAAGCGGCCAAACTAAAGACCGAGAGATTAATTGCCAAAGAGAACAAAACTAACCCTAAAATGTTCTTCAGTTATATAAATGGTAAAAAGTATAAATCTGAAGGTGTCGGAGTAATGAGGAGGGAGTTGCAGAGAGCGATGAGGAGAAAGCAAAACTATTAACTATTTTTTTCTCCACTATTTTCACTGAGGAAAATAAACTGTCAGATGAAATGCAGAATGTAAAAGTAAATTCCCCATTAAAAGTGCCCTGTCTGACCCAGGAAGAAGTACAACAGCGACTTAAAAAGATTAAAATAGACAAATCGCCAGGATCACATGGCATACACGTATCCTAAGTAAATTAAGTAATGTCATAGCCTGACCCTTATTTCTGATATTTGTGGACTCTATACTGACAGGGAATGTTCCACAGGATTGGCGCATAGCAAATGTGGTGCCAATATTTAAAAAGGGTCCAAAAACAGAGCCTGGAAACTATAGGCCGGTAAGTTTAACATCTGTCGTGGGTAAACTGTTTGAAGGTTTTCTAGGAGATGCTATCTTGGAGTATCTCAATGAAAAATAAGCAAATTACACCATATCAGCGTGGCTTTATGAGGGATCGGTCATGCCAAACGAATTTAATCAGTTTCTATGAGGAGGTAAGTTCTAGACTTGATAGCAGCGAATCAATGGATGTCGTATATCTGGACTTCTCCAAAGCATTTGACACTGTACCGCATAAAAGGTTAGAATATAAAATAAGAATGCTTGGACTGGGAGAAAATGTCTGTATGTGGGTAAGTAACTGGCTGAGTGATAGAAAACAGAGGGTGGTTATTAACGGTACACACTCAGATTGGGTCACTGACACTAGTGGGGTACCTCAGGGGACAGTATTGGGCCCTATTCTCTTCAATATATTTATTAATGACCTTGTAGAAGGCTTGCACAGTAAAATATCAATTTTTGCAGATGACACTAAACTATGTAAAGTTATTGACACGTAAAAGGACAGTATACTGCTACAGAGGGATCTGGATAGATTGGAGGCTTGGGCAGAGAAATGGCAGATGAGGTTTAACACTGACAAATGTAAGGTTATGCACATGGGAAGGAATAATGCAAGTCACCCGTACATACTTAATGGTAAAACACTGAGTAACACTGACATGGAAAAGGACCTAGGAATTTTAGTGAACAGCAAACTAAGCTGTAAGAACCAGTGTCAGGCAGCTGCTGCCAAGGCCAATAAGATAATGGTTTGCATCAAAAGGGGCATAGATGCCCATGATGAGAACATAGTCCTACCACTTTACAAATCACTAGTCAGACCACACATGGAGTACTGTGTAGGCAGACATAGTAGAGCTGGAGAGGGTTCAGAGGAGGGCAACTAAAGTAATAACTAGAATGGATGGACTATAGTACCCGTAAAAATTATTAAACTTAGGGTTATTCTCTTTAGAAAGAAGACGACTGAGGGGAGATCTAATAACTATGTATAAGTATATCAGGGGTCAGTACAGAGATCTCTTCCATCATCTATTTATCCCCAGGACTGTGACTGTGACGAGGGGACATCCTCTGCGTCTGGAGGAAAGAAGGTTTCTACTCAAACATAGAAGAGGATTCTTTACGGTAAGAGCAGTGAGACATTGGAACTCTCTGCCTGAGGAGGTGGTGATGGTGAGTACAATAAAGAAATTCAAGAGGGGACTGGATGTATTTCTGGATTGTAATAATATTACAGGTTATAGCTACTAGAGATGGGTCGTTGATCCAGGGAGTTATTCTGATTGCCTGATTGGAGTCGGGAAGGAAGTGGGTAAACTTGGCTTCTACCTCACAGTTTTTTTTTTTTTTTGCCTTCCTCTGGATCAACTTGCAGGATAACAGGCTGAACTGGATGGTCAGATGTCTTTATTTCGGCCTTATAAACTATGTTACTATGTTACTAAACTCTTATCAAACTGATAAGATTATGGATCACATACGTTTTTAGGAAGTCAGGAAATCAGATATAAGAGCTACACATGAGCCATTAGATGACAGGAAAAACAGAAAACAGACCCTGTATATCAGAAATGGCTGAACATTTTTAATAAAGACCAATTGAAAAAAAAAGATTTTTAGCCCAAAATGAGTAAAATGCAATTATAAAAAATGTACATAGCTTTTAAAGGATCTGCTGCTAAGATCAGGACATCTTTAGAGGTCTTTCAGAGTTCATACCTTGATGAGTTAGAGCTGTTGTGGTGTTATGAGGGGGACATACACAAAATTAGGCAGGTGGTTTTAATATTATGGCTGATTGGTGTACCTTCATATGGTTAACACTCATAATTATCTCGGAAATTCAGTACGAGGTAAATTACCTTGAAGGTGTTCTCCCATAGCATTAGATAGTTACCATGGTAATGGAGCTCACAGAACTTCTCAGTATCACTGTCTACTGTTCCTCTCCCACACAATACATCTGACAGGTGACCTGTATGAGGTTTAATAATGGAGAGGGGGGCACAGCTCGAACCAAGAAGTATACAGGGACACACAGAATTATATTTTACAGTGGACATCTTTATTATTATTTTAAAAAATCCCTATTTTATGAAATACAGCATTAATTGTGGGGATAGCAATAATGTGAACAGCGGTTCTGATGTATAAATGCAATAAATCACTTCCAGCAAAGTATATATGTGCCTAGGGGCATTTTATATTGAAAAGCGGTGAAATTATCTTAAAGAATTAAAAAAGTGTGATAAAGTAAATCTGATGTCTGAGAAAACATTAATTAATAATCTGTAATGATGGTGGTTCAGTGGTTATCTCTGGTGCCCTGCAGCGCTTTGACACAATAATGTGTGTCTGCTAGTAAAGGACCACAAAGGTCCAGCAGAAGTCAACCCCAGAAGAAGCTAACTTTGGTGGACATCACTTGACCCTAAGGTCTTCCTTACTCTCAAATAGCCTACTAGATCTCAACCCCTTCACGTATTATCACGTACATAGAGCCCGCTCTGTGTGTGGCGGGTGCCGGCTGTATTATAAAACTAGCAGCCGGCTGCACTGACACAAACAGCGATCACCCTGAACCCCGTCATTAAAAGTGATTAACGCATCTGTGAGGTAAGGCAGAGGGATGCAGCTACCTCTGCCTTCCAATCAGAGCCCCTGCAGTAAAATTGTAGGGCTCTGATCGGTAACCATGACAGCCTGAGGCCTGCTGTCATACTAATCTGCCTGCTTAGTTGTCCACGAGGCACAGCTCATCAGGTGGAGCGGCAGAATTCCATTCACCCTAATAGAGCTCTATTAAGGTGAACGGGACAAGGGATCAAAATATCCCAGGTTCTAAACATATTAGGTAGCGCTGCATCCGAAAATGTCTGAAATATTAAAATTTTAAAAAATGTCATCTCTGGTGTACACAGTACAGGAAAAAATGCAAAACACCATTCAGCATTTTTTTGTCTCCCCCCCCAAAAGAAAAATAAATAAATTTGAAAAACATTGCTCAAAATCTCATACCACAAAAATGGTACCAATAAAAACTAAAGTTTGTTCTCCAAAAAAAGGCCCTCATACAGCTCTGTGGATGCAAATTTAAAAAAGTTATGGCTGTCATAAAATGGCGATACCAAGAAATTTTTCAGTTTTTACATGGTTTTTATTTTTTTAAAGTAGTAATACAAAATAAAAACTATAAACCAAGTTTGGTATTGCCATAATTGTATTGACCCGCAGAATAAAGATGTAATTAATTTTTTTTTTCAAGTTTATGTTTATTGAACATTTTTGACATAGGCAAGTAAATTTCTACATTTTTTTAGACTTAGGCTTATTGCACACGAATGTATGGTTTTGCGATCCGCAAAAACCAGATCCGCAAAAAAAACGGATGACATCCGTGTGCATTCTGTTTTTTACGGAACAACTGACCCCTAATAGAACAATATTATCCTTGTCCGTGATGCGGACAAGAATAGGACAAGTTCTATCTTTTAACGGAACGGAAAAACAGAAATACGGAAACGAAATGCACACGGAAACACTTCCGTTTTTTTTGCGGACCCATTGAAATGAATGGGTCCGTATACGGACCGTATACGGAACACAAAAAACGGCCTGTACACTCGCAAAAAAAACGTTCGTGTGCAAGAGGCCTTATATAGGTTCCATAATAGTCAGGCGAAAGTGTAAGGGACCAGATCTTCGAAAACCAATCCACATTTCCTTGTGTTAAGGCTGTATAGTATTCTAAAGAGCGAGCATCTTGAATATGGGTGTAATAATCCACCTTAGATGGAGGAGCCGTTTTTTCCCAAAAAGCGCCATGAGGCACTTTGCCGCAGTAAGCAAATGAAGGAGCACCCTGGAGACATATCTTCCCAATCCCTTAGGGGGGACATTTCGTAAGCAAGTAAATAGATACAGTACCATTGTGCATCCCAGGATTGTATGTATACCAGAAGCAACCATACTCCAAAAGGGTATTATATGAGGACAATCCCAAAAAATGTGATAGATGAAGGCACCATTGGCCAAGCATCTCCAGCAAACATTAGGGATAGAGCCATTGAGGGCATGCAATACTTTAGGAGTATGGTACCAATGCATCAATATTTTCAGCTGGTTCGTCTAGGACGTAATTTAATTTTTAGCACACAGTGAACTCTGTAATGTCAACCCCCCCCCCCCCCCCAAATTATTATTATATTTTTTTTCAATTTTACAAAGAATTTCTTTTCCCATTAGCTAATATAAGACATGATACATTAAATGGTGCTATTAAAAATTACAACTTGTCCTGCAAAAAAATACGACCCCTCTGCATCTCTGATTGTCAGTGTTTTTGAGCTCAGCTCAAGGAGGGTGGACAGTAGCTGTCACAATTTATTTCCACCCAAGAGCATTGATCCCTCTCCCCCAATAGATAACAGAGGGACCTGCTCTGTGTCCTAGGTGAGCACCCATGTTCTTTTAGCTGCAATGGGAGCTACGGAAACAGCGGAGCTCCAGCTTGCTCAGCAGGTAATATAAGCCTGGACACTTGAGGTCAGCACGTAGTCTCATCCTGTCGTGGAAACGGTTTAATGGGACAACCTCTTATGTATTGTGTATGTGCAGCTTCTCTCTACCCATCCTAATCTGCACATTATTTTTATTCTGTGCAGTTTGAACTTGGAGTGAAAGCACGTTCATGCCTTATAGTTAGTTTTCAGTGAGTGCAGAGATTCTGAAAAGCTACAGACAGTGCATTGGGCAGATATAGGAGGAAATAGGTGTTTAAAAAGCAGATGAAGAGGCTTTTGTTAACAAAATATATTACAGGATACTACACTGGCGGCCTGTGCAAGCTGCTATCCCACTCCCCCGGGCAGGCACAGGTGTTGATCAACTCATCTGTGACTGGTGTTTCTTGTGTTTCATTGGCCCTCCTCTGCCCTCCTGCAGCGGGCCTGGCCATGTTCTCTTCTGATGCAGGGAACTTCCAGGCTCTTAAAGGGCTAGCATGTGAACCCTAATCTTCACCAGCAAATGGCTGGTAACCCTGGAGTACTTTAGGCACTTTCCTCTATGGGAGGTTGCCGAAACAATAGATGTATCTAACTTGCTAGTTTTTGAAAAAAGGTGTGCTGTTCTGATTGCCCATGTTCCTCTCTCTGATTCTCCATTGCATGAACTGACCTGTACCTGATTACCCTATTGACCCTTTGCAGCCTGTCCTGACCTTGGACTGTTGCACGGATTCACATGTACTTTGCCTGCCCTGACCTCGGCCTGTCCCTAAGTAAGTTTTTACCTGAGCCCTCGGTGCTCCACACTGGTATTTCTGACCCTTGTGAGTCAGCTGTCAAGCACACAGGGACTACACCAAGATGTAGCAGACTTGTTGCTCCCCAGAGTCTAGATCCCTGTATAGGTGAAACCAGGGAACTGCCAAGAAGACTTAGTATTAACCTAAAGTCAAACCAGTTGGTGGACACAGTGGTTCCACACCCACCACCGAAACACAGGGTATATGTGCATGCACTCTTGATTTATGGGAAAACATGAAACCATACGTATTCTTTACACAAAAACTTCTCACTATTACACAAATTCTTCTCACTATTACTGCAGCATAGGCTTTATATCTGGGAATGCAGTGGATGACTTGTACTTTTACATTTGATAAAATCTAAAATTTATAATCGGTTGAATGCAGGCAATACAAACATTCTTGTACATATTGTGGGGAGTCGCTCTGGTAGATAGCGGTGCGGGTGCAGTACAGAGGCAAAACAAGGAGTCCAGAATGTGCAATAAACAGTGTTTTATTCACACTGACACAAAACAAATGGTAAACAGTCTCTTGGTGTTAATTCACACACGCATCAGAAGTCACCAGGCAAAAACAAAAAGAGTCCAAAGCAGGATCCAATCACCTGTGAGGTTTAAGGTGCGGGTTCGCACCTGGCTGTCAGCCGAGCCGCAGGATAATCCACCATCAGGCTTCCAGGAATAACCTCACTTTGCTTAAGCTCCTTCCTCCAGGTCAGAGAGCTCCACAGCACTGTGATCAGCTCCAGGACAATCATCCCCCCAGCTGCTGGTGCTGGCTGTGTTATAAACCCAGCTCAAAACCAGGACTGGATCGTGGGGAGAAGCCACCCACCCTACACTTTAGCTGCTCCCGGTAAGAGCCGGCCCGGATCGGCTTTGCAGCCATGCTATTTAGCAACGATGTCAATAGCACTACCTGCTACTGACAACAAAAATGACTCTTACCTCACCGAGGCTATGAACCTCGGTGACACGTACCTGCCATCCACGACGGCACCCTGCACCTTACCACATACCCCCCCCCCCTTTGTTCAACCCTGAGGGGGTGGACACACGAAAAACAGTGTACCCGGGAGAGGGCATCTGCATTTCTCAACAACCGGCCCGCTCTGTGCTCCACCGTGAATTTATAATTCTGCAGCGACAGAAACCATCTCGTGACCCGGGCATTCCTCTCTTTGGCCTGGCTCATCCACTTGAGTGGGGAGTGGTCGGTCACCAGGCGGAAGCTTCTGCCCAAGAGGTAATAATGGAGGGCCTCGAGTGCCCACTTGATGGCCAGGCACTCTCTCTCCACTCTACTGTACCTGGTCTCGGCTGGGGTGAGCTTGCGGCTGAGGAAGACAACGGGATGCTCCTCCCCGTTGACATCCTGCGATAGTACCGCACCAAGGCCAACCTCAGAGGCGTCGGTCTGGACTACGAACTCTTTCCTGAAATCGGGTGTCACCAAAACCGGGGACCCACACAGGGCCGATTTCAAGGCGGAGAAAGCCTTTTCCGCCTGCTCATTCCAGCGGACCGTCCCTGTCTTACGCCCCTTTAATAATTCTGTCAATCGCGAAGCGATAGTGGCAAAGTGGGGCACAAACCTCATGTAATACCCCACAATTCCCAGGAACGACTTTACCTGCCTGGTGGTGACCGGTCGGGGCCAACACCGTATTGCCTCTACCTTAGTTACCTGAGGCTTGATGACTCCCCGCCCAATGACATATCCCAGATATTTGGTCTCTTCCAACCCAATCGCACACTTCTTTGGATTGGCGGTTAGTCCAGCTTTCCTGAGGGCATCCACTACCGCCTGCACTTTGGGCAAATGGCTTTCCCAGTCGGTGCTGTGGATGATTACATCATCTAAGTAGGCCGAGGCGTACCGACGATGAGGTCGCAGCACTATGTCCATTAACCTTTGGAAGGTGGCGGGGGTGCCATGCAGGCCAAAGGGTAACACCTTGTAGTGATACAGGCCCTGCGGGGTAACAAAAGCGTTTTTTTCCTTGGCCGACTCCGTTAAGGCTACCTGCCAGTACCCTTTAGTGAGGTCCAGCACAGAAAAATAACGGGCTTGTCCTAAATTCTCAACCAGCTCGTCTACCCGGGGCATGGGATACGCATCAAACTTGGACACTTCATTTAACTTGCGAAAATCGTTGCAGAACCGCAACGTCCCATCCGGCTTGGGTATTAGAACTATGGGACTGGCCCACTCACTTTTCGACTCCTCAATGACATCGAGCTTCAACATTAGTTGCACTTCCTCCGCGATGGCCCATCGCCGAGCCTCGGGCACCCGGTATGGTTTTAGCCGGATCTTGGCCTGAGGCTCAGTGACGATGTCATGTTGGATGAGAGTCGTGCGGCCAGGGAGGTCCGAGAACACATCCGTGTTCCGACTGATGAACTCCCTGACTTCCTGAACCTGTTTGGAAGACAGGCTGTCTGCAATTTTTACCGTGGTTACTGCTTCACAGGCCTCAAACTGTGGGGCTGGACCCTTTTCACCTAGAAGCCCTGGCCGGGGGCTGCTGTCGTTGGCCGTGTCCCTATCTTTCCACGGCTTTAGTAAATTCACGTGGTACACCTGCTCCGGCTTGCGCCGCCCTGGCTGGTGTACTTTGTAATTTACTTCCCCTACCTTCTCGATTACCTCATAGGGGCCCTGCCACCTAGCTAGGAACTTGCTGTCAAGGGTGGGTACCAGAACCAAAACCCGATCTCCCGGATTGAAGCCCCGCACCCGAGCCTGACGATTGTACACCCTACTCTGGGCTTGTTGCGCTGCCTCCATATGCTCCCGGACCAGCGGCAACACCCTTTTCATCCGTTCCTGCATCTGGGTGACATATTCAATGACACTTTTGTGGGGGACAGGCTGCTGTTCCCACGCTTCCTTGGCAATATCCAACAGGCCTCGAGGGTGTCTGCCGTAAAGCAGTTCGAAGGGCGAGAACCCAGTAGAGGCCTGGGGCACCTCTCGCACTGCGAACATGAGATAGGGCAGAAGCAGGTCCCAGTCCTTCCCATCTCTAGACACCACCCTTTTTAACATATTTTTTAGAGTTTGATTAAACCTTTCGACAAGACCGTCCGTTTGCGGATGGTAAACGGACGTCCGCAATTGCTTTATACGCAATAATTTACATAGTTCCCTCATAACTTTGGACATTAAAGGGGTCCCTTGGTCTGTCAGAACCTCTTTTGGCAGGCCCACACGGGAAAACATTTCCATTAACTCTTTGGCGATGAGCTTAGCTGAGGTATGTCGCAGAGGCACCGCCTCCGGATACCGAGTGGCATAGTCGAGAACTACCAGAATGTGTTGGTGGCCCCTGGCAGACTTTGGTACAGGCCCACTAGATCCATAGCGATTCGCTCAAACGGGACCTCAATAATTGGAAGAGGTACCAGAGGACTACGGAAATGTGGCTGGGGGCTATTTATCTGACAGGTGGGACAGGACTTACAATAATTCTCTACCTCCTTGAACACACTGGGCCAATAAAACCGTTGCAGTATGCGGTCCTGGGTTTTCTGCCACCCCAAGTGTCCCCCAAGAACATGTTGGTGGGCAAGCTCCATGACAAGCTTGCGATACGCGGTGGGCACCACCAACTGTTCAACAGGTTCACCTCGGATTTGGTTCACCCGATATAACATTTCTTGGTGAACAACAAAGCGGGAAATATTAACTCAGCCCCTGGTTTCTGGGGTTTACCATCAATTTCCAGCACATTCTCCCAGGCCCTGGTTAGGGTTTGGTCCCGGTGTTGGGCGGTCCCAAAATTATCTCCGGAGACGTGGAGGTCTGCCAACTCAGGACCTGGTGGCAAGTCCTCCATGTCTCCCACCATTACACTCAGTGGGGTGTCTCCCCTCTATCACAGAAGTGGTGGTCACCCCTACCGCAGGCCCTTCGGACTCGGGCTCCCAGGGCTCTGGCCCCCACTGGAACCAGGCCACTCTGCTAGGGTTCCATCTGCCTCCCGGGCAGTGGTGACTTTCGTGTCCGGCCAGAGTGCTGGGAAACCAGGGAAGTCTCTCCCAATTATAAGTTCATACTGTAACTTTGTAGCGACGGCCACCTCATGAACCCACCTGCCAGCCACAGTTGATAGAGAGACCAGGGCGGTGGGATAGTCCTTTAAGTCTCCATGAATACACACCACCCCGACCTTTCGGCCAGTATACTCCGTGGGTCGCACGAGGGCAGCTCTTACCAGGGACACCAGACTCCCGGAATCTAGCAGAGCCACCGCCAGAGTGTCCCCCACTTCCACCTGACACAGGTGGCTATTGTCTATAGTCTCAGAGATACCTGTGGCACACAGCTTCCGGGCATACAACGAATGGCGGTAACCATAGTTCGTGTCCATGGGTTCACCCCGATGGGGACAGTTGGCCCTTATGTGTCCAGGCTCTCGACACTGCCAGCAGACCACTGGGGATGGGTCTGCAAGGGGTACATCCCAGGCGGGTTTGGCCGGCCGCCGGGTCTGGGGTGGAGATTTCCGGGTTTGACTGGCCCCTCCCAAAAGAACCCCCTGCAGGTTTCTGGTGGCCTCATATCGTTCCACCAGGTCGACCATCTCTAAAGCATTCCCAGGTGACACCTGGCCGATCCAGTGCTGGAGAGGGTATGGCAAAGCCCTCCAGAATACATCTGCTAACAGACGGTCTAGCATAGCAGTAGGAGTCAGTATGTCTGGCTGCAGCCATTTATGCAACCGATGTAGCAAGTCATAGTATTGTGGTCTGGCGGGTTCAGCCGGGTTAAACTCCCACTGATGCACCCGCTAGGCCCGGACCAAAACATTCACCCCCAGTCTTGCCAGGATCTCACCTTTCACGGTCGGGTAGTCAGCTGCTTGATCATCTGGGAGGTCAAAAATACTTGCTGGGGTCCAGACGCCAGGAACGGAGCGACGACCTCGGCCCACTGTTCTCGGGTAATTTCTCCCTCACGGCCACCTTCTCGAACACCGCCAGATAGGTCTCAACATCATCCGAGGGGGTCATTTTAGGGATCGCTGCACGGACAGCTTTCCGGGCATCGTGGACGTACTGGGACGCTCCTGTCGCTTGTAAGGCCATCACCTGCTGAAGTAGTAGCTGGTTGGTCTCCTGCTGCTGCTTGTTGGCCTCCCGCTGCTGCAAGTTAGCCTCCACAAGGGCTTTTACAACCGCCTCCATTTTATCAGGGAACACAGGCTGCAACTTTGCCGGCCTAATATAGGACATCCAGTTGTGCCCAGCAGAAACAAAAAAATTTTTCGGCGTTCACGCCAGCCTCACTGCGCATGCCCGCATCCGACACCAAATGTGGGGAGTCGCTCTGGTAGATAGCGGTGCGGGTGCAGTACAGAGGCAAAACAAGGAGTCCAGAACGTGCAATAAACAGTGTTTTATTCACACTGACACAAAACAAATGGTAAACAGTCTCTTGGTGTTAATTCACACACGCATCAGAAGTCATCAGGCAAAAACAAAAAGAGTCCAAAGCAGGATCCAATCACCTGTGAGGTTTAAGGTGCGGGTTCGCACCTGGCTGTCAGCCGAGCCGCAGGATAATCCACCATCAGGCTTCCAGGAATAACCCCACTTTGCTTAAGCTCCTTCCTCCAGGTCAGAGAGCTCCACAGCACTGTGATCAGCTCCAGGACAATCATCCCCCCAGCTGCTGGTGCTGGCTGTGTTTTAAACCCAGCTCAAAACCAGGACTGGATCGTGGGGAGCAGCCACCCACCCTACACTTTAGCTGCTCCCGGTAAGAGCCGGCCCGGATCGGCTTTGCAGCCATGCTATTTAGCAACGATGTCAATAGCACTACCTGCTACTGACAACAAAAATGACTCTTACCTCACCGAGGCTATGAACCTCGGTGACACGTACCTGCCATCCACGACGGCACCCTGCACCTTACCACAATATGTATAAAGCATTTCTAAGGGTGGGTGTTCTGCCTCCTTTTGACATATACCTTAGAAAAAAAGGATATAAAAATGAAGCATACTATTGTTCTTGTATCCTGTAGAGTCCGGCAATAGTATACTTTTTTTTTTTTTACATTGGAGCTCTATATTGAATGGATGCCACTGTATGGCATCAGTCTGAGGCATCCGTTTAACATACACGTTTTTTGTACACGTTAAACTGATGGGAAAAACGTGATGTGAACCCAGCTTTAGCCACATTTCATTTGTACAGTAAAACACTGGTAATCTTTGCCGTTCTGAAATTGTCACTTGATAAGATTATATTCTTGTGTAGCAAATAACTAAGTGTATATCCTGACATAACCTCCAGCTAAATAGTTAATTGTGAGAAAATTGCGCATGCCGCTGCCAACTAGCTGAAATTATCTGCTTTTACTAAATTCCCAAATGCTTTATCCGTTCTAGAACATGATAAATAAAATGCATCATGGAAACTCAAATAAGAGATGGTGCTCCTCTGAGAGAACCTAGAAACACAACTGAGGATAAAATATCCATTTACATTTTACTAGTCCCTATTGTTCAGGAGGACTCTTAATTGTAACCATTTTGCATAGAGCGATTGTTGGAAGTGCAAATAAAATACTTACAATCAAGACTTGTGGAAGGTGATACAAAAATGCTACTGTATATGCCATAGATGTAGCACCAGTAGTTGCAATGTGATCTATAAGGGAAGGGTGTCCATGTTATGTTGGTTGTAGAAACTTATTGTGTGTAAGTCTCCCTTTCTACACGTTCTGCAATTTTAGCAAACTAATCCAGGTAAAAGGTTCAGTCATTTAGTCTTGCATGACAGCTATTCCTCCTGACTCCTCATACATATGCATTTTGAAGGTGCTGTGCATTCATTTCCAGAGCTCTCAGACTAGCGGAACCTGTGTTGGTGATCATACTTATCTGAACCCCGGTGCTGGGACCCTGCTTGTTCACTCCCCGTCTCTGCTGCTTGTCTCGGCTCTCTCTATGTAAACTTCCTGCTTGACACTGCTCCAGCAAATCACTGGCCACTGCACCCTTTGCATCATGTCAAATGGTCACATGATGCAAGGGGAGGAGGTCACCATTGTGGCCAGTAATTGGCTGTAGCGGCGTCAAACAGGGAGTTTACATGGAGGGACGCAAGACAAGCAGAGGAGGCTGAGGAGCAAATGAGCCGGGACTCAGCGCCGGGCATCAGGTATGATCACCAACACAGGTACCACCAGTCTGAGAGGTCTGGAAATTAGTGCCCAACCCCTTTAAGTTCGAACAAAAGTGCATGTTTCTTCAATAGAGAGAGGGTAGTAAAATCTTTGCAGTGGCTTTTCTTTTTTGAAAACAGGCAGAAACATCCACATGTGGCCATACCCAGGGCCGGAATAAAGAGGGGGGCAAACCATCTACATTAAAGGCAAGAACCTTAACCACTGAGCTATAGAGCTCCTTGTAAAACTCCTGAGAAGATATTATGGCTAAAACCCTCTGGAGTAGTTTCCCACACCTTATGCATTCATATATATCAGAAGTAACATTTTATATATATATTTTTTTTTTTAGCAATTACATATTTATTTTGTGGCAAACATTTTTTTTACAATGACTAAAAAAATATAAAATACAATACTTATGCTGAATATGAATACCTAATGCAAGAGAAACTTCTATAAGGTTTTTCAGCAATAATTTGGCATATAGCTCTATAGCTCAGTGGTTTAGCAATAGTTTAGCATTGAGCTCTATAGCTCAGTGGTTAAGGTTCTTGCCTTTAATGTAGATGGTTCTGAGTTTGAAACATTTCAAAAATAGAGGCTAAATTGGACTTAAATACACAGAGTGCCCCCAAGCATACTGTCAAACCCCCTTAATGTTCATTGCACTATATATATATATATATATATATATATATATAGACACAGCCATATATGGAGTCAGAGCAGGGACTCCTAAACTGGGAAGGTCCTGAAGCAGGGGGCCCCTTAGAAGATCGGGGCCCTGGGCAATTGCCCAGTTTGCACCCCTCTTTATGCCAGCCCTGGGTATGGCCACATGTGGATGTTTCTGCAGATTTTAACCTGTGCATTGCAAAGGGTAAAATCCACGATGGATATCTGAAGCATAAATTGACATGCCACTGATTTAAAATTTGCATTGCAGGTCGATTTACAGTGAATTTTTTTTGCAGTGCATGGATCAGATTTCTTAAAGTTTCATCTACTTTGTTGGTACTGAAAAATATTGAGGATTTGCTGCAGGCAAATACGCAGCTGGAAATACTCAGCGTCTTGTATGGATGTACCCTAATAAAGGTTCTAAATATCACACAATTTTTCTGATGCAGTGAACATATTTTGATTGCAATTAAATCAGCCCAAGATATTATCAGTTAGTATCAGGCCTACAGTCTAAGCAAAAGTTATGTTTAAAGATCAGATATTTCTAAGACTAATGATAATGCCTCTGCTCTTTGATTTCAGCCTCGGCAATGTAAGGAGAATTTAAAGCAGCTTTCTGGATACAAAAATGAGAAAGTTAAATAATCAGTTCCCACAGCACATGAAAGCTTGGCTTATCTCCAAAATGATGCCATGTGCAGGACATTCCACATACAGTGCAGCAAACACAGATATGGCAATGCCGGAAACAACAGCAGAACATTTGTGCTCAGCATAGATCTCTTTGTTATAATGTTTTCCAACTCTTTTTGAGCCATATTTTTCAATTTTTAAGGCCATTTTCCCCAAAATCTGAAGATATGACAAAATGCCTTATTAGTACCAAGCAACTTAATATGTTGCAAATTAATGGTTCATCAAAAAATGTGGAGTTAAAAAAGCAGGATGCGCTCATACCCATATGCAGTTGTGCATTTCTATAGGGGAGCACATCCTGCACTTGTAGTCCGTTGCTAATGGCAATCACCAGCAAAAAATGCATACAATGGATGATGCCAGCAACGGACTACAAGTACCACAATGGACATCCTACATAAGATGAAATTTATGTGGATGTGGCAAGAATTCAGAACAAACACAGAACCAGAGATAGGTGCACACTGCCGTCACACTAAACCCTCACACTGATGTTAAAATTGAGAGGTTAGTTCGACATATCCTACTAGGAGGACATGTCTTAAGCTCGGGCACCAGCGTCAAGGTCTCTCAAGTAGCCCGAGGGCCCTAACACTCACCTACCTGCGCCATATGGGCGATATCAGGGGCCAGTGGGCAATTACAGGAGCATTAGGACGACTCACAAACATCTCCTCTGTTACGTCCAGCATGTAGCCATGCTTGCAATGGGAGGTGGGAGGTGTCTATGAGCCCCACCCAAGACTGACTGATATAGCCCAGAGCCTAGCAGGTGCACCCAAATGTGGCCTGCAGATGAAAAACAGGCACATTTAAATTGGAGTTTATACACCTCCGTACATATATATAAACCATCAAAAAATGTGGTGTTAAAAAAGCAAATTAATGGTTCCAAATACGGTCCGGAAAAAAAACGGAATAGACACGGAAGAAAATACGTTCGTGTGTATGAGTCCTTACACAGAGAATGCTATAACTGATAACACCTCCCCCATTTACAACTGAAGTAAAAAAAGAAATATAAATGAATAAATTACAAATTTTACTGAATCTTTTCCCATATATCTACATATCAATCTCCTCAGCTTCTCCTGTTCTATAACATGCTGCTTGCAGATTGCACTGTGTTTTGTAGTGTTTTTACTTCCATGCAAAACATTTTTTTCCTGTCTGCTGTTCTATTTCACACCCAAATTGGGATTTGAACTTGTTTTTTATCTCTGCCCAGCCTGACCAGTGTCTATCCCGACTGCACATCACAAAACTGATGTTAACACAGTCTTGCTTCTGAGTTAGCAATTGTACTGAAAAGGAAAAATGGAACATTTTCAAATAGCAACCAATCAGATTTTAGCTTTGATCAGTGACTGTATGGCTATTTAAAGGTGAATAATCAGAAAATTAAATGACCTATTGTTTAAATCACACATTTATTTTAAACCTTTTTAAAGAAATTTTAGTTGCCCATTTTATCATTTCCAGATCAATCTTTATAATTAAAAAAATCACATTTTCGCTCTGTCCAGTATACCCCATAAGAGGCTGACATATTCTCTTCTTCATCTTTTATCATCATAGGCAGGATTACAATGAAAGGTAACACCGTTGTAAATATAGATACCATAGGGTCAAACAATTCACAATAGGTGAAGGTCACTGCTCATCTCCTTCCCATCCCTGCACAATCACTTCTGCATAGGTTCCAAAGCATGCCCACAACACTCTTCCACAGCCATTGCATTATATATGATTCATGTAGCTGCTGTGAAAGCATATTTCTAAATGCTGTTAACAGTAGATCAGGCAAAATGGTTGGAAAAAAATGTACAGAAAACAGAATAAAACAAATCTACTATCATAAAATAACAGAGATGGTTAAAAGGATTAAAAGAATATGTATAAGTATCTGGTTTTAATTGGTAAAAAACATGTAGACAACGCATTTCTTTTGATAATAATCAAACATACTGTAATGTGCATACAGGTTAACAAACTACAGTATAGGAAAAGCATAAACACGATATAAAGATAGATACTGACATCCATCAAACTAGTACATCTAGGTTTAATCCCATCGTAATCTATGTATTTAAGTGATTTCCAGCAGCAGGATCAGTATTCAGCATAGCCTAAGGATTAATATACTGGATTAAAGGCAGTTGTGTTTAATTCCACTAACATTGCAGGGAAAGCACAGCAATAACCCTGATACTGTGCTGTAAAACACACCTAATCAGTACCTGCCATTGGATAGAGACTAGTGGTATAGAATGTGATCAATGACAGGTAATAATAAGAATGGAGGGCGAGTCTGAATTTTTTTTGTGAATGCATTTTATATGTGATTTATTTGAATTTACATTTTTATACTCATTTTACTTAGCGTTGAGTGATATATTTATGTAAAAAATAACTTTCTGCATTGGCTAATGCACAAACAGATTTTCCTACCAATCATAACTCCCTTGGCTTTTTCTTAAATGTACAGTAGCAGCAGCACTCATGCCACTCTACCACTCCATTTAATGTGGTTGCCCCTCGATAAGAACTTATCCCCTATCTACAGGAAGCATATGTATCTGATAGGGGCCCGACCACTGGAACCCACACCACTGACAAGAATAAGGAACCGGAGTCCCCGGAGTGAGCAGACGTGCGCTGCCATGCCATTCAAACCTACAGGACTATGACAGCCCCATACAGTTGAATAAGGGTGTAAGAGCAGATCTGTGACTGGTGCTTTATTTACTCTGGGGGCTGGTACCTCAACTCATTCACATAGTGTTTGGATCCCTCCCATAAGTAGATACTTTTGCCCTATATCCAGTGGATAGGGGGAAGTTCTAATGGTGGGACAACCCCTTTAAGCTGGTCATACTGTTGAACAGCCCTGGGGGGTTATTAGGATTAATGATCGTGGTGACTATACATTAATAGACAATGTGATTGGTGGGAAAAAAGCGCACATATTATCAAATAGTTTAAATAATGAATAGCATATTATAATTATTAATGAATAACATGTAAATAGCATTTTAATTGAAAATATGTCCAACATTTGGTACTAATTATATTTCTTAGTATGTCTGAAGATTTTTCGCATACAGAGATCTAAATCTTTTGAATCAAATGATAAAATTCTGTCTGCTTGCAGTCACCACTAGGGGGAACTTATGAGCTAATTCCATAATGTTTTACAGTATGTTGGATACAACAATAAGCAATATGCACTAAGCTTCCAAGCGGTCTCCAGTGTGACATACAGGGCTGTGGAGTCGGAGTCGGAGTCGAGGAGTCGGAGTCGGAGGCAATTTTGGGTACCTGGAGTCGGAGTCGGCAAAAAATGGACCGACTCCGACTCCTACTAGATTTAAATTGGAATAAAAAAAAATTGGAATAAAAAAAAAGCAAGTTTAAATGTCCCAATTCAGATAAAGTTATAATTAATTACTTCTCTACTGTAAGAATAAAGGCCAATGCATGCAGTGCGTCACGTTACCGCTAAACAAAGACGTTAAGTGACCGTGAAGAAGCATGCTTTTCTTATGCTTTACTATGCAGTTAAAGGGACACTGACAGGCTGATTTACCGGCTAAAGATATATCTGCTGGTATTCATCAGAGGATTAGGAATACAACTAGACGACTGTTACCCCCAGTTGAGGTTTACTTGTGTTTAAAAACGTTTTAATCAATATGCAAATTCTCTACCTTTGTGCCCAAGGGGGCAGGCGCACATGTAGAGTACTGGCAGCACTAGACAGGACTAGGTAGCGAGGAGGAAGAGAGAAAGCTGGCACAACCTCAGCATAGCCAGACGAGGCTGCTGCCAGCACTCTACACGTGCGCCTGCGCAGGAATTCAGCGTTCGGCTAGCCTGAAAAAAAAGCCAGTGCAGTGAATAATAACGAGGGGAACAGCGCTGGGAAGCTGTACTTCGGGCGCGGCTGGGCACAAAGCCGCAGGAGACGCTGCCCCATTGGGCACAAAGATAGTGAATTTGCATACAGATTAAAATGTTTCTTAAACACAAGTACAGCTTAACTGGGGGTAACATTAGTATAGTTTTATTCCTAATTCTCTGATGAATACCAATATATATATATATATATATATATATATATATAGATGCAAAGAAAAAGGACGGCAGCACTCCTTTCAAAAAATCAGTGTAGAGTTTATTAACCCAGTGACAGCAACGTTTCAACCGCACAATGCGGTCTTTGTCAAGCCATATATATATATATATATCTTTAGCTGGAAAATCAGCCTGTCAGTGTCCCTTTAAGGAGCGGCAATACTTACACTTTCCATTGTCTTGTGGTCTGCTGTTACAGGGAACCCATGGTTATCCTCGCCTCTCACTGATAACTGATTAAGGACTGGAGACACTTGTATAAGTGAAGGGAATGGATAGTCAATAGTTCAAGACTGAAGCTGTAAACCATTTGAAAAACTGCTATCATTCAGCTAAGGCTATAAAACATGTAAACTCAGATTGTTAGCTTAAATTTTAAACATGACTATGGGATTCTACTAGGAAAATCATGTTTTAAAATAAATGCCCCTTCCCCTGCCCCTTCCTGGATCCTCCCACTGCTCTATCTTCAGCAGAAGATCAGCACACAAAGGAGAAGGCAGCAGCTTCTGCTCAACTACCTCTGTGCTAGAGAAGATTAGAAGAACTTGGTGGAACAGCTTCGTATTTGCATATTAAATACAGAGGAGTCGGAGTCGAGGAGTCGGAGTCGGAAGTTTCAAAATCTGAGGAGTCGGAGTCGGACAATTTATCTACCGACTCCACAGCCCTGGTGACATATGCTGATTTTTCCACAAATGTGATGCATATTTGCAGCAATATCCACGACAGCAACACCCTGAAATGAGTAAATGTAAATCTTAAAAAAAAAGAAAAAAAATTATGTTATAATGTAAAACAACAGATCTTTTAATAGTGCTCAAATCTTAAAACCTAGTGATAATCGATGAATAATACATCAGTCAACAGAGTTAATATTCTACGTATTGTACTCTCTAGGTAGGCAAGCCGTGGATCGGGATTTACTAGTAGATCTATAATCAGGGAAGATCACAGTGCTTTAACCTGCCCATAAACTTCAATTCTCTAAATGATTTGTCTCTCATGGTTATCTTCTGGGTGACACAATGATGAGTTAGAGTATGTTCACATGGTAAAATAAGAGCCAGAAAAATCAGATGTTTAATCTACCTCCAAATTCAGCTCGTCTTCCATGCTGATACTGGAGGCAGATTACTCGCTGCTTTTGGCACCGCTGATGTTTTTTCCTGCTTCTCATGGATTGATTGTGGAGAAAAAAGTGCTACATAAAACACATCTAGAGGTGACACGCCACTTCCTGAAGTGGCATAAAGATAGGCACCCTATGAAAAATGTTGTCTATATCCCATTGAAAACAATGGGAAGCTGCTTTAAAGTATATTCACATGGCTAAATTTTAAGCTCATCGCGGTGCTTAAAGGCTACATACACTTTTGGGGGTATTTTTTTATTATTATTGCATTGTACTAATTTTGAGCTAAAAAAAAAAATCATTTTTTCAGTTTGTCTTTATTAAAAATATTGAGCCGTTTTTCCTGCACAGCTTTGAGTTTATCTAGGAGTTGGTTCTGAATTTTCCCTCTGTCCCGTCAGGCAGGAAGCTGACGGCTCCTTATCTTTGCTATCTGACATAAACACTCATTAAAGCTCAGTTCTTATCTTACTGATCAGAATGTGGCTTAAACAAGTGTTTATGACCTCCCAGTAGTTTGGAAAGAAGGTTTATTAGATGACCAGCACAAAATGAAAGTACCAGTCACACAGCTAGAAAAACAGTTAACAACTCAATATTTTTAATAAAGACCAATTTAAAAAATGATTTTTAGCCCAAAATGAGCAAAATGCAATCATAAAAAAAATTGCCCCCAAATTGCCCCTTTAAAAGGCTTGTAGCAAGATACAGTTAGAAAAAATAAAATAAAAATTAAAATATGAATTGTATGCACAACTCCAAAAACTGCTTACACGTTTCAAACCTATGTGTGTTCTTAATCACAGCATAAAGTGAACATTGGACATAGTCATATTTAAATTACACGGGGCTACAACCAGCCCTTAACCTCATTTTAATGGTTAATGGGGAGTAAAATCAAATAAAATAAAATAATTGCTTGCCAGCGGCACATGGCACCATGCTGCCAACAATAATGAAACTACGTTAACTAACATACAGGCCACGTACAATGATGATGATAGCCCCATGTAAATGGAGCTAAATGAGTGCTAATCAACCTGCTCTATCATCAGGCGTTCAGGCTTGGAACTCAAAAGGATGTCTCAGGAAAATATTCTGCAGTTTTCATACCAGCACCTGGATCTGAATACTTCTGTATTTGCATGTAATTAAAAATTTAGCATAGCCACAGAGTTATTCAATGAAATATATCTGTATAGCGCCACCTGCTGTTTGTGTTTTTTTTCTTATTTCTCAGTCTACCTTGCTGAGGCAGATGCACATGCTCAGTTCCATCCTGAGCTGTGATAGGGAGAGAGATACAGCAGAAAGGACATTCCCCATGAGCTGCAGCAGAACGGGCATGCCCCTAAGGCTAGAGGAATGAATGGAAATACCTCTGGGTACATGTGAGGTACAGGGCTGGTTCTAGCTTTTGTCATGTACTGATGTCCGCTATTCACTTTTGATATGACTCATGGGATAACCCTTTTAAAGGCTATAAACATACATTTTTCACGATTGCATCATACAAATTTTGGGGAAATTTTTTTTTTTATATTGATATTTGTTAAAATTTTCAGTCTGTTTGCAGAGTAGGTTGCTTTTAGTTTCTTACTGAGCCGTCAGGTTGCTGCTCTGATAGCTTGATGTACAGTATAGCCCTTATCTCTGGACTCCTGACCGCTCATAAACATTTAGGCCATACTGTTACCTGTATGACAAGCACTCAGCTATATTGCGTGTTTATGAGTTGTCAAAAATTCAGAGATAAGTACTATACATCGAGCAGCAACCTGACAGTTCAGTGTGAAACTGAAAGCAAGATACTCTGCAGAAAGACTAACCATGTACAATAAAAACGATTTAAAAATTTTTAAAAGACCAAGTGAAAAAATGTTTTCAGACCAAAATGAGTAAAATGCATTAAAAATTTGCCCCTGAATGTGTTCCTAGCCTTTAAGTCCTTCTTTGATCAGATGTTAGTTTTTCCATTTTAGGATATATGTGTGTACCACAAAAGCCAAAATAGTTTTCAAACAGTGAAAACTTGTATGATTGTAGGCTGTAACCTAAACGGGAAAACTTCTCTTCTTGGTCAAGGCAGAATGTTTTGGACATGGTGGTTTTTTTAGTAACTTCTGTATTACTAGGCCCCTGCTTCACCAAGGTTGCCTACCCCTGATCTTCAAGTTAGATTTCCTGGGATGACAAGGTCCTAATGTATGTAAAAGAGGGGATTACATTTTTAGATCATAAATAATTATTGGTTAATGGGTGTCATTTATTATAGCTCTATAGCTCATTCTGGCATAGAAAAAATCATGAAAGTAGGGCATTTAAGTACAAGCACGCAATGGTGATTTCCTCATCTCAAACAATTTATTAAAACAAAAGCCAACACCAGTGCTGGGTATACCCCCACAAAAATGTCAGTGTCTCAATAACTTGTGATGTAGCCTCGAGCATCAATTACAGCTTGACCAAGACGTCTCATGCTGTTCACAAGTCGACTTATTGTCTGCTGACACATGGCATCCCACTCTTTTTGAAGGGCGGCCCTCAGGTCATTGAGGTTCTAGGGTACAGAATTACAAGCCTCTACATGGTGACTCAGCTGATCCCATAGGTTTTTAATAGGATTTAGGTCTGGAGAAAGTGCATTTGAGGTACTCCAGTCTCCAGCAGCCATTCCCTTATTATGCAACTTCGATGAGCTAGTGCATTGTTGTCAATAAAGATTAAATTAGGCCTGTGTTGTTCATGCAGAGGCACAATGACTAGATTAATGATGTTATTCAAGTAGTATGGGCTTGTCACTGTACCATTCACACAGTGTAGGACAGTTCTGTATTGACTAGACACACCTGCCCACACTGTAACACCACAATCACCAAAGGCTCCTCTGGTGACAACAGTGGCTGATGCATAGCGCTCTCCTTGACGTCTCCAACATCATTGGCAGCCATCATTCTGCTCAGCATAAATCGACAAGCCCACTGGTCCCTCATAGATGCTCCCTGGCCCATGCAAGACGATGACGCCTGTGCCTGGTGGTGTGGTCAGGTACCCTTGCAGGTCGTCTAGCACGCAGACCACGCTGATGTAAACTATGCTGTTTTGAATGATCTGACGTGACACTTGGGCACCTCTCACCTCCATTAAATGTGCCTGGAGGTGTGTGGCATTCATCATCTGGTTCCACAAGGCATTGTTCACAATGAAGTGGTCATCAGTGTGGGATGTGGCCAAAGGACGTCCACTTCTCTGCTTTTCTGTGACTCTTCCAGTCTCACTGTATCTCTGTTGCAACCTGCCTTTGACACTCTGTGACACTCTAAGCTCAGTGGCCACTTCTGTCTGAGAACATCCTGCTTAAAGCCTCGTAATGGCGAGGTACTGTGATCAATTGTTAGGTGTCGTCTTGGTCTCATGATGTCAAAATGTAAACAGCATGATGAGGAGGACTGTTTGAATATCAATTCTAATTGAACCAGGAAATTTTATAGATATATATATATAATAAAAATTATACTATTTTCCAAGATACATTCTGAGTTGATTCATAAAGATTTTCAAAATCTCTGCTTGTTGTCACCCAATTGGTACCTTCATTCTTTAAGCTGAAGCTACATAGTAATCTTGGCTGTGACCAAGGAACGATGTGTAGCAGGGGCAGTGGTGTAACTTTAAAGTTGTCGCTAGCACCATCCCAGAATTGCAAAAAATCAAGTTGTGCTGGATTTTTTGTGATTCTGGGGTTGAGGTCATTTGCGAGTTGACTGCAGCCCTATTCAGTTCAATGGCCGCCCTTCAACCCAGCGTTTGTTGGCTGCACGACGAGTAGCCATGATGGACACACAGGTGTAATACAAGTAAATATTAAAAGGTCTAACTCCATATAACATGCCAGTAAGCAGAGATCTTGAAAATCATGAGGAAATGAAATACGAGGCATTACACAACAAATAGACTTTATTTGTCGAAATGGTAATATCCCTTTAAAGCGGCGTCTTCCTCCATGAATATTTCTGAATTCCAACAATATCATGTTTGCATTCCGTTTAAATGAGACATGCCGAGCGCTGAGAGACAGTCAATCCTAAAACCAGTTTTACCACTTACTTCAATGCCTTGCACAAAGCTTCTATTTAGATTGTCCTAAGAATGTTGTCTTTTAACTTGAGCATAAAAAGTCAGCCATCGGAGCAAGAACAGACTCAAAATCCGTAACTGCGTCTCCTGCTATATTTTATTTGCTTCTCATACAGTTTATTATGCTCTAGGGCAGGGATGTTCAATCTGTGGTCCTCCAGCTGTTGCAAAACTATAACTCCCAGCATGCCCTAATAGCTGTAGGATGTCCAAGCATACTGGGAGTTGTATTTTTGCAACAGCTGGAGGGCCTCAGGTTGTGAATCCCTACCCTAGGGAAACATGGGGTTCCAGCTGAAATGAAAAATTAAAAGCAAAATGCCATGTATACAGATAAATAAAATTGGGAGGGGACCTTGTTATTTGCACCCCCTCATATAATTAGTTGTCAAAAGACAGGGAGCCAGCTACAAAGCAACTGACCAGATGAGGCCCTTTTACATCATGTATGAAAGATCGGTTGTCCTGTACTTAAAAAAAAATAATTACTTTGTTGAAAAGGAGCATTGGAGTAATGCTCAAGGGTAAAGGAATCCATATATTATCCTAATATTTTCTGAGGCTGGGTTCACACCACCATTTTGTTTTCCATTCTTCTGACCTCTCAGAAGAACAGAAAACACCAAAAAAAGGGATTTTAGAAGGAAAAAAAATACTTTGAGAGGGACTTTTTTTTCCATCTAAAGTAACGGATCTCAGACGGAATGGCTAAGGGCTCATGCATACGAACGTGTGCTGACTGGCCCGTATTGCGGCAAGCAAACAGCGGGTCCGCAATATAGGGGCCCCGGCCACCTGTGCACCGCATCACGGATGCAGACCGATTCCTTTAAATGGATCCGCAATCCAGAAGGTGGGGTGCGGAACGGAGGCTTCTGTTCTTTTCTCTCAGTGTGTACGCACTGCAAAAAAATAGAACATGCTCTATTTTTTTTTGCGATGCAGACAGATCATGAACTTATTCAAGTTCATGAATAAGCCCGTACATTGGGGATCGCAAATTGCGGTCTCCAATGCACGGAACGGCCAGCACACTATACTATAGCTTGTATTGGAAAATTGAAAAAAATATCTCCATGCAGTGAAATAGGAAAAAAATGGCAATTCCACCAAGGATTTTTGGGTTTTGTTTTTACACTTGTGCACTAAAAATGACATGACAACGTTATTCTACAGGTCAGTATGATTACAAATTTAGACTTTATTTAAAATAATCACCTTTGAAAAAACTTTTTTTTTCTTTGCATCACCATATTCTGACAGCTATAACTTTTTTATATTTCTGTCTACAAAGTGAGGGCTTGTTTTTTTTCAGAGCAAACTGCAGTTTTTAATGGTACTATTTTGCAGTACATATGACTTTTTGGTTAAACTTTTTGGGGGGACAAAGTGACCAAAAAGTGCCAAGTCGCGTTTTTATTTATTTTCCCTTTACGACGTATATCATGCAGGAAAAATATTTTAATATGTTAATTGTTTTACTTTTCTCACGATTGTTTTAGTCCCCTTAGAAGACTTAAACATGTAAACTTCTCTTTGCTTGTCGCGTAGACCACAATAGAATACTATTAGTGGTCTATGTGATTCTGACACTCTGCCTGAGAAGCCATGCCTCATGCACGGCTTTTTAGGCAGTTAGCCATGACAAGCCTGGGAACTTTCCTAAGGCTCCAAGCTGTCATGGCAACCAATTGGAGCACTGCGATTATACCACAGGGCCTCTAATTGGAAGGCAAAGGGAGCCCTCTCTCTCTGCCTAACCCCATAGATGCAATGATTGCGGCATCCGAGCGGTTAAATTGCTGGGATCGGTGTCATCGCTCCATAGACTTAACACTGCGACCTTACTGTACATTGTAGTACATGTAAGGGTTTAAAAATTCTGTATGCATACTTACCAACATTTTAGTTAGTAAATTTGGGGCAGGAATGGCCAAACTCACCAAGAAATGCCTACCTATGGGTGGGGTTCATATACTCTTTATATGAATTAGAATGCAGAACCACTCTCTAGGAGCGTCTCCCATTTTTGCAGACTTGAGCTGGCCCTGCATTATAGTCAGCCACCTATCTGAATGGTCGGCAAGTAGTACTACATTTCCTTTGCTGTGGCCACTGCAGAAAAAATGGCTGGCTGGCACATCTTCACCCAAAGAAATCATCTGTTTGCCGGGGTTGCCAGTAGAGATGGGCGAATTTCATGTTATGAAATTCGTACACGCTTCGTTTGGTGGTAAAAGCAGAATTGGGTTATGGATTCTGTTATCACGGACCATAACGCAATTCTATGACGGAATGCATCTACCTGAGGCCTGCATTCCTAAGTGGCTGCTTTCATAAGTGGAGTTGAAGAAACCGGAGTTCTGCTGAGTGTCTTTTTGTTGGGACTGCAAGTGTCTGAGTGTGGTGTGAAGCTGCTTACCTAGAAAGTTAAGTGCTTGCAGTTTAGTTCTGCCATTTAAAACCGCTTTTTTCTCTCTGCTGTGTAGTGTCATTTAAAGTAGTTTTTTTTTCTCTGCTTGGTGAGGGGGAGTGGCTTGGCCTAACAGGTGCTATAAATTAGACCACTCAACTCTTCCAGAGCCTGCTCTACCTGAGGCCTGCATTCCTAAGTGGCTGCTTTCATAAGTGGAGTTGAAGAAACCGGAGTTTAAGAAAAGGATCAAGAAACAGAGATTCATTAGATCATCCTTGTATACAGTTGGTTTGATTCTAGCTAGTCTTCCTACTGCTGTAAGGGACCACAGTAAGTAAGAATCTTGATATCACTGCTCTATATTGTATTTATTTATTTTTTTCCCTCTCTTTTCCTGTGTAATCCCCATTTAGTATGACTTCCATTATTGACAGCGCTGTCCAGTGAACATCTTGTATGATTTATGCAGTCCTGGAACAGCCGTTCGAGGGTGTATATGTTTGTTCAAAATGTGAGCAAATTACCCGTTTGGAATCGCACATCAAGTCTCTAAACAGGCGAGTTGCAACACTGAAAGCCACTGACAATTTGGAAAAGAGTTTGCTGCTCACTGAGCAAGCACTCTATGGGGTAGATGTGGGGGAGGGTGGTAGCGAGGAGGCTGAGGAGAGTGAGGTAGTTAGCTGGGTAACAGTAAGAAAGCGGGGTAGAGGGAAGAGTGCCAGGGAGGCTAGCCCTGATCTGACACACCCCAACAAGTTTGCACGGTTGGCAGATGAGGGGATGACAGTTCAGGGACGGCACCGCTGCAGCCAGACACTTCCTCTGCCAGTCAGGGGAATGTCAGCTCCAGTAAGCAGGGGACCAGGAGAGCAGGGCAGGCCAGACAGGTGCTGGTAGTGGGAGACTCAATTATTAGAGGTACAGATAGGGCAATCTGTCACAAAGATCGTGATCGCCGAACAGTGTGCTGTCTTCCTGGCGCTAGAGTTCGACACATCGCGGATCGGGTTGACAGATTACTGGGAGGGGCTGGAGAAGATCCAGCGGTCATGGTCCATATCGGAACCAATGACAAAGTTAGAGGAAGGTGGAGAGTCCTTAAAAATGATTTCAGGGATTTAGGTCAAAAGCTTAGGGCAAGGACCTCAAAAGTAGTATTTTCTGAAATACTGCCTGTACCACGAGCCACACAAGAAAGGCAGCGGGAGATTAGGGAGGTTAACAAGTGGCTCAAGAACTGGTGTAGGAAGGAGGGGTTCGGGTTCATGGAGAACTGGGCCGACTTCTCTGTTGGCTACAGGCTCTACCGTAGGGACGGGCTGCACCTCAATGGGGAAGGGGCAGCTGTGTTGGGGAGAAAGATGGCTAGAAGGTTGGAGGAGTGTTTAAACTAGGGACTGGGGGAGGGTAATTACGTTATAGGAGGGGAAGATAGTGCAGATAGAGACCAGGGGCGAGGTAGTGTGTCTGGGGGAGGAATGGAAGGGGGACTAGAACAGCTCAGAATGAAAGATGTAGGGTAAAAAATACACATAAACCTGTCAAATGTATGTATACTAATGCCAGAAGCCTGACTAACAAGACTGGTGAACTGGAATTAGTGATGTGTGAGGAGGACTATGACATAGTGGGAATAACTGAGACATGGCTGGATGATAGCTATGACTGGGCAGTTAATGTACAAGGTTACAATCTGTTCAGAAAGGATCGTCAAAACCGGAGAGGTGGAGGGGTCTGCCTCTACGTGAAGTCGTGTCTAAATCCCGTAATTCGAGAATACATCTCTGAGGGACATGAACATGTGGAGTCACTGTGGGTAGAAATACATGGAGCAAAAAACAATAATAAAATACTAATAGGAGTGTATTATAAACCACCTAATATACCAGAGTCCACAGAAAATCTATTACTAAACGAGATAGAGGAATCGGCAAATCATAATGAAGTCGTTATCATGGGGACTTCAACTACCCAGATATAGACTGGGAAACTGAAAGCTGTACATCCCATAAAGGAAACAGGTTCTTGGCAATAGCCAAAGACAATTTCCTTTCCCAACTGGTTCAGGACCCCACTAGAGGGACGGCCATACTGGACTTAGTATTAACCAATAGACCTGATAGAACAACAGATGTGCAGGTTGGGGGACACCTGGGAAATAGTGACCATAAAGTTATAACCTTCCAATTATCCTTCAAGCGAGAGTTTCTAAAGGGAGGAACAAAAATACCAAACTTCAAAAAAGCAAAATTTAGCCAACTAAGCGAGGCCATAGGCCTAACTAACTGGGACAAAGTCCTCAAAAATAAAAATACAACCATAAAATGGGAGATTTTTAAAAGCATTGTAACATCTAATTGTGAGAGGTACATACCTTATAGGAATAAAAGGCTAAGGAACAATAAGAGACCAATGTGGATAAATGGAACCGTAAAGAAGGCAATAAATGACAAAAAGAAAGCATATAAATCGCTAAAACAGGAGGGGAGTCAGGAAGCACTGATAAACTATAAGGAAAAAAATAGAATATGTAAAAAACTAATAAAATTTGCCAAACTAGAGACCGAGAGATTAATTGCCAAAGAGAGTAAAACTAACCTAAAATGTTCTTCAATTATATAAATAGTAAAAAATATAAATCTGAAGGAGTCGGCCCTCTACATAGCAATGAGGGGGTGTTGCAGAGAGCGACGAGGATAAAGCAAAACTATTAAATATTTTTTTCTCCACTATATTCACTGAGGAAAATAAACTGTCAGATGAAATGCAGAATGTAAAAGTAAATCCCCCATTAAAAGTGCCCTGTCTGACCCAGGAAGAAGTACAACAGCGACTTAAAAAGATTAAAATAGACAAATCGCCAGGACCGGATGGCATACACCCCCGTATCCTAAGGGAATTAAGTGATGTCATAGCCAGACCATTATTTCTGATATTTACGGACTCTATAATAACAGGGAATGTTCCACAGGATTGGCGCATAGCAAATGTGGTGCCAATATTCAAAAAGGGTCCAAAAACAGAGCCTGGAAATTATAGGCGGTAAGTTTAACATCTATTGTTGGTAAACTGTTTGAAGGGTTTCTAAGAGATGCTATTTTGGAGTATCTCAATGAAAATAAGCAAATAACGCCATATCAGCATGGCTTCATGAGGGATCGGTCATGCCAAACAAATTTAATCAGCTTCTATGAGGAGGTAAGTTCTAGACTTGACAGCGGCGAATCAATGGATGTCGTATATCTGGACTTCTCCAAAGCATTTGACACCGTACCTCATAAAAGGTTAGTATATAAAATGAGGATGCTCGGACTGGGAGAAAATGTCTGTATGTGGGTAAGTAACTGGCTGAGTGACAGAAAACAGATGGTGGTTATTAACGGTAGATACTCAGATTGGGTCACTGTAACTAGTGGGGTACCTCAGGGGTCAGTATTGGGCCCTATTCTCTTCAATATATTTATTAATGATCTTGTAGAAGGCCTGCACAGTAAAATATCTATTTTTGCAGATGACACTAAACTGTGTAAAGTAATTAACACTGAAGAGGACAGTTTTCTGCTACAGAGGGATCTGGATAGATTGGAGGCTTGGGCAGAAAAATGGCAGATGAGGTTTAACACTGACAAATGTAAAGTTATGCACATGGGAAGGAATAATGCAAGTCACCCGTACATATTAAACGGTAAAACACTCGGTAACACTGACATGGAAAAGGATCTAGGAATTTTAATAAACAGCAAATTAAGCTGCAAAAACCAGTGTCAGGCAGCTACTGCCAAGGCCAATAAGATAATGGGTTGCATCAAAGGGGCATAGACGCCCGTGATGAGAACATAGTCCTACCACTTTACAAATCACTGGTTAGACCACACATGGAGTACTGTGTACAGTTCTGGGCTCCTGTGAACAAGACAGACATAGCAGAGCTGGAGAGAGTTCAGAGGAGGGCAACTAAAGTAATAACTGGAATGAGGGATCTACAGTACCCTGAAAGGTTATCAAAATTAGGGTTATTCACTTTAGAAAAAGACGACTGAGGGAGATCTAATAACTATGTATAAATATATCAGGGGTCAGTACAGAGATCTGTCCCATCATCTATTTATCCCCAGGACTGTGACTGTGACAAGGGGACATCCTCTGCGTCTGGAGGAAAGAAGGTTTGTACACAAACATAGAAAAGGATTCTTCACTGTAAGAGCAGTGAGACTATGGAACTCTCTGCCAGAGGAGGTGGTGATGGTGAGTACAATAAAGGAATTCAAGAGGGGACTGGATTTATTTCTGGAGTGTAATAATATTACAGGCTATAGGTACTAGAGAGGGGTCGTTGATCCAGGGAGTTATTCTGATTGCCTGATTGGAGTCGGGAAGGAATTTTTTTTTCCCCTTAAGTGAGGAAAATTGGCTTCTGCCTCACAGGGGTTTTTTGCCTTCCTCTGGATCAACTTGTAGGAAACAGGCCGAACTGGATGGACAAATGTCTTTTTTCGGTCTTATATACTATGTTACTATGTTACTATGGAATGCCTTTAGGGGCATTCCGTCATAATAGAAGTCTATGGCCAGCATAATGGATCCGTCCTGTTTCCGTTATGTAGGCCATAGACTTCTATTATGACGGAATGAATAACAGAATACCTCTAAAGGCATTCCGTTATGCATTCCGTCATAGAATTGCATTATGGTCCGTGGTAACGGAATCCATAACCTAATTCTGCTTTTACCACTAAATGAAGCGTGGACGAATTTCGGTCATCTCTAGTTGCCAGGAGTGGGGCTGTAGTCTGGAAGGGGTTATCTCTGATAGAAAAACCCCATTTAAACATAACTTTTTATTACACAAACTGACGAGTCCCTTCAGTAATAAGAAAAAAAAAACGGCAATACCTGGAAACATGGAGTACATTTCTGGCACACACGCACATGACATTTCTGCATAGTTTCCTGTTGTAAAGCTTTAAGAAAAGAACTAAACAACATTCCTGCGATTACTGAGGCATTTTCATGTAATGATTGACTTGGCATTGTCCTGACTTGGTAAATGGTTAACCCTGTTTTATTCAGATCTGTAAGTACCATGTAGTATTACTCCTGATGGAAGAGAATCACATAGATGCTGACCAACCTGAACTCAGGGCTATAATAGTTTATTATACAGCTGCATCCTTTTACATGCCTGGCCTTTCTTATACACAAATAAACGGTTTGATTTTTTAGTTATCTTGCGCAGTTTCATAGATCCTGTACCTAATAATCCTCATTCTGAGCCATGGTAACAAATACAGTAATTCATAGATTTCCTTCTCATACTTTGATATCCTCTTCTCCAAGACTGTCCAAATGAGATTGAAGCTCACCTTTTTGTATAGGGATAGGGGGTATTGATTTTTTTTTTTGCCCTTCCTACTTCTGAACCCTTGTTGAAGACATGGATGGCATGACCCCAATCAATCCTTCTCTTGGTTGACAATGTTCCAGTCATTGAAGGGGCTTTTGGAGGTTAACATTACCACTTACAGAATGTGTAGGTTGATGACCACATCTTGGGATGTCCTCTCCACAAGCCCTATGACACCCGTAGTGGTCACCTCTGGTAGGTAAGTTCTTGCTTCTCTAGAGTTTCTGTATCATTAACCTCTAGAGTTTCTGTATCATTAGCTGTCTGGAAACAATCAGCGAACTGAGTTATTGTACTTGGTAGAAGGTTGTGCAGTCTCCAGAATTTCTGCAAAGACTGGGCTAAGTACATGGTGATTACTCCAGTTTCATGTAAAACAGAACAGTGAGGGTATGGCCACATGGTAAGTTTTGAAACCCCAAAACAGGAGTGGATTTTTAAAAGGAGAGAAAGTATAAAGGACAAATACAACGTTTCTTCTTTTTTTAATCCACTCCTGGTTTTGGCTTTCAAAACTGCAAGTAAACCTGACTCTGTGGCCGTACCCTTAAAGGGGTTTTCTGGAAGTTTGATATTGATGACCTATAGGATAGGTCATCAGTTTCTGATTGGTGGGGGTCTGACACTCGGGACCCCCGCTGCTCAGCTATGTGAGAAGGCACCAGTGCTCGCATTAGCGCCGCGGCCTTCTCCCTGCTCATCAAGCACAGTGCAGTACATTGTATAGCGGATGTGCTCGGTATCGCAGCTCAGCCCCATTTACTTCAACGGGACTGAGCTGCGTCTTGGCCATGTGACTGATGTGACTTGGCCTAGGGAAAGCTGAGAGAAGGCTGCAGCGCTACTGTGAGCACTGCTGCCTTCTAAAACAGCTGACGGGCGTCCCGAGTGTCCGACCCCTACCAATCCAACATGGATTACCTATCCAGAGTATAGGTCATCAGTATCAAACTCCTGGAAAGCCCGTTTAATCATTTCAGTTTGGTCATGGTAAATTTGTCTGCGATTGTCACAGCTGCCACCCAATCCATTTTCAACAAGAATTTTACTTAGGCCTCTTGCACATGAACGTTTTTTTTTTTTTCCCGTTTCCGTTCTGTCTTTGCAGATTCTGTTTGCAGTCCGTATGCAGAAACATTCATTTCAATGGTTCTGCAAAAAAAAAGTTATGTACTCTGTATGCATTCAGTTTTTCCGTATATCCGTTCCGCTGAAAGATAGAACTCGTCCTATTATTGCCTGCAAATAACGATTCATGGCTCCATTTAAGTCAATGGGTCCGCAAAAAATACAGAATGCATACGGAACACATCTGTATGTCTTCCGTTTTTTGCGGATCCATGCCCACTTTGCCCATGTGTTTACTGTTAAAACACATTACTGTACATTACGGTAATGATTAAAAATGTTATGTTTCTGTCTGCGATCCGCAAAAAACGGATCGCATATGGAAACCATACAGAGATTTTTTGCAGAACTACGGAACGGAAACGGAAACACAACGGAAACAAAAAAAGGAACAACGGATCTGTAAAAAACGGAAAGCAAAACAGAAAAAGCGATACGGTCGTGTGCAAGAGGCCTTAGGTTATGTGCACATGACAATTTTTTTTCTATCAGGAAAATCAGCCGCAGAATCAACAGCAGAAATGTGACTCTTCAGCTGTATGAACTGCAAAATGGATTGTGGGGCGCAGAGTTGCGGAGAGACATGGATTTTGCAGCTAAATACATGTAAAAATACTGCTGTGTGAGCTGTAGAGCTGGTGGGATGTTTTATGGGATGTTTAATGCTGCACAGTGTACGCATAAAACTGCTATTTTTAATATCTAAGCATCTGCTTAGTACATGAGATAGATTACTATGGCTCCCTGGAGTGCTATGAACCCTTTCTAATACTGATCAGTGAGGGTGCTAGGAGTCAGACTGCTGCCAATTACAAGTTGATGGCCAGTCCAAAGGATCGTCTGTGCATAAATCCAAAATTTTATAGTAAGTACAATAGAACTCGTCGAGAACCCCCTATTTAAATGGGTAATCTGATATATAAAATGTGATTCCTACTGAAAGCATGCACACAAAGTAAATGTCTTCAATATATAGTAATTAAATCATTTTAGTTTTCTACAGAATTACTCACCACTTACTGGCCCAAAACATCATGCTTATAGTTCACCCCCTAGGGTTACGACCAGTGGTTCAGCTTGCTGGTCGAGCATGCTCAGTTCCAGCACTAGGTGTTATAAGAGGCTGTGACTGGGCACCAGTGTGAGAGGCTCGGCAGTGAGGGAGCACAATAAGAAATGCATGAGAGGAAGAAGATTTGCACTTCAGCAGCCACTATAATAGGGTGCATTGGGTTTCCATCAGGGAGCTTAGAAATTTTTGATAAAATCTGCTTCAGAGGTCGTATGTAACCCATATCTAACCTCTGACGCAAATGTGAACCTAGCCTTAAGGGGAATCTGTCACCAGAGACCTCCCTATCAAACTGTTTGCATGGACCCATAGCTGTGGTTCAACTAATTAAAACACAGTTTTTACTAGGTTAATCCGAGGCTCTGATCTCGGGTTTTGATGCTTTTTCTTAGGCCTCTTTCACACGAACATGTGAGCCCCGTGCCCGTGCTGCGGACCGCAAATTGCGGCCCGCAATGCACGAGCGCCAACCGTGGGGAGGCCGCAGCGGATCGCCGACCCATTCACTTGAAGGGGTCTGCGATCTGCCCGTTCTGCAAAAAGATAGGACATGTTCTATCTTTTTTCCGGGACGGAAGTACGGAACAGAACCCCCCGGACGCACTCCGTAGTGCTTCCGTAGTGTTCCATTCCGTTTCGCACCGTTCCGCATCTCCGGATTTGTGGACCCATTGAAATGAATGGGTCCGCATCCGTGATTGGGATGGCCACTGAACGGTGCCCGTGTATTGCGAATCTGCAAATGCGGTCCGCAATATGGGAACGGGGCTCACACGTTCGTGTGAAAGAGCCCTTCGATATGCAAATTAAGCCATTGGTGCAATGAGGGTGTCACCATTGTTATTGTTGCACCCAGCTCCACTCACTTCATACCATCCCTGGCTGGTTAGATTGGGCCAGGCAGTGGCAAAAAAGCTGCCAGGCATGGTCTGGCCACAGAAAGGAGCAGAGCTTGGGTGCACCAAGAGTAATGGTTACACCCTCATTGCACCAAAGGCCTAAATTACATATTGAGAAAAAGCCTCATAACTCGGGGACGGAGCCGCAGATGAACAAAAAAAAAATGGCGTTTTAATCAGGTGAACAACAGCTATGGGTCTATGCAAACTTTTTGATAGGGATATTGCTAGTGACAGATTCCCTTTAAGCTGGTAATGCACATTCAGTAGCTTTCAGCCATTAGCTATCTCTCCAAGCACTCCTCCAATACCCTTATACCCCTATACCCATATATGATCAGTTCGGCTGAGTTTATACAGTATGTGCTGTTAATGGGGAGAGAGTGGAAAGCTGCTGCCAGAAACTTCAGGAGAAAGTATTCCCTTTACCCGATCCTTCTTCGGAAAACATCTATTTGGGGAAAGTCAGAGGCTCCCCAAAAACATTGGATTGTTGTCCAGACCCGCCGTTCTCAGGGGGTTCTGCGGACAATATACTAGTGTATATGGTGGCCTTTACAAGGTGTGTAATGACCCTGCAGCCTTCATTCAAGTTTCTCTTCTAAATGCAGGAGTACTTCTTAAAGCAAATTACATGGAAATACCCCAGGACTATACACATACACTGAGCTCATCATAAGCACAGAACTAGTACTATATGCCATGTACCCCAGGAGTACACCTACAACAGGATGAAAACTGAGGCTGTAGAGCATATCTAGTATCCGTATATTCCTAGAGAACCCCTTTAAGCCACCAGATTTGGCTGCAGCTCATAACTGTAGACAGATGGCACTGAACATAAACTGTTTTCATGATTTCGCTCTAGTTTAAAAAACCCTTTTTAAGCACGAAGAAAAGGAAAACTCGCGTGTGAAAGGTAATGCGTTCTCTCCTTTGAAAGCGATGTATTATTTCAATGACTCACGCCATCTGCCAAACTTTACCGTATGCTAAAATTTAGAGCGCTACACCGCAGCACACTATATGACAGCTCTATGTCGCTCTTCATACTGTTCAGTTTAAATAACTGTGGATTATTAGGTCCTATATTCATGAGCGATATTATAGCACGTTATTTTTAGTGTAAGTAAATCCATACTTTTTCAGTTATACAATCTGTAGCTCCTCAGTATGACAGCTACAGTAATCTAATCCCGCCACATAGTACAGAGACTACATATGCTGGAAAAACTAAGCATTTGTATATCATTTGACATAATTACATAATTGTGCAGTTGGCATTACAGTACACCTACCTATGGGACCACTAGCTATAGATACAGCCACTCCCCATGCCCTAAGCCAGGGATGCCCAACCTGCGGCCCTCCAGCTGTTGTAAAACTACAACTCCCACAATGTCCTGATGTAGACTGATATCTGTAGGCTGTGCAGGCATGCTGGGAGTTGTAGTTTTGCAACATCTGGGGGGCCACAGGTTGGGCATTCCTTCCCTAAGCAATCAGGGTAGCATGATATGCCCCCATACAATGTCACCTATTTATGCAGAATGCAGTCATGACATGCATATGCTGTACCCCAGACCTTATGTTATGTTTTGCCATGATATGTAATGTTTGCACTGTACGCCAGCAGGTGAGGTATGGTTGGCAATAGGGCTGGGGCTAACCATCCCTTTACTCTCCTTTTGGTATAAGTGGACTGGACCTAATTGCTGTCAAGAGAAGAAAGAGCTGGAATAGCATGTGAGGAGCGAGCGAGCACGACCATCTGCTCTCGCTCCATTGGGCCTCATGGACTGTACATCCAGATCTATGTGTGAGGAACACTACTCCAGGGAGACGGCTACAGATATTCTCCAAAGCTATGGCGTTTACAGTCAGCAGAGTGATCAGCAAGTACAGTTATACAGACCCTGCTGCAAGTGAGGGTAAACACGTTAAGACACCCATCACCATTGTTCACTGTAGCTAATCTCCTGCGTTTTCACAAGTAGACACCTACAGCCACAAGTACTAGATTACAGTTGTTAGCCAAAAGTTCAGGGGAAAGATATCAGCAAGATAGCATACCAGTGCCATTATCAGCTACCTTCCCAGCCACATACCTCATCATCTGGGGAGAGAAATTACATTCTGTCCATCTACTGCTGGATGTACTACAAGCAAACATACACATGCTTAGCACATACATGGATGCAAACATTTTTACACCCTCTTAAGGCTACTTTCACATTAGCGTTTTCAATTCCACTATTGAGATCCGTCATAGGATCTCAATAGCGGAAGAAAACGCTTAAGTTTTGTCACCATTGATTGTAAATGGGGACAAAACTGAACTGAAAGAAACAGAATGAACCAAAATGCATTCAGTTCCATTTTGTTGCGTTCCCATCGCGGACAGAATAACGCTGCAAGCAGCGTTTTTCTGTCCGCGATGTGATGCGGAGCAAAACGGATCTGTCCTGACACACAATGTAAGTCAATGGGGACGGATTCATTTTCTCTTACACAATAGAAAACGGTTCCTTTCCTCCTTGACTTTCAATGGTGTTTATGACAGATCCGTCATGGCTATAGAAGACATAATACAACCGGATCCGTTCATGACGGATACATGCAGTTGTATTATGGTAACTGAAGCATTTTTGCAGATCCATGACAGATCCGCAAAAAACGCTAATGTGAAAGTAGCCTAATACAAATTATTTTATACATGCCACCCTTATGTTCCCCCAGGGAAAAGAAAATGTGCATGGTGTCTTCCCAAGGATAATGGTTAGGCATGAGTGTTTCTGTATGGTCAGTAGTCTTCTCAAATATATCCTCTTCTGCTATGGGGTAGTGTGTTATCATCTCCAATTGGCTACATATAAAATATATGGTAAAAACGTTGGCCAGAAATAAAGCTGCATAGAAAAGTTAAATAGCACATGTCAGCAGGAACAACCCCGTTAAACCAGGCATACTGACTGGTAGGGTTTATATTGCAGATTAAAATAAAGCCTGTCTCATGAAAATCAGTTGCTGCATTCCAGACAAAAAAAAGCTAAACTTGTATTCTTTATGAAAATGTGCGCTCCAGTGCACCAAGTCGTGTGTCTAGCACTTTAAGCCAAGAAGAACTCGTTAAGCCGAAGTGATAATATCAGGGCTCACCCATTACTGTCAGGAGTTAAAACATATATTAACTAGATTTAAATTTTGACATTATAAATCATTTCTGCTTTGCATTGTGAAATTCGACTTCATTAACTTGCATCTCTCCGAAATCTATGTATGTCATTATGTTTTTAATCTGAGGAGAAAGAAAAAGTGAGAAGTTAATATAGCCTGCGTGGTGTTTAGCTTTACACATTAACCACGCGATACATAATGAGCCTTTTAACGAGCTGGAAGTGGAACCATAGATATTGAAACCACAAAACCACATGATGCTTTATAAGTTTCCTTTCTTGTATGAAAAGAGTCTTTCAAGCTTAGGGCACTTTCACACTAGCGGCAAGGAGCTCCGGCAAGCTGTTCCGGCGGGTGAACAGCCTGCCGGATCTGTGCTACTGCTAGTGCACGCCCATTGACTATAATAGGGGAGGGCCGGAGTTCTGGTGGCAGCACGGCAAACATGCCAAGAGGCGGCTGGAATGAAACTACAACATTTCGTAGTTTTATTCCGGCCGCCTCTCGGCATGTTTGCCAGGCTGCCGCCGAATCTCCGCCGTCCCACCCCCATTTTAAGTCAATGGGGCTGACGCGCACTAGCGGCAGCACGGATTGGTGCACTAAGTATTGTTGTGAACTTGTGACATCACAGCACTATGTATGTATGTATAGACAGCAGAACCTCAGCTTGCCTTTGAGCACTCTCTGTATCGTGATTTGATACTATGTTTCTCGTCTGGTTCTGACTTCATCTTGGCTATCCTGACTACCCTTTGTTGTCTGATTTGGTACTGCGGTTATGACCCATTTCTGTAGGACTTTGTCTTTGTGTAGTTTCCTCTGTGTGTGTGTTTGTCCTGCACTTAGCAGAGTAGGGAACGTTGACCAGTTGCGGACTTGCCGCCAAAGGCTTACACTGCAAGCAGGCATGTTAACCGGGCTGGGTTTCAGTTAGAGCTCACTGTCTGTGTGTTCACATCTACTGTGCTGACATTAAATTACAAGTTTTGCTGAGTCTTATCCCATAAAGTTATATATAAATCTGCTCAGCCCCTCCTGCTCTATTACATGCTGCCTGCAGATTGCACTGCATTTAGTGGTGACAAGTCCCCTTTCACATATGTATATTGTATTAGTTATTAAGAAAGATTAATAGAAATTAATTTATTCAGTGTTGAGAAGAGACCTCTAATAGGGGACATGATTAACCTATACAAATATATAGATGGGCCATAAAAAAAATATGGTGTTCCTATGGTCTCTAGAAGCGTCAAAGCTTCTTTACTGTAAGAACTGTAAATCTGTGGAATAGACTTCCTCAGGACGTGGTCACAGCAGGAACAGTGGATAGTTTTAAAAAGGGTTTAGATTAATTCTTAAAAGTAAACAACATTAATGCTTATGAAAATGTGTAGAGTCCCCACCTATCCCTTGTTTGAACTTGATGGACTTATGTAATTTTTAAACCATATTAACTATGTTGATGTTTTGTCACTGGATTTCTCCAATGTATCTAAAATAATAAAGTATTTTTACACTATGTGTATGCAGACCAATGTGTCAACTTGATCACAAATTACAAATCCTGGACATGTTCATCCTGTCATATTCCTTTTTATATGTTCACCTCTTACTTAATGGTCTAGATCAGTGGTGCCCAACCTCCGGCCCGCGGAGCTTTGTCATGCGGCCCGTGAGACTCCCTGGACAAAGTCTAAGGTGTAACAATACTGTACGCCTTTAGACTTTTTCCCCACACTCATCAGCGATGTGAATGGCACAAGCAGAGCAGCGATGCTGCCTGTGCCTTAAAATAAACAATAACAAAGCTCCTAACAGCAAGGAGCTTTGTTATTGGTTAGAATGAGCGCATACACGTCGAGTCAGGAAGGGGAAGCCAGCGGGAGCTTGAAGGAGAAGGGTCCGGCTCCCGTGGAGGCTGTCGAGCAGAGCATGACCTTGGGCAACTTAACAGGTCTCCTGGAGAGGTAAGGAGCGTGGACTCATGTGACTGGTCCCCGGTGACCCTGCTTCCCCCTCCTACTATCACCACAATACTGACCCTGCTCCCACCTCCTCCTGTCAACCTACTAGTGACCCTGCTCCCCCCTACTATCAGCCCACTAGTGACCCTGCTCCACCGTCCTCCTGTCACCCCACTATTGACCCTGCTCCCCCTCCTCCTGTCACCTCACTAGTGACCCTGCTCCCACCTCCTCCTGTCACCTCACTAGTGTCCCTGCTTCCCTCACCTGTCATCCCACTAGTGTCTCTGCTCCCCCCTCCTATCACCCTGCTCCCACCTCCTCCTGTCACCTCACTAGTGACCCTGCTCCCCCGTCCATTTACCCTACTACTGACCCTGCTCCCACCTCCTCCTGTCACCTCACTAGTGACCCTGCTTCCCTCTCCTCCTGTTACCCCACTAGTGACCCTGCTCCCCCCTCCTACTATCACCCCACTAGTGACCCTGCTTCCCTCTCCTCCTGTCACCCCACTAGTGACCCTACTTCCCTCTCCTCATATCACCCCACTAGTAATCCTGCTCCCCTCTCCTCCTGTCACCCCACTAGTGAACCTGCTCCCCTTTCCTCCTGTCTCCCCACTAGTGACCCTGCTTAATTCTCCTCCTGTCACCCCACCAGTGACCCTGCCCCCCTCTCCTCCTGTCACCCCACTAGAGACCCTGCTCCCTCCTTCTCCTCCTGTCACCTCACTAGTGACCCTGCTCCCCCCTCCTCCTGTCACCCCACTAGTGACCCTGCCCCCCTCCTCCTGTCACCTCACTAGTGACCCTGCTTCCCTCTCCTCCTGTCACCCCACTAGTGACCCTGCTTCCCTCTCCTCCTATCACCCCATTAGTAACCCTGCTTCCCCCTCCTCCTGTCACCCCACTAGTAAACCTGCTTCCCTTTCCTCCTGTCTCCCCACTAGTGACCCTGCTCCCCCCTCCTACTGTCACCCCACAGGGAAGAAGCTGAACAGACTCCACCAACTATGATAGGATCCGTTCAGTTTCTGTTCGGGATCCTGTCTTTTTATCGGACACAAAAGTGCAGCATACAAGGCTTTTTTGTCAGTTTTTTTTTTACAGAATCTGCAACAGAGGCTCCAAACGCAGATTTGAAGGCCTACCTATTATGTATTTTAGAATGCTAAAATGTGCCCCCTCACAGTGTTTGCATTTCTTTCTGGCAACGCTACCTGGTTCCGGCCCGCAAAATTTATACCATGTCTAGTGCGGCACTCAGACGAAAAATGGTTGGGCACCACTGGTCTAGATGAATTAGTGTATTATGACTTCAGAGATGAATACAGCCTAATATGGCACCCCTAAATTTCTGTAGGTTCCTACTATACCATTGCATGCCTATAATTTAATATTGAGACATTCTGATTTTTTTTTTAAATCATACCAGAGGTTGTTTTTTTAAGTTTGTGTAATGGCTGTTCCTCATTGTACAATTATAGCTGTGAAGGAATAGGTCTTATTATTCTACTCTTTAGCTGCTCAGCTAGATGCATTTCTCTCAGAAGCACAGAGTGTCTCCCTTCTGTGGAATCTGACACTGTACTGCTCTGATATCCTTTTCCTTACTTCCCACTATGTTTTCAGCTCTGGAGCTCATGGAACGGATAAGGAGGGGGAAATCACAATTACAGAAAGGCAGGATGAGCCTGTAATCTTTAGAAGCTGTGTAATAGCAGTTCTTTTATCAGGCTCGGGATCTAAGCTAGCTCGGACACGCCCCCACTTCCTCTCAGCCCTCTTCTGTGTCTCTGTCACTGGGGTCGGATCTCGCTTAACAACAGGCAGTAGACTGCACATTGGGTGGAAGTGAGACCCCCTAGTGGCCATAATAAATCTTTTTTTCAGGTGGATGCAGGCAGATTTTTTAAATGAAGTGATTTAGAAATTTGCTATTTACACCATTCACTATTAAATGAAATTGTGTAAAAGTACAGCAACTCTTTAATAGATTCAACATTAATCCATCAGAAATAATATACCATGCTGTATCATAGGGGCAGACATATTATATGTGTGACCCAAAGGGGAACAGTAGATAAGGTGGCCAATTGCCGCCATAGAGGGGTATTCCAGTTAGATTAACTCCTATCTACAGTCAGTAGGCACCCCAGAAGACAGACCCCCACAGATCTAATAGTGGATAGGGGATAACTTTGTCTATCCAAAATATTCTTTATTGGATTTCATCTGAAGGACTAAGCTACTAAATATCAAAGCTCACAAATACTATTGTAAAGCAAGAGAGACATAAGGGGCACCCTATAATGGGTTATTGGAGACACAGCAGCCTGTATACTGTTCCTCTGCTGTGTCCACCCCACTCCATATTACATGGAGCTTCCATGTAATATGGAGTGGGGTGGACACAGCAGAGGAACAGTATACAGGCTGCTGTTTCTCCAATAACCCCTTATAGGGTGCCATGATGGAGGTATTCATTCCAGAAGCATTTCCGTACGTTCACTGTCTATAACTGAGGCTATTTAGTTTGTGCCATTTTCAGTTCTTGAATAATAGCTCACATTAGTCTGTTTTTCAGTATTTTCCTATATTCCACATATGCACGTATCCGAAGCCAAGATAATGTTTGACATGCATGTTCTGTAGAGAAGAAATATCCTCCGAGCCTGGGCCAGCGCAGGCAGACGTCTATATGAACAGATGGATCCTTTCGCTTCATAGCCACGAGTTCTCTTTGCCACATCTACAAATAATATCTGCAATGATTTATTATAGGTTCTTGGATAATATTATGCAACAAAAGCTGCAGATCTGACAAACTTGTCTCCAGCTTTATCAAATGCAAGTCAAGGGGCCAATATCAAGCATGAACTTTATGTCTGGGGACATAAATTTGGACCTAAGATGTTGCCAACTTCGGATGTTATTTTACCCTAGATAACTCAGGCTGTTTTCACATCTGTATTTTGTTAGAGATCCTTTAAGCCTTTCCAAGCTTGTACTCCGAGAATTTCTGCATTCGTATTGTCGAAATAGATGAATTTGGAATGGCCTCACCTAGTTTATGGTTAAAGGGGACTGAGCTACTACCTCTCAGACCAAAATATCATCACTAATGGTATCCAGGGTTCACACATGGGTTTAGGTTCCTTTTTTTTTACAGCTGTTATAAAAAGAAAGGGCTAAAGGCATGTTCAGATGGCAGACTTTTCATGCAGACTTTCGCCGGACTCCATTGATAGAAATGGAAAATCTGTGTTGTAATTCACATGCTTGCAGATTTTGCAACTACAGATGTCAATTCTTAAAGAGAACTGAGGCAGGTGGCCAAATGCAGATTCCCTTACGTCCTAACAGAAGCACAGATGGGGTTAACCACCCCCCGTGGACTGGCAGGACCGGCGGAATGTTTAATGAGCCCAAGACTAATAACTCAATTTAACAATTAAGTATCTCCTTAAGGGTACGTTCACACGACGACAATTGTCGCGCGACAAAAAGTCGCCCGACAAATAGGGCACAACTTCACTGCAACATTTGTCGCGCGACATTTTGTCGCACTATTGTCGCGCGACAATTTTTATAATGGGAGTCTATGGTGTCGCATTGCGACATGCGACATGCTGCGACTGCGACGCGACAGTCGCAGAAAAACCCATCTTGAATGGATTTTTACGACTGTCGCGTCGCAGTCGCAGCATGTTGCATGTCGCACTGCGACACCATAGACTCCCATTATAAAAATTGTCGCGCGACAATAGTGCGACTTTTTGTCGCGCGACAATTGTCGTCGTGTGAACGTACCCTAAAAGGAGGAAGTCAACCCCCAGCCCACTGTGTTTTTTTCTGTCCTCCTGGACAGGTGGACTAGGCGGTTTGTTCCCCCCTTTCTTATGGAAAGTGTGGGGAGCCTTTTTTTTTTTTTCGTTTGGGTAACGGCGTTGCCCTTTTTTTCCTAGGTACCTTGTCAGCATCGGCGTGCGCAGCCTATTGCATTAGGGTGTGCACCCGAAAGCATAAGCGTACTTGCGTGTGTATAAATATATATACGGTATATATTATACATGCGCAAACACAAAACTGAGGGGTATCAGTGTACATTACACTGGGGTAATATAACTTATATTACCCCTGTATAATGTCTGATATCAATCTGTAGTCCTATTACCCCTGTATAATGTACCCTGATACCCCTCAGTTATATTAAGCTCTGTATAATGTACCCTTATACCCTGCATTTATATTAGATGACTAAGGGGTATCAGGATACATTATACAGGGGACAACTGAGGAGGGGTAGCACTGTAGCAGAGACAATACCTCATTTTTTGCGGCTTGATTAGGGTGTGCCCAGGCACACCTGGCACACCCCCTGCGCACGCCTATGCTTGTCAGTTTGTCCGGCAGTTGCGCCTGGCTGGGGTATTTTGGCGGCGTCCTTGGTCCAGGATTCCCGGTCCTTGTGCGCCGCCATCTTCCGGAGGTGACGCGGGGACTCTCCTTTTGCATCACCTCCGGGTAATCCGGCCGTGATTTTTTCAAGGGCAGGATTTTTTTCATAGATGCGATTTTTTTTTATGCATCTTCCTGTGGAGGATTTACTGGGGGAAGGGTGGATTGGCTATCCCTCCCTTTCCCCTATTTTGGGAGGCTGTGTGCTCCAGTTCAGTCTCTGGCTACATATGCTTTTTCAGCTAGATCCCAGAGTCCTAAAATTGGTGTTGTTCCACTTGTGGTGTTTTTTTCCTCAGCTGCCTCCGGTCTGTTTTTCTTCCTTTCCTGCGTAGTTAGGTGGTTTACAAATGTTTTATTTGTCTCTTTTTTTCCCGCAGTGATGTCTTCTCCGCGGGATTCGGAAGGCAGGAAAGTGGATTCCAAGAGGAAGCATCTATCCTGCTACCATTGCAGCAGTCAACGGTTATTGTAAGCTGATCATACCTGCACTCGTGAGATCGCAGAAGCTAAACAGCTTAAGGCTGGGCTAAGATCAGCTTGGGAGACCGGTTGGGAATCCCTGGGTCTGTTGACTTAACCTACAGCCAGGGGTTACAGCTGCCGTTAGAGGTTTCTGATCTCTAGTGAACCTACGTTGCAGGATATGTATCAATGGCTCTATTAAAGGAGTCATAGGCCTGCTGGATGGAAAGGCTTCCTATTCGTGCCCAGGCCCCTATGGAGACCTCTGTCCCGGTAGAGAGACCTTCTTGGTCTCCTTAGTTTCTTCCTCCTCGGATGAGGAGGAGCTGACTTTGTGTTTTCTCCCCTGGAAAGACACAGAAGTTGCTCAAGTCCATCAGGTCGGGGGACCATGATGTTGACTGTGGGGAGCCTCCCGTTCCCGCTACTCGGGCACATTGTGTCTTCAGAGCGGATGAGACCCTCCTCTCTATCATGATATAGAGTGGAAAAAACCTGGAAAAGGTCCGGTTTTAACAAAGAAGTTTAAATCCATGTTCCCGATGGCTTAACCCTTGGTGGATTCGTGGGGATCCATTCCCAAGGTGGACATGGCTATTGCCAAGTTGTCCAAGCGCACTCTGGTTCCTGCAGACGATGGGTCTAGCTGCAGGACCCCCTTGCAGAGTGCACACTAAGACGGGGTGTTACGGCAGCTGCGGCTTCCGCTTCCACAGCCATAGCGGCTTTTGAAGTCTCTACGTTCCTCCGATCTCGCCTGGATCAAATTCAAGTTGATGTGAACCAGAGGTTTTTTCCAGGACGACATACTGCTTTCAAGACCATCAACCTGGCTATGGACTTCTTGTGCGATACCGCACAGCTCCAGTTGAAGCTAGCGAGGAGCTTCCCGCTAGCAAAGCAAGTCCTGGGAACGAGGCCAAACACAGATCCTTGCTCTTGAAGCTAAGCAGCAGGTCTGTGGCTCATGGGAGACCAAGTGCGCCTTTGGCACCCTGTAACAATACTATCAAATAATGTCAGGGGCCTATATAGCATGGCCCTGGGATCGGCGGCCCATATTCCATTTTGGCTTGAGCCTTGGGTCGCTGACAATTCCTCAAAATACAGCTTATATGGCCTTCCATTCGAGCCCAACCGTTTGTTCGGTTCGGAGCTAGATAAGATCATGGAGGGCCTTTCAGACTAGAAGGTGAAGAGCCTTCCCCAGCAGTCATTTCGAGGGCAGGGCAGACAAGACCGCGGTGGCAGGTCTGGCCAGCAAACAAGCTCTTGTAGTGACTGGAGAGCACAGCGAAAGATTTTGAGGTGCTCTCGTGGAGGAGCCAAAGATGGAAAATCCACCTCCTGACTACGGGCCTCTTCGAGGCTCTTGGTTAATTCCCGTTACTCCTGCCGTCCTGCCAATAAGCTTCCCCATTCCTAAGCTTCATGTACCCGTCGGGAGTCGTCTCTCCCACTTCTGAGAAGAATGGATCCAAGAGATCTCGGATCCCTGGGTCCTGAATATCATTTCCAACGGTTATTTAGTCAACAACACCTCTATTCCTCTGGACAGGTTTGTCAAGATCAACCTTCTACAAGTTGCCAAGGAGGCGATCCTAGAGGCCTACATTCAGGACTACATTTGCAAAGGGGCTCTGGAGGAGGTTCCGGCAGGAGAACGGGGCCTAGGGATCTATTCACCAGTTTTTCTGGTTCCCAAGGCTTCAGGAGATCTCCGGATGATTATCGATCTGAGATATTTCAATCGATTTATAAGGAAGGTGAAGTTTTGTGTAGAAACCATCAGGTCAGTAGTTCACGTCGTCAATCCTGGAGACGTGATGGCAACCCTGGACCTCAAGAATGCATATCTGCACATCCCGATCCATCCTGGTTCCAGGAAGTATATCAGGATCACGGTCCAGGTGTCCGGTGTCGTCAGGCATCTTCTGTTTGTTGCCCTTCCCTTTGGCATTTCTTCTGCCCCTCACACTTTTACCAAGGTGGTGGTTCTGTGGTGGCGGCTTTGAGGCTTCAAGGACTGACCATCATTCCTTATCTGGACGACTGGCTTTGAAAGCCTCTGCTCTAGCGGTCCTAACCCAACTTCTTCAGGTAACAATCTCCTTTCTGTTCCACCTAGGTTGGATCATCAGCTGGTAGAAGTCGAACGTGAGCCCGTCGACTTCAGTAAGATATTTAGGCTTCATAATCGACTCCACTGGGATGTCGCTCCAGTTGACTCCAGAAAGAAGATTCCGGGTTCAGAACACGGCAAGTTCCTTTCCCGGCGAGTTCCAATCCGGACTCTCATGAAGATGTTGGGGCTCATGTCAGCGTCTGCGGAAGCAGTCCCTTGGGCTCTATGGCACCTCCGCCCTCTACAGTCGGAGGTCCTCTTCAAATGGAATGGCAGCCCTGCTGGGCTAAACTCCCTGTGCTCCCTGACTTGGCAAACTCGGTATTCCCTCAGATGGTGGTGCCATCTTTTAGACGGGAAGTCTATGACCCAGCCAGTCTGGGTCATATTGACTACGGATGCGTCCTAAGTAGGCTGGGACGCTCACCTAGACGACTCTCCAGTTCACGGGACCTGGTTTCCTCAGGAGTGGCTTCTTTCATCCAATCTCCGCGAGATTCAAGCTATCCGGCTAGCCCTCCTTCACTTAGCCCCTCAGATCCGGGGCAAAGCGGTGAAAGTCCAGTCAGACAATGTGACTGCGGTACTTTACATCAACCAGCAGGGAGGCACGAGATCACTTCCACTCCTGTCAGAGATCGGGGTGATTCTGGATTAGGCAGAGTTGTACCTTCCCACTTATCTGCGATCCACATCCAAGGCTCCCTCAATATGATAGCGGCTGAGCCGCGGTCTTCCGTCGGTGGAGTGGTCTTTACATCCGGAGAATCAAGCAGATAGTCCTCAAGTGGGTATGCCAGAGGTGGATCTCATGGCAACAAGGTTCAATGCCAAGGTGGAGAGGTTCTGCTCCTTTACAGGGAGGACAACCCCTGGCGTTAGACGCTCTGTCAATATCCTGGAGGTTCAGGCTGGCTTACATCTTCCCTCCCTTTTCCATGATACCGAGGGTATTGATGAAAATCCGTCAGGATCAGGCCTCGGTGATAGCCATCATACTGTTTTGGCCGAAGAGATCCTGGTTTACCTAGCTCACCCAGTTGAGTCGAGGACAATATTGGAGGCTCCCCACAGCAGACCCTGGTGTCGTGGGACACTCACCTCTGCTCAGATCTGCACAGATTCAACCTGACAGCCTGGAGGTTGATCAGTCCCTTCCCAGAATAGAAGGGCTTTCAGAGTCGGTCCTGAGAACGCTGTCTCATTCTAAAGCGGACTCTACCAAGAGAGCCTACTCTTGTGTTATGAGGATATTCTCATCCTGTTGTACCTCAACTGAGGTGGCGTCTGCAGATCCGCCCCTCTCCGCTATCCTTCAGTTCCTGCAAGACGGCCTTGATAGAGGCCTTGCCCTTCTACTCTGAAGGTTCAAGTTTCAGCCATCTCAGCTTGCCTTAACAGGCTTTTTCTCAGGACCCGCTGATCAAACGGTTCCTTAAAGGAGCTGAAAGATTAAAGCCTACAGTACTGAGACCCCTTTTTTCAATGGGTTTTCAGTAGTTCTCAGGGGGTTAGCATCTCCCCCTTTGAACCGTGAGAGGAGGTGGACATCAAGTTCGTCACTTGGAAGTTTGTGTTTCTCCTTGCAGTGACTTTGGCCAAGAGGGTCTCTGAGCTTCAAGCTCTCTCAGCACATGAGCCCTATACCATTTTCTTACATGACTCGGGACCTTCTTAGATTCCTCCCGTATTGTAGGCCTAAAGTTCCTTCCTTCCAGAACATCAACCAGGTGATATTCCTCCCGGTTCTGTCGACATCTACCACCTCCTCCTAGGAACCTGCTAGACATCCTCTGGACGTCTCGAGATGTCTCCGGATCTATGTGGATAGATCAAGGAGTTCAGGAAAGATGAGAATCTGCTAATCCTGTTGCCGGTAAGTTTAAAGGCTATAAGGCATCCAAACCTTCCATCAGTCGGTGGATTGAGGAGGCTATTAAGGAATCCTTTGTTTCCACAATCTCTGGACCCTCCGGGATTCGTGAAGGCCCACTCTACTAGAGTTGTGGCTACTTCTTTTGCCGAGAGGAGTCTTCTGCCTCTCAACATGATTTGCAAAGCTGCCTCCTGGAGCTCTGAATCGACATTCATCTCCCATTATAGACTAGATGCCAGTCTAGCTGAGTTTTCGGCCTTTGGGCAGACTTTTCTTAGTTCTGCCAGGCAGGAAAGCCCTCCCTAGGGGTTTCTTCTTGCTATCTCCCCATCTGTGCTGCTGTAGGACGTAAGGGAATCGTTAATTTCTAACGATAATTTGTTTTCCCTTAGTCCTAACAGCAGCACACAAATTTCCCACCCTAGTAAGTCTAGTTTTTTTCTTGCTATAAACACAGTGGGCTGGGGGTTGACTTCCTCCTTTTAAGGAGATACTTAATTGTTAAATTGAGTTATTAGTCTTGGGCTCATTAAACATTCCGCCGGTCCTGCCAGTCCACGGGGGGTGGTTAACCCCATCTGTGCTGCTGTTAGGACTAAGGGAAAACAAATTATAGTTAGAAATTAACGATTCACCCCCATGTGGGCTAAATCTGCTTTTAGATCCATGGCAAATTAAACTGCAAACCCACATCGGAAATCCAAGGGTCAGCCATAGTTTTCTACAGCAGATTCTGCTCCAGAACGTAGCCTTACACACTGGTTGCTGCTGCAGATGTACGGCTTGATGTGCAGGAGATTTACCCTCATTCAGTGGAACAAATCCACGTGGGGAAAATTCATAGGTTTTTCTGTGTGGAATCAGTGAGAAGGAGCATGCTACTCTTTCTTGTGGACTTTACTTTCTGCATAATGGACCATATGAGGTTACAAAAAAACGTATTCACATGCATTGGAATGCGGTTGTTAAATGATTTGATGAGTACTTTGGTCGGAATCCACCCTGAAATCCTCAATAATGCGTGAATGGGCGGTAAAAAGGGTTACATAGTCAAGTAAGATCATGTGAGATAATGGATGGGAAAAGTCAGCTCATGTGATATAATGAAGCGAGGATAGAGGAAGGAACATGTATAGCCATATTCATATTTCACATCAGGAAGCCAACAATGGATGGTTTTGTTTGATGACAGTAAAGAGTGAGAAAAAAGGTTGAAGTGAACATTGTAATAGATAGCAGCAGATGGGACTAGCACAAGAACAAATATGTGGAAACTGAAAGCTTCCAGCTAGAGCAGGGTTCCTCAACTCCAGTCCTTAGGGCCCACCTGCCGGTCATGTTTTCAGGATTTCCTTAGTACTGAGCAGGTGATATAATTAGTGTCAGTGCATCAGGACTTACCACAGGTATTCATTCATTGGGATATTCTCAAATCTTGACCAGAAGGTGGGCCCTGACGACTGGAGTTGAGGAACACTGAGCGAGAGAACTGTATGGCAGCCTGTGATGGGGCCTCATGTCCACCTTATTTCTTCTTGCAATATTTTGTCAGTGACTTTATGAATTGGATTCTCCACTGTGTCTGAAACCCGAATTGTGACTCTGGATTGCTATTATCTCACTTATCCTGCACATACGGGCTATAAAATTGCAGTGCTTTACTGGGGGCTTCAATAAATAAACATTGTGCAGATTGTCCGGAGACCGAACCCTTTGGAATTTGGTGGAAGGCATGGACTTCTTCACCTTTTGCTCACAGAAGGGTGGTTGGGGTCTGGTAACCATGCCCCTGCCTGCTGATCAGCGATGGGGTAATTATGAAAAGACAAAGCAGTGGAAGATGGGGCGGGTAATTGTAGTTGCTGTACTGTACAGCCTTCTTTGGAAGGGCCAGGATCTAAAGCTGAGGCCAGATCCTGGGGCTATGTGTGATGATCGCTTGATCAGGGAGATGTGTTCGGGCCATCTTCTAACATATCACTGGTATATTGGATTATAAATAAAATAGTTGAGCTTCACCTGGAACTTCTGGCTGCTGCATAAAGAACCCTCGAGTCCTCTCCTCCTGGCGATCTAATCAAACTTTGATTGAAAAATTGAATTTTAAAAGTTTAGGTGTTTTTTCCTAAATGTGATAAAAATATTGTTAATGCGACAAGCAGTGGGGATTTAAGATATGGGACACCCACGTATGGTAGAGGCGAGGTATGGAGGAAACAGAGTCACAGCAACACACTTTAATTTTACTTGAGTTTATCTCAAGGATAAAGCAGTTGGTTAGACTGGAGTGTAGTGGCGACTATCTCAGAGCACAAGGGCTCCTTCTGGGGCTGCGACTATCTGCTTATGGACCGTAAGACAAAGAAGTAATAAAATAAAGGGGTTTTATTTTTATTAGTTTATTATTTTTTATTAATTCATTATTTAATTAAAGGGGTTTTCCAAGACTTTTATACTGATGACCTATCTTCTGGATAAGTCATTATTATCTGATTGGTGGGAGTCTGACACCAGGGACCCCCGCCAGTCAGCTGTTTCCAAAGGCACCAATGCTTGTAGCAGTGCTGTGGCCTTCTCGCTACTTAGCCCAAGCCATATGACATCAAATTCATTGTACAATGTATGGCGCTGTGCTTGATAAACTGAGAGAAGACCGTGGTTCTACTGCAAGCACTGGTGCATTCTCAAATAGCTGATCGCGGGGTACTGGTTGTCGGGACTGACCGATCAGATACCGATGACCTATCAATAGGATAGGTCATCAGTATAAAAGTCTTGAAAAACCCCTTTAACTCCCAGTCTGCTGATTTTTCTACTGCATTACTAAGCAATCTGCCCACTGCAAGCACGCCACTGGGCTTTGCACCAACACTTTTTACTTTTCAAGCCCAGAAATACTTGACGGGAAAGAGCTGCTAATTATACCGATCCCTGATGCATCTCAGTTGCATAAAGTGGCTTCACTCTCCTGTGACTCCACACTGACTTTTTTACAGAAGTCTGATATTCTGGAATGATTTAACTGATGCAAAATGGCTTTTCTATGTGTAGTAGCCTTAGGTCCTACTATCTAAGTAGGGTCGTAGCCATATGTGGCAGTAGTTGCACCTGAGCCTTGGAGCCTGAGGCCCCTCTTTCATACAAAATGTTGGCCTTAGCATTATAAATTGCATGTAGAGCCCTATTACAGATTTTGGAGACTACCTTATATCACCAAATGTTGTGTGCCTACAGATCCTCACAGCATTCATTTGGACTTGGGTATTTACTGCTACTGTTGCCCCAAAAGTCCTTCCCAAGCCAATTGAATATGGTGTATCAGCTGGAAAATAAGATATTATAATGTGTTAACATGTCTGTAAAAGGGAGGAAATAACAATGATGGAAGTATGGAAAATGTATGCTTTGGGATTGCGATCACTTCTGAACATCTTTACTGCTATTTGGTTGTGTCCAGGGTAGGCGACATCAGCCGCAGCCGCATTGTGGGCTTTATCGACATCCTCTACATGTGACGTTCCCCGCTACAGAGGACCCTGGACGACAATAAAGCTCATCATCAGAGGATCCGTTTATGTGTCAGCACCAGTTCCTGCTAAACAGCACACATTTTGAAGGTCCTGGAGAGGTACCATGACCACGGATGACCTGACTATACTATTAGTACAATGGTACTATTTGTACAAAAATCAATAGATCGGAGATAGAAGAATGTGCGATGTCTGCATTCCCACAAACTGTTATCCAAAATGTCTAGTAAATACATGGCATTAAGGAAACCCCGCCTAGGTAAAAGAATAGAGTACATGGGAAACATGTGGGTGTGATCTGCTGGGATGTGTCACAATCAAAAGGTAAAAAAAATAGATTTGCTGGTAGGTGCCAGGTATTGAACTGCGTGCGAATGCACAAAGCTTTCCGTTATAAGACAAATATTCAGGAAGCCTGAAACAACAATTGTGCTAAGAACCAGCATTGGAGCTGAGCGGACAAGAAGCTAGAAACATAGCTTGTCCAACATGTATGTGTCTATGGACTCTGCACAATGCTGTGCGCACAGACCACAAATGGTGGTGCAGAGAGCTTCTAGGGGAGGAACCTTCCATTATACAGCATTACATGCAACCACAATTTTGTTTTCTCAAAGATTTGTATATAGTCCATGAGAACAAAAAACAATATGGAAGAGATTTAATAAAATTGGCTTTTCATACGACAATCTTAGACTGAAGTTCTTTGGCGCACATAATCACGCCTGGTCCTGTCAATCAAAGGGGAGAGAACGCAGCAGTTGCAGAGAGAGCGGAGCCTCTAGGTGTAATGGTAACGACCCCGTTGCTCCTAGAGGCTCATTTTCATATATTAAAACATCATTTTTCTCAGCAATGCGGGCACATATGAACACGGGACCAACACAGATTCCTTCAGCTGCCATGTCAGCCAGTTTTATAGGTACAAATCTGCTGACAGATGCCCTTGAATAAATTTGGTACATTTTGGGCTGGTGTAAACTTGCTCTATAATTTGTGCCATTTTTTATCTTCACTAAGGAAAAATATGTTGGAAACATACTGCCTCCCTCCCTCCAGGTTAACCACCCCCTTCTTTTCAAAAATGGTGACTTTTTAAAAGGTATTTTGTCATCAGTTTTGGGCATAGCTATGGGCCAGGAACAGGAGGCGATAAATATCACTGTCCTTGGTTTTAGTGGTCGTAGTGCTGAAACAGTCAAGTCAGAAACCTACAGGCTGCCAAGTGCACCGGCGGCAGGTTGGCAGGTGTCAATGCTTCAAGCTCAGTGTATGACCTACACCACAACTTCTCCTCTCTGCTGGGAGTGATGGCTGTAGAGGTCTCCTGAGTGGAAGCTACAGCTGTCACACACAGCCGAGGTCTCCCTCTGTCCCCGCCGGAACCCTGGGAAACCAATTGTGGGGTGATGATGTGATACCATGGCAGCCCGGGTGCATAATAAAGGTCCCAAGGCTTGCCGTGACTATAGGCCTATTAGGCTGTGCCATAGGCACATAGACTGTCAGTCTAACAATTAAGCATTTATTAAACAGAAGTATGCCTATATTAGGTGTATTTCTGGTGCAGATTAAGGCACAAAGGTCCTTTGTGACGTAATCTTCGACTTTACCCCTTTCACGCCAGGTCTAAAAAAGTGGACGTGGCATGGGCAGGGAAGGGGATGGGCCGGTAGGCCTGTCTTATTTACCATTTTCTTTGTCTGTTTTAGGCGTAGAAAATGGTCTAAATGTAAGACAGCAAGGAAACAAATACGCACAAAACTTGGACGTGCTGCGGATTTCAAATACTGACAGAAATGATACGCCCATGTGAATAGCTCCATTCATTAGCATTAGCAGCAGATCCTGGTACATAAAATCCGGGCCATATATGGATTGCAAATACGCATGTGTGAAAGAGGCCTAACCCTGGGTTCACACCTGAGCGTTTCTGAGACGCTCGTTTTACGCGCGTTTTTGTCGCGCGTATTACAGCGCGTTTTTGCAAATAGGAAACGCGCGTCATACGCGCGTTCGTGACTCTGGAGACCAATTGAAAAAGGCATATCTACACTTTAACGCGTGTTAAACGCGCGCTTTACGTGCGTTCCCATTGAGGTCTATGGGTGCAAACGTGCGACAAAACGCCCCAAAGAAGCTCAAGAACTTCTTTGAGCGTAGAGCGTTTTACAGCGCGTTCAAACGCGCTGTAAAACGCTCAGGTGAGAACCATGCCCATAGGGAAACATGAGTTTTCTCTTGTTGAGCGTTTTACAGCGCGTTCGAACGCGCTGTAAAACGCGCAAGTGTGAACTGAGGGTAAAGGTATGTTTTCTGTCCCATTAAAGTCAATTATAATGGACGGTGGAACTGATGCAGTCTGATTTTTTCCAGGTTCTGCAAAATAATTGCTACAATAAATCACATAGATTTTTTAAAAGCAACGTAAGGATGTGAAAATTTCATATTGATTTACAAAACAGTTACAATGTGTTTGTTATTTTATATATATAAATCTCTCTCTCTATATATATATATTGCTAATAGTTTCATTTAGGTTTCGCATTGTGAAACATAGGATGACCAGAAGGAAATAAACAATGGTAGTTACGAGTTCTGTCATAGTCCTGTCATCAGCCACACAGATGCTTGGAATTTACGAAGTATAGCCATGAAATGATTTAAACAGTCTCATAGAAAAGAAAATTGTTTTACTAATTGTGTCAGTTTTTGAGTAAATTTTCCTTTTACTGGGTGGGTGTTGTTTCATTAGGCAATTTACATGACTGACCTGCTCTGCTAAAGGACAGATATATCAGGAGGGGAATTTTTTCAGTCGAAAAGCCTTATTTAGTGACTTTATGAAACCAAATTTTGTACTATGAGCCCAGATTAACTCTTTCCTTAGGGATACGACCACACTCAGCAACCACGCTGTACCTGGGAAGCGGCCGCATGTGGCTGCGTATTGGGCAGTCATACGAGTTGCAGTTGCGTTTAACAATGTGGTTGTAATTAGTTAATAGGATGCAGCCGCATGCAGGGGCTATCCATCCCCTATAATGCCCCCCTAAATGCCCGGGCCCCTCACACAGATTATACTTACCCCTGCCTCTGCAACTCCCTGTCGTGCATATCAAAACATCCGGCAACAGGGGTGGGGTTTACCCGGGGGTGATGCTGGGAAGCTTGTTCTCACTGCGACCTGCTTTTAGATGTTTTGCTCAGCACGACGGGGAGCCGTGCAGGCATCAGAACAGACGTATGTGCTGGGGAGCAAGGTAAGTACAATCTGTGTGAGGGGCCTGGACATTTTTGGGGTTGGATGACCCCTTTAAAGTGGCCAAGGAAAAAAAACATAAAATAGTCCCATGTTGTAGGGAGGGCCCAGCAATACCATAGTGCTGCACAACATATCACCCAAACAGAACATAATACTACAATGCAACACAAATATGCTGCCCAGAAACTGCCCCTCTGTGGGGGCCAGCGCCATACAAGGAATAAAGCTCTACATACCTCTTACATCCAGTGACGTCTCCTGATGTGAAAGTTCTCGTTCCTCATCTTCTCCATTCAGTCCAGATTGCCATGACAACTTCTGAAGACAGAGATTCAGTTGAATTCAGGAGGTTATCTGCGGCCACCGACCTCGTACATAGGTATATAGCCTTACTTACCGCTGGGAGCATCAGATCTTTTTATCAGCTCAGGAGGAGGGTTCAGGCAGGCCCCCGGGCATCGGGTCACCAGCAATCCTACCTGTAAGTTCTATGGCCTGGCAGCATGCAGACGCTTCCCAAATGCAGCATCGCCGCTCTGTGTGGTTATACCCTCAATCACACTCACAGAAAAACATCTTGATTTTGAGTGTATGTTCACATAGCAAAATGCGCAGCGTATTTCGCCCCGCATATGAAGCCACAAACGCTTCTGAAGTATTTGAAGACAGCTTCACTATAGTTTTTCAAAAAGGGTTCAAGAAGCTGGATATAATTTCTTTAAGGTGTTTCACAATCAATGGGAAGCGGAAAACAAAACACTTGCCAGCAGCCTGTAATATATATGAAAATCTGCCTTCAAAGTCAGCTTGGAAAAGAAGCTGATATTGGAGGCAGACACGTTGCAGTGTTTCTGTGTGGATTTCCATGTGGAAAAAACACAGAGTGATACATTACCAGCAAAGTGAATGTTATTTAAAAACTCTCATATACATTTGGATTTAAATTTCTGTGCGGAAATTGACCTGTGGTGTGCATTTTGAAATTTGCAGCGTGTCAATTGTTTGTGCAGATTTTTTCTAATTCTTTGCAAGACAAAGAGTGAAATCCGCAAATACACATCAAATCCACAACAAAAACTGCAAGTAAAGTTCAGGTTTTGGTGCAGAAATGCAAAGAAATCTGCATGAAAATCCATTCAGAATTTTTGTCATACCGCGCCTGTGTGCAGGTACACTTAGCGTGTTGCTTAGGCCTCTTGCACACGACCGTATGGCTTTTTTAGTATTTTGCAGTCCGCTAAAAATACGGATGACGTCCGTGTGCATTCCAATTTTTGCGGAACGGAACAGCTGGCCCCTGATAGAACAGTACTATCCTTGTCCGTTATGCCGGCAATAATAGTACATATTCTATCTTTGAACAGAACGTAAAAACGGAAACGGAAGGCATACGGAGTACCTTCCTTTTTTTTTTTTTGCAGATCTATTGAAATGAATAGTTCTGTATGTGGAATGCAAAAAACGGAATGTAAACGGAAAAATAAAAAAACGTTTGTGTGCAAGAGGCCTAACTCTGGTGCATATGTGCAGGTCAAACCACTGATATAACGCATGGGCGAACTGTCACCGCCACGGCTAGTCATTGGCTGCAGCGGCCACGTGACCCCCATCAAACCTGATGTTGACACAGAGAGCTGAATGCGACAGCAGCAGTAGGTGAAAGAAGGAGTCTGATCACAGCAGCGGGGAGCTAGTAAGTACCCTTCCGTCCTCAAGTCTGGCGATGTATGTGTGTGTGTGTGTATGTGTGTGTGGGGGGGGGGGGGGGTCTGGCAGAAAGGTAAAGAAAGCTGTATTCTTATCAGTAGTTCATACATGTACGGTAAATTATTCGTCTTGTTATGATTGTCATCATAGTTATAGCCTTATGAAACAATTTGTATAATATAAAGTTGTTTGTTTGTCAGAAGATGCACTCACGTTAGGTTCATGTAGGTTTTATTAGTGCTGCCAAACTGTTCTTGCCATTGTTGAAAAGCTTCTGTGTGTGGGTGGTCGTGCAAGAACATAGCATTTTTAGCAGTTGATAGCAAATTCCTCTCAGTTAGATGGATATGGTAAAGCTATAGTACTCAGTATTATATGATTATAGGATATTGTTTTTGCCCAACTTACCCTCATTTTCCTGAGTTGGTACCACTGGGCAGGCCATAAAACTGGTCAACGGCAGGGTGAGGCACCAGTTGTGTGAGCACTGGCATCCAGGCCACACATGGCATAGTCTCTGATGAAGCCTATGGGAGATTAATAAACAGCTAAGCATGAAAATGTGGATTGTCTACACTGTTATCCTTTGTCCTGACCCTGCACCAGATGTCATAGTGTAGTCATAGGGACAATACCCAGTGACATCGCAGCACAGAAATAATGCGCATAATGATGTCACTGTACACCCAGTGATGTCACAGAGCAGAACCATGTCAGGGTGCATTTACAAAGCACTAAGTGATGTCACAGCACAAAAATAAAATGTAAAATGACATCACAGTAAAATATTATACAGTACAACAGAGGTCGGGAAGGGACTAAGGCCTTATGCACGTGGACATGTTCATATTTCAGTTTACAAAAAAATAGATCTTCAGAATATGCCATCCATGGGCATTACGTATTTTTCTCATTCCCACCACTGTACTGCTATGAATAAGACCTGCCCTGTAATTGGCGGAATGGCCACATGGATCTGAAAAAATATGGATATATACATGGATCCATAGAAGATGAATGGGTCAATGGGCTATTTGCAAAAAAATAAAATAAAATGTGAATAGCACATGGATAAAAAATACCTGGGGATGGCAAGATGGCTCACTCCTCCTAAGTGTATACACTTTTCCTAATGATCCTTCCTGTTTAAAGGGGTTGTCTCACTTCAGCAAATTGCATTTATCATGTGGTCAAAGCAAATACAAGGCACTTACTAATGTATTGTGATTGTCCATATTGCCTCCTTTGCTGGATGGATTCATTTTTCCATCACATTATACACTGCTTGTATCCAGCGCTTACGACCACCCTGCAATCCAGCAGCACACTATAGGAAAACGCACTGGCCTCTCTAGTGGCCGGGACCGTGGAAGCTCACATAGGCCGGCGCTTTTTCCTATAGTGTGCAAGGACAACCACCACTGCAGGATTGCACATTATAGGAAAAAGCACTGGCATCTCTGGTGGCCGAGACCACAAACAACCTTTCCCCTCTTTTCTTTCTCTTCCTACTTTTCTCTTTTTCCCAATTTCAGTTGTTTAAATGAACCTCATCATTTTATATATTTCTTAGATTTAAATGTAGTATGAGACAAACTAGGAACAAAGTAGAGGAGGGGATCAAAGGAAGAACTACCGGGATCATTTCTAATTAAAATTATTATTATTTTTTTCATTTTGTATGTTTAGATCGATGAACCTCTATGGTATTTCATTTCACTTTGTTTCTACTGTATCTTTTAACTTACCTCCACTGTTTCGCTTGTAATTTGAAAAATCTTAATAAACTTAGTATTGAAAAAGATGATTTACTTGTGACAGCAGGAATAGCGTAGTGTGCAGCACTAAACAAGTTGTTAAAATGATTGAAGCCTTTGATAGATTACTGCCATGGCTACTGTATAATGGAAGCCGTGCTGTTAGTTTGAACAGAAAGTTCTGTGCACTATGCTGTGTACACATATCATTATCATAACTGTGTATATTATTTGTATCTTTCAGCTTCCAGGCTCAACACACCTTCCGTTTTGCATTTTACATGCACCAAGCATTGAACAGACTTGTATAGGAATGTGTAGCTTCCTTTCACCGGAACGTGTGGCAATGTAATGTGTCCAACACACATCCCTGCATTGCTTAAACATGTTACATGCGGCAGCTTGCTTATAGAAAAGAGCCATCGTTCAATATGAGCATTGCAAAATCAATTCCAGGAATGGTCCTTTAAAGGCACAATCATACAATTCCAATGTTGTAAAACAGATATGTGAGTCAGATTTTACACCTCTGCTATGTACCTGGAGTCAACTGTACAACCTGTTGGGACATATGGACTTCCTGGGGGTCCCGCTTGAGACTCTGTCTATAGGGTACAGCCACACGGCCATGTTTACTGGTGCAGTTTTGGAAGCCAAAATCAGGAGTAGATTAGAAAAGCAAATTAAAGGGCATCTGTCAGCAGATTTGTCCCTATGACACTGGCTGACCTGTTACATGTGCATTTGGCAGCTGAAGGCATCTGTGTAGGTCCCATGTTCATATGTGCCCGCATTGCTGAGAAAAATTATGTTTAAATATATGCAAATGAGCCTCTAGGAGCAACGGGGGCGTTGTCGTTACACTAGAGGCTCTGCTCTCTCTGCAACTGCCGCAACCCTCTGCACTTTGATGGACAAGGGCAGATGTGATGACATTTTCACTGCCGGGCCCTGGCAATCAAAGTAGAGAAGATGCGCCAGTTGCAGAGAGAGCAGAGCCTCTAGGTGTAATGGTAACGCCCCCATTGCTCCTAGAGGCTCATCTGCATATATATTAAAACATAATTTTTCTCTGCAATGCGGGCACATATGGACATGGGACCAACACAGATGTCTTCAGCTGCCAAGCCCACATGCAACAGGTCAGCCAGTGTCATAGGGACGAATCTGCTGACAGATGCCTTTTAATTTACTTTTATGAACTTTAATGCACAGATCTGGTGTCCATAGGCTGAAAACACCAGACAGAAAATCTCTACATGCTATGTTTTTCTATCTGGCATCACAATGCATGCACCAGATGACACAAATGATCCCCCAGAAAACCATGGGATCAGTTCTGCTATCAATTTCCTTCTAGACTTTTTATACTATGCTGGACGGAAATTGCAATGGATGGGTATATATATATATATATATATATATATATATATATGTATATGGGAAACTAATCTGAAAGATGTTTTTTTCCACATTTTTAAACTATTATTTTATTTGCTTACAGGGCCCAATTTCGTGAACATAAAAACAAAAGTTCAGTCATATCATCACTCACTGTCCCCACTGGGGCTCACAATCTAAATTCCATGTCTTTGGAGTGTGGGAGGAAACCAGAGAACCCAGAGGAGAACCATGCAAACACAGGGAGAACATACAAACTCCATGCAGATGGTCCATGGTCAGATTGCGAACCTAGAACCTCAGTGCTAACTACCGAGCCACCGTGCTGCCTTCTTCTCAGCTACTAAATTGCACGTGCTGAAAAAAAAACTTGATGTAAAAGATGTCTAATTCAAACCTAATGAATAAACTTTGGCTACTGATCCGACTGATTTGCTGCACAGCAGTCGTGGCCAGAAATGCTGCAGATGCTGAAAGCCAAGAGAAGATTGTCAGGCTATTGTTATTCAGACATCATCCCTAGTTTACTAGTTGTCTTAAGCGCAATGTCAAGGTAAGTGTCCTTCTTTTGAACTTATTCACAACAGAAAATAAGGAACACCACCATAAAGTATGTCAATTTACGGAAAAGTTTACGTTAAAACACTTTTATGTTTTATGAAATTATATACCACACCCGGTATGTCAGAAAAAGACAGATCTGACTGAACATGCTTGACCTTTGTTGTCAGTCCTCAAGGATTACAATGAAAAATATCTGAAATGTAAATCTTGTAAATACATGAAAAGATAGTGAGGAGTAGATCCTACAGCAGGGGTGTGGAATTCCTATCGCCCGACGCCCGGGACATGCAGTTCCGGGCGCCGGGCAAGTAGTTTGAACAGTTGCTTAGCCCTGTGCGGGCAAGTAGCAGGGACATGTCGGTTGGGCAGTAATAGGAGCGGTCATATGCGTGCCGCGAGCTGACCGCTCCTATCTATGTCAGCCTGCCCCTGCATCGTGCATATGACCCGTATGTGGCAAAACCAACCGCGCCACTGGGTTTTGGAGGGGACAGATTGCCAGCCTCTTGCCCCAGGATTATGGGCCCTCTCATCAGCCCATGCTAAACTTAAACCCCATGGCGATTTGACTGTGTTTGTGGCATCTGAGCGCTGTTTGGATATATTGAGCGCTCAGATCCAAGCCATCTGGGGATATGTTAAATGTCTGTGTGTACTGTAAAGGGTGGGACATTGTATATTGAATCCCTCCCTCCCCAGCGGCTGGAAGTATGTCTGGGAGAGAAGCTTGTTACCTGCTCTCCCCAGCGGCAGCCGGATTTTAAGGGAGTAGGGACAGTCGGTCCTGCTCCCCAGCGACAGTATGTTTTGCAGGGAGAGAAGAGCATCGTCTCCATTCCCCATCGGCCGTGTGATTTACAGGGAATTGGGAGCCCAGTCTCCATCCCCCAGCCGCAGTTTAACGCACCAGGGGGAGACAGTAAGCCCCACAACAGTGCAGATGGGACCGTGGTCTCTGCACTCACAGCACAGGGGGTAGGGACAGTCGGTCCTGTCCCCCAGCAACAGGGCCATTTAGCCAAAGGGGAGACAGTCGGTCTCCCCCCACAGCAGCATGGTGGTCTATCTAAAGGGGAGACAGTCAGTCTCTCCCTACAACAGCAGAGCTGTGTATCTAAAGGGGAGACAGTCGGTCTCCCCCTACAACAACCAGGCTCCAACCAGGCTACTTCCGTGGTAGCGCTGGCACCAGGGCAGAGTACCGCTGGTCTCTGCCCACTCAGCAACCCACTCAGGCAGTCTACCAGTCCCCACACAGCCGTAGTGAGGCACATGGACATGGACAGGTTTATCCCTTGCTCAGGTGTAGTAACCATTTATTGTGGGTGGGCTGTACTGCTGTTTCTGTTTTGTGGGTGGGCTGCTGGACTAACAAGGGCACTGACCGGCAGAAGGTCAGATACCCTGTTAGTCTGTTTGGAAAAGGGGAGATGTGTGGCGAAACCAACCGCGCCACTGGGTTTTGGAGGGGACAGATTGCCAGCCTCTTGCCCCAGGATTATGGGCCCTCTCATCAGCCCATGCTAAACTTAAACCCCATAGCGATTTGACTGTGTTTGTGGCATCTGAGCGCTGTTTGGATATATTGAGCGCTCAGATCCAAGCCATCTGGGGATATGTTAAATGTCTGTGTGTACTGTAAAGGGTGGGACATTGTATATTGAATAATGATGTCTGTCCTATTGTCCCCACGTGTGTATTGGCGATTTCCCTTTGTCCTGAGAGATAATTGAATGAGTCCTCGATTGTCTCCAGGACAGAAGACATTGTGTATTCTCCTGCCTGTGATGATTACATTAACCTGTGTAGGGTAATTGTATCACAGGCAGAGGGGAGGGATATGCTGGGGGTGTCTGTATTGTCCCATTGTGTGTTATTGGCTGCTGTATCCCGTGTCGCAGTCTTCCTTCTGGTCCCCTAGGGGAGTGTCCACCAGGTGGGAGACCTGCATAAATACCGTGCAGGTAGCCCTCAATAAAGTTAGAATTCCTGTTTAACCATTAATACGGAGCCTCGTCTCGTACTTGGGGGGAATTGCTTCTTCAGAACGTTCTCTTGCCTGTTCCAGGAAAGGAGGACTTCGTATGGTTCCAGTTCGGTGGATTCCAGCGGTTGTGGGTTGCTGTGCTCTTCTCCAGGGGAATCGCCCGAACGGTATTAACCCTCACTATACCGGGTTATACCGTAACACCGTACATATTACTTCCTGCAGACGGCCCCCGCTCCTCCCGGCTCCTGTATCGTAGTCTCCGCCCACCTGCCAGCACGGAGCGCACAGTAACAGCACACCGTCTCCAGAGACAAGATGGGAGAAGAGGAGTGAGAGACCCCACGGCCCCCTGCAGATGAGCGTTCCTCCCGGAGCCTGTCCACATCGCAGCTCCTGGCCTGACCTGCAAGCGCTGACTGGGGTCACATAGCATTATACTGATTTATGATGCTATGTAACCCTTACAGCTCTGGAATGTGTTGGATAACACTGACAGCATTATGTCAGTGTCATCTAATACATTCCAGAACTGTAAGGGTTACATAGCATCATAAATCAGTATAATGCTATGTGACCCCAGTCAGCGCTTGCAGGTCAGGCCAGGAGCTGCGATGTGGACAGGCTCCGGGAGGAACACTCATCTGCAGGGGCCTAAGAGCCAGGGTGTCAGAAATAAAGGTAGTGCTGTCTGTCTTCTGAGGCTCTGGCCCTGCCTGCAATCTGCACTTAACGTGGCACTTAATAAACTATAATGTCTCCCTGTTGCCCCCATACAGCATAACGTCTCCTTGTGGCCCCCATACAGTATAACATCACCTTGGGGCTGCCCCCATACAGTATAACGTCACCAAGCGGCTGCCCACATACAGTATAACGTTAGTATAAGTTCAGGACAAGTAGATTGAGCCCCCACTTTAGTCCTTCGACAAGTAGTTTTTTTTTAAATTTCCACACCCCTGTACAGTGAAGGAAAGTCTAAAGGACACCAATATACTTCACCTCATTTTTGGATCCACATATTTTGGCCAAATAAAAAAAGAAAAGAAAACAATTGTTAAAAATTGCACTTTGGGAACTTGACTTAAGAACCGTAATGAAAAGCCTAGTTCAAACCTTTGGGCCACAAAAATATAGATACCTTTCACGTGAATTCAGCATGTTTCTCACTCCCATCAATAGAAACGGCTATTCTTGTCTGTAATGTGGACAAGAATAGGACACTTTCTAGTCTGGTGGTGTCCTTGGCACAAAATGTGATAGCACACGGATGAAAAATATGGTTACATCTGTGTGCATAAGGTCTTAGTTGCTGTTTTTCACTAATAACAACATAATACAGCTGACAAAAAAGACCACAATTACTCTACAGGAATGATCGAGATGAAGGCATAAAACAGCTAGAAACACATTGCCAATTGCCTTATATTAGTGAAAAATTCCTTCCCAAATCCAAAACTCCCTGGATTTACCATCCATCTCCAGCAATCTAGTGCACATCATTTGTAATAGCATCTCTTTTTCATCCTTCAGATCCATTTATAAGTCATCATGGCAAAAAAAACTTGTGGCAGAGAGTTCCAAAGTCTTACTGCTCGTACAGTAAAGAATCCCTGTCTAAGATGATGGAGAGATCTTTCCTCTATGCATAGAATATGCCCTCTTGTCATAGTCACTGGGCAAGGTGAAAACAGACAGATCTCTGTACTGTCCGTTCATATATTTGTACGTAGTGATTAGATCTCCCCATCTTTTGGGAAAATAGCCATCTCTGCAGAAAATTGGTAAAGGACTCGGGTTTTTCTGATTTTTTCACAGTACTAGAGTCCGATTATTTAGTTAATATACCAACCGGATATAAATCTTTCTGCAGGATGGTTATTAAAGCTTGGTTGGTTATAAAGCGCTGGTGTAAAGTGGAGGCCCTACTAATTTGTACTCCACTATGGCACAATCAAAAACTTCTGAATTTAGAGGACCCTAATTGCAGGCAATATTGGAGGATGAAAAATATACAGTATGTACATCAGGTGGTTAGAAATGGTCAGATCCTATCGTATATGGAGCTAAAACAAAAGTTAAATGTAGGTGAGGTGGCTTGGTATGCCTACTTCCAATTGAGGTCGGCACTTTTTAGTATGGTTGTTAATCATTCACTCAATGTAGACACTCCTGAATTTTTGCACAATCTGATTAGTAAGAAAGGATGTACGAAAGTTAAACTCTCACATTGTTACAGGCACTTGATGAAATTTTTTTTATGGATTGTCTTTCTCCAGGACAGAGATCCTGGTCCGTTTTACTGTCTGAGGTGGGTTCCCGGATTGGGAGAACATAGGTGAAGGTTTGAGTTTGGTCTCTCACAACTTTAATCACGTCGTTGTTCAGTTTAATATTTTACACAAAATATATTTTACACCTTTATGGCTCCATAGGAGAGGATTTAGAACTTCTTCGGATTGTCTTCGCTGTGGGGACCATGGGGCAGATCATCTTCATCTGTTCTGGGGCTGCCCGATAGTGAACAAGTATTGGAGAATGGTTCAAATAGTTCTGGTCCAGAGACTTGGTGTGAATATCCCTTTATCTCCAAAGATATGGGTCCTTGGTGATCTATCGGAAGTTAACTGTCGGCCCCCCGAGCGCCAATTACTGACCAAAGTGATGTTTTTGGCCAGGCTTCTCATTGCTAGAGAATGGTGCTCCTCCTCTGCTTTAGAATGTAATCACTGGCTAAATTTAGTTAAGAAGGTGAAAAGCTATGAGAAAGTGTTATACAGACAAAGAGGCTCACTTATTAACCGCTTACCGACCGCCTCACGCAGGATTGCGTCCTGCGGGCGGTCGGTCTGTTCCTCCTTGACGCGCCCGCGCGTCATCTCGCGAGAGGCGAGATTTCCTGTGAACGCGCGCGCGCACGTGCGCGCGCTCACAGGATCACGTCGGGAGAAGGTAGCTACAGCCTGCCAGCGCTGATCGTGCGCTGGCAGGCTGTAGAAGTTAAAAAAAATGGCATATCAGACGCTGTTTTGTTAACAGCGTCTGATATGCTTGCTGATCGTTCCTTTGGTGGTCCCATTTGCTTGGGACCACCAAAGAAACTTTTATAAGTGCACCAAAACACCACACAGACCCCCCACCCATCCACCCCACCCCCCACTGATTAACCCCTGATTAACCCCGATCACCCCATGTCACCCCTGACACTAATTACCCCACTGTAAGGTTCATTCAGACGTCCGTATGTGTTTTGCGGATCCATGGATCCACGGATCCGCAAAACACGGACACCAGCAATGTGCTTTCCGCATTTTGCGGATCCGCACATTGCCAGAACTATATAGAAAATGCCTTTTCTTGTCCGCACTGCGGACAAGAATAGGACATGCTCTATCTTTTGCGGAGCTGCGGCCGGATGCTTGGGGGCCGAAACCCGGAAGTTTGCGGCCGCAGCTCCGCAAATGCTGATGCGGCGAGCGCATAGTGTGCTCTCCGCATCACCGCCAGCCCCATTCACACTGAATGGGTCCGCATCTATTCCGCAGAATTGCGGAATAGATGCGGACATTTTTGCGGACGTGTGAATGGGGCCTTACTACTTTTTTTTTTGCACATTTTTGGCAGAGATTTATTTATCCACATTGATCGATGTGAATGAGGAAATCTGTGCCGTTTTGTTTTTTTTGCACATTTTTGGGCAGAGATTTTTCATCCACATTGATTGATGCGAATGAAGAAATCTGTGCCGTTCATTTTTTTTCTTTTCAGTGCAGAGGCTGAACGGGAAAAAATCTCATTACTCGTCTGCTCAATATAAGGAGAATCGCAGAAACTCCTAATGCTGGCCATACGTGTAATGATTGCGGAGACCCTCAAATGCCAGGGCAGTACAAACACCTCACATGTGACCCCATTTTAGAGAGAAGACACCCCAAGGTATTCCGTGAGGGGTATGGCGAGTTCATGCAAAATTTTATTTTTGTCACAAGTTAGTGAAATATGAGACTGTAAAAAAAAAAAAAAAATCAATTTCCGCTAACTTGTGCCAAATTTTTTTTTCTGTGAACTCGCCATGCCCCTCACGGATTACCTTGGGGTGTCTTCTTTCCACAATGGGGTCACATGTGGGGTATTTCTACTGCCCTGGCATTTTAGGGGTCCTAAAGCATGAGAATCCAAATGCGTAAAATGGCCTGTGAAATCCTAAAGGTACTCATTGGTTTTAGGGCCCCTTTGCGCATCTTGGCTGCAAAAAGTGTCACACATGTGGTGTCGCCGTACTCAGGAGAAGTAGGGCAATGTGTTTTGGGGTGTATTTTATATATACCCATGCTGGGTGTGAGAAATATCTCTGTAAACGACAACTTTTACATTTTTTATTCAAAGTTGTCAGTTTACAGAGATATTTCTCACACAAAGTATGGGTATATGTAAAATACACCCCAAAACACATTGCCCTACTTCTCCTGAGTACGGCGATACCACATGTATGCCACTTTTTGCAGCCAAGATGCTAGAAGGCCTAAAACCAATGAGTACTTTTAGGAGGGCATTTTACGCATTTTCTTCTCACGCTTTAGGGCCTCTAAATGCCAGGGCAGTATAATACCCACATGTGACCTCATTTTGAAAGAAGACACCCCAAGTAGTCGCTGAGGGCATAGTGAGTCCATGAACAATTTAACTTTTGTCAAAAGTTAGCAGAAAGGTAGACTTTATGAGAAAAACAATAAAAATCAATTTCCGCTAACTTGTGCCAAAAAAATCTTCTATGAACTCGCCATGCCCCTCACAGAATACCTTGGGGTGTCTTCTTTCCAAAATGGGGTCACATGTGGGGTATTTATACTGCCCTGGCATTTTAGGGGCCCTAAAGCGTGAGAAGAAAATGCGTAAAAATGCCCTCCTAAAAGGTACTCATTGGTTTTAGGGCCCCTTTGCGCATCTTGGCTGCAAAAAGTGGCACACATGTGGTATCGCCGTACTCAGGAGAAGTAGGGCAATGTGTTTTGGGGTGTATTTTTGCATATACCCATACTTTGTGTGAGAAATATCTCTGTAAATTGACAACTTTGAATAAAAAATGTAAAAAGTTGTCGTTTACAGCAATATTTCTCACACGCAGCATGGGTATATGTAAAAATACACCCCAAACACATTGCCCTACTTCTCCTGAGTTCGGCGATACCACATGAGTGGCACTTTTTGCAGCCAAGGTGCACAAAGGGCCCTAAAACCAATGAGTACCTTTAGATTTCACAGGCCATTTTTACGCATTTGGATTCTCACGCTTTAGGGGCCCCTAAAATGCCAGGGCAGTATAATACCCACATGTGACCCCATTTTGGAAAGAAGACACCCCAAGGTATTCCGTGAGGAGCATGGCGAGTTCACAGAATTTTTATTTTTGGCACAAGTTAGCGGAAATTGATATATATATTTTTTTATTTTGTTTTTTTACAAAGTCTCATATTCCACTAACTTGTGACAAAAATAAAATTTTACATGAACTCGCCATGCCCCTCACGGAATACCTTGGGGTGTCTTCTTTCCAAAATGGGGTCACATGTGGGGTATTTATACTGTCCTGGCATTTTAGGGGCCCCTAAAGCGTGAGAAGAAGTCTGGAATCCAAATGCGTAAAAATGCCCTGTGAAATCCTAAAGGTACTCATTGGTTTTAGGGCCTTGCGCACCAGGCTGCAAAAAGTGCACACATGTGGTATCCTCGTACTCAGGAGAAGTAGGCATGTGTTTTGGGGTGTATTTTTATATATACCCATACTTTGTGTGAAAAATATCTCTGTAAACGACAACTTTTAAAAATTTTATACAAAGTTGTCAGTTTACAGAGATATTTCTCTCACCCAACATGGGTATATGTAAAAATACACCCTAAAACACATTGCCCTACTTCTCCTGAGTACGGCGATACCACATAAGTGACACTTTTTGCAGCCTGGGTGCGCAAAGGGCCCAAATTCCAACGAGTACCTTTAGGTTTTACATGGCGGCTCACAATTTAGCCCCGCCCAAAATGCCAGAACAGTACAAACACCCCACAAATGACCCCATTTTGGAAAGTAGACACCCCAAGGTATTCACTGAGGGGCATAGTGAGTCCGTCTGAGATTTCTTTTTTTTTGCCAGAAGTTAGCAGAAATTGAAACTTTTTTTTTTTTTTTTTCTCAGAAAGTGTCATTTTCCGCTAACTTGTGAAAAAAATGAAATGATACATGAACTCACCATGCCCCTCCGCGAATACTTTGGGGTGTCTTCTTTCTAAAATGGTGTGATTTGGGGGTATTTATACTATCCTGACATTCTAGCACCTGAAGAAACATGACAGGTGCTCAGAAAGTCAGAGCTGCTTCAAAATGCAGAAATTCACTTTTTGCACCATAGTTTGTAAACGCTATAACTTTTACCCAAACCAATAAATATACACTTATTGGACTTTTTTTATCAAAGACATGTAGAACAATAAATTTAGAGAAAATTTATATAGAAATGTAGTTTTTTTTGAAAAATTTTACAACAGAAAGTGAAAAATGTCATTTTTTTGCAAAAATTTCGTTAAATTTGTATTAATGGCAAAAAAAGTAAAAATGTCAGCAACAATGAAATACCACCAAATGAAAGCTCTATTAGTGAGAAGAAAAGGAGGTAAAATTCATTTGGGTGGTAAGTTGCATGACGGAGCAATAAACGGTGAAAGTAGTGTAGTGCGGAATTGTAAAAAGTGGCCTGGTCATTAAGGGTGTTTAAGCTAGGGGGGCTGAAGTGGTTAAATGGAGTATTATTTGGAAGGATTGGGATAACTAAGAGATTCAGTTACCTATTTGGTTGTTTTTTTTTTTTTTTCCCTGCGGGGTTGGGAGGGGGGAGGGGGTGGGGTAAGATGGGATAGATAGGCTTAATTTTGCATTGCTGGAATTCTGTTCCTGGATTGTATGTTTTATGAATGTTAAAATAAAAGATATAAAAAAAAAAAAAAAAAAAAAAGATCTCCCCATCTTTTTCCAAATGGAATAACCCTAAGATTCATAATATTTCTTGCCAGCAGAATCCACCAATTGCCCCACAAAAAATATTCTACAGTTTTCAAACCAGTACCTGAATACTTTTGTAATTGCATGTAATTAAAAATTTTACATAGCCACTGAGTTAGGGCTCATGCACACGACCGTATGTGTTTTGCGGTCCGCAAAACACGGATGTGCAAAAAATACGGATGACGTCCGCATGCATTCCGCATTTTGTGGAACGGAACAGCTGACCCCTAATAGAACAGACCTATCCTTGTCCATTATGCAGACAGTAATAGGACATTTTCAATTTTTTTGCGGAACAGACATGCAGACGTACGGAAATGGAATGCACATGGAGTAACTTCCGTTCTTTTTTTTTTTTTAAGGATCCATTGAAATTAATGGTTCCACATACGATCCGCAAAAAAAAAGGAACGGACAGGGAAAGAAAATACGTTCGTGTGTGTTAGCCCTCATTCACTAAAATGTATCTGTAAAGCGCCACCTTCTGTTTTTTTTTTTCTTATTTCTTTGTCCGGCTCACTGAGATGGCCGCACATGCTCAGTTTAATTCTTCAACTGCCTTCTGAACTGTCATAGGGAGAGAGCTGCAGCAGAATGGACACGCACCCTGAGCTCCAGCAGAAAGGACACTCCCCTTGAACTGCCAGCTTGAAATAAATCTAGCAGAGGAATGAATGCGGAGATCTTACAGTAGTCATGGGATAACCCCTTTAAGAGTTTTTATGGCTTAAAAAAATAAATAAAACTGGCAGATACAACTAGGAAAAAGCTCATGTTCACCTTTTATATCCCCTCCCGCTGTTGCACGTTTGCTCCAGCAGTCCTTTTTTGATTACCATGCCCTACTAGTATGTGACTACTACACTGGCTGCAGTAGTCATCTCAGTATGAAGCAGTATAACTGCTGTGTCTAGAGATCAGTATGGCACGTCACCGCTTCCACAAAGGTAACCAGGATAGATGGAGCGGCCGGGTATTTCAATAGTGATACTACAAATTTGAGTATTTATATTTGGCGGATATGATAACATTTATGAAACAATACTGTACAATTCTGCCGGTGTTTTCTGTAATCTTTTTTGCTGCCAAGAATGAAGGGCCTTGTCACTTGGTAGTGTGCCCACAACCAACACCATGCTGTATAGGAAAGGGACTATCTGACCGGAGTTGCTCTGTACTGAATCTACTACATTTGATGTTGCAGTTGCCTAAAATAGCTTTATGAATTGCAAGAACATTACGGAACTAGAACATCCCTTGTCCTTGGAGAGTTCATGAATTTTTAAAGACACAGAGCATTCCAGGATGAAGCACTTAACTAGTGGGTAGGTTGCACGGAAAGGTTCTACAGTGACTATTCTGGTGGGTTATCTGGATGTCAAAGAGCTAGGGAACAGAGCCTAAACCTGTCTGAGCACATCTTCTTCTTTTCTGTCCCTCGCCCCAACCTGTATAAGAGGTTTTCGGACTCTCTCGCCCTGGAAGCAGAGACAGGACAAACAGCCTAGGTGCCCAAGACAGGGTTTCACACTGCTCCCCGGGGAAGTGCTCCGCCTTGGCACCTCCAGCGCTATCAGAAGTCCAGACACAGCATCTAGATGACTATGCAAAGAAACATAAAGGTAGACACTTTTCTAAACTTTTGTAGTCCATAAAATGTGTATCCCTCCTCAGTGGCACCTTAGGCACCTGCCTACTATACTTTTTGTCTTGGCCCTGCATGCAGAAGTAGTTACCTATATTACAGGTAATTGTGTATACACGGCTCCCCTATTCTCTACGGCTATTTCAGAAAAGTTGGATCCTATCCAGCCCATGGGGCCTCATTACTTTATATTATAGGAACCCTCTAAAATGGACGGGTTGCAAGGCCTACACAAGTTTTCTGGTGTCAAAAAGTCACACCATTTGAAGCAAGACACGCTTTTGCGGGATTGCCACACTTTTTTGAAAAACTGTTAAATTATAGGTGCAGTATATATGCCAGCTCCTAGCTGCGGTATATTCCAGCTCTGGTAGAGGGACGGCCTTGCGATGCAGGACATTTATTAAGAAGTTATTAAGACTTGGGGCGCACCTAACAGGAGGGGCCCACAGATTAAGACCGTCGTGTAAAGCATTGGCCTTAGTTAATGTTCTCTAGTATGCTGTGGGCAGATCCTCATGGGATGGGTGGCTTAATCAACTAAAAAATAAAATTACCAGCCCATGCAGATATATTCCTGACTGAGGATGGTAGTAAAACGCAAAGTTGCTTATAGTGTTTCCAAGTAGAACCATAAAAAGAGAGAACAGAAAATGGCAGAATGGTCGAAACCTTGAGGCGGAGAGAGGAAGTGAAGAACGATCGATCTTTCAAGTGACACGTTGAAGATGCCATCAGTGGTACACGGAGAAGAAGGACAGAACAGTGACCTTGATACCAATGGAGTTAAGCAGGGGCGGACTGGTCATAGACCTTACAGGGAAATTTCCCGGTGGGCCAAAGCCCAGGAGGCTGCCCAAGCCCTCCTCATGGCTGCCAATCTGATGCTCTCAGCATTAAATAATGCTAGAAACATCAGATACTTACGCACCTGCCTGCTAGCCATAGGTCCGCTCCTGAATTCAACCATATCGTCATCCTCAGCAGTATTTTGTGCTGCACTATGGTATTTTGTTCTTTTGGCGTGGTATTAAAGGGAACCTGTCACCAGGATTTTGTGTACAGAGCTGAGGACATGGGTTGCTAGATGGCCGCTAGCACATCCACAATATCCAGTCCCCATAGCTCTGTGTGCTTTTATTATGTAAATGAACCTGAGATGAGTCCTGTCCCTGAGATGAGTCTAGCGTGAAGGAGCCCAGCACCGTCCCACATCCTCAGAATCCCCTCCTTGCTCCCCGACGTCAGTAAGCCAGAGCACCGTAATCCTGCCATGCGCGAGCTAGCGCATGCGCAGTTTGTTCCCTGCTAGCGGCCATCTAGCAGCCCATGTCCTCAGCTCTGTACATAAAATCCTGGTGACAGGTTCCTTTTAAGGTATTGCTGGCCATGCCTACTTCTTTTTCCCCGCCTTCAGTTTTTTTGGGCCCACCTAGAGCCACTTTCAGTTATTTTTCTAGGGCCTCTTTAAGTTCCCAGTCCGTCCCTGGAGTTAAGCATGTGTATTATAGGTGTGAAAGCTGGAACATGTACAAGAGGGAGGAAGCAAAACTAAGGGAAGGTTGTTAGGCGATCATAAAATCCACCACTATTTTGTCAGTACGTTAGAGCTGGAATATAACTTTACGATCCTTACATAGTACAAGTCAATGGGATGTCTTCAGCTCGTCCACGTAAACCTAGGAGAATCCATTGACAGACAAAGCTGCTATGTGCTCTACCATATGTAATCTTCTGACCTGTCTCTATGGTTGATCAGGATTTTTCTAACTGCGTGATCACATTTACACTGCCAGGGCCTGTCAATCAAAGTGCAGCAGCCGCAGAGCCTCTAGGAGTAATGACAACACCCTCATTGCTCCTAGAGGCTCATTTGCATGTAATAAAACATCATTTCTCTCAGCAATGCGGACATGTATGAACATGGGACCAACACAGATGTCTTCAGCTGCCAAGCGCACATGTAACAGGTCAGCCAGTGTCATAGGGACAAACCTGCTGACAGATGCCCCTTAGACACAGTGTCTGCAATTCATTATAACAACATAAGCCTGTAGCTGAAAGGCAAATAAATCACTATAGGTTTACAGGGAGGAGATATTTGATGAAAATTACTTATGTGTGTCATAAACCTCAGGCAGAGCTCGTTCTGCCATATAAAGCTGTAAAATGTGAGGTTCATGATCATCATCAGCAGAAATTGCTGTAAACACGTTCCAGCCGCACGGCTCACGGTCCATCGGAGAAACTTCTGGGTTTGCATTGCCGGTTGCCTTGGCAACTTTTATTTTAGTTTGAAGAAATGACAGAAGCAGTGAACACGAGAGCCTGAACCCAGGAGAAGACCGTCATTTACAGTCACTGCAAAACATATGTGACTTCTAATAAGGGCATTCCAGAATAATGTGTGAGGGGGGCATCTCCTTACCCTCGTCATTACCGGTGGTAATGAGGCTTGTGATTGGAGGAGTGGAGAGAAAGAAAGCACCAAGGGGCACTCCGCAGTGTAGAAACCCTTTCATGGAGAACACTAGGGATGTCCCGATACCATTTTTTTAAGACCGAGTACGAGTACCGATACTTTTATTTAAGTACTCGCCAATATCAATTACCGATACCTCGAATAAACAGCGGGGCAGTTGCTGAAAGCAATGAAAAAAATTAAAGCTGGAATTTGGTTGCTATGGACAACGGGTTTTCTTTTCCTTTGTACAAGTGTTAATGAATTAATAAATGGGAATATAATAGCGTTTTCCAACCAATGTGCATCCAGGGGGATCTGCGGATGTCACTGTTATGGGGGCGCTGTGGATGACAATGTTATGGGGGATCGGTGGATGACAATGTTATGGGGGATCTGTGGATGACACACTGTTATGGGGGATCTGTGGAGAACACACTGTTATGGGGAATCTGTGGATGACACTGTTATGGGGGATCTGTGGATGACACTAATGGGGGGGATCTGTGGATGACACACTGTTATGGGGGATCTGTGGATGACACACTGTTATGGGGGATCTGTGGATGACACACTGTTATGGGGGAACTGTGGAGAACACACTGTTATGGGGAATCTGTGGATGACACTGTTATGGGGAATCTGTGGATGACACTGTTATGGGGGATCTGTGGATGACACACTGTTATGGAGGGATCTGTGGATGACACTGTTATGGGGGAACTGTGGAGAACACACTGTTATGGGGAATCTGTGGATGACACTGTTATGGGGAATCTGTGGATGACACTGTTATGGGGGATCTGTGGATGACAATGTTATGGGGGATCTGTGGATGACACTGTTATGGGGGATCTGTGGATGACAATGTTATGGGGGATCTGTGGATGACACTGTTATGGGGGATCTGTGGATGACACTGTTATGGGGATCTGTGGATGACACTGTTATGGGGGATCTGTGGATGACACTGTTATGGGGGATCTGTGGGTGACACTGTTATGGGGCATCTGTGGATGACAATGTTATGGGGGATCTGTGGATGACACTGTTATGGGGGATCTGTGGATGACACTGTTATGGGGGATCTGTGGATGACACTGTTATGGGGGATCTGTGGATGACGCTGTTATGGGGATCTGAGGAGGACGCACTGTTATGGGGGATCTGTGGATGACGCTGTTATGGGGGGATCTGGGGAGGACGCACTGTTATGGGGGGGATCTGTGGATGACGCTGTTATGGGGGGATCTGAGGAGGACGCACTGTTATGGGGGGGATCTGTGGATGACAATGTTATAGGGGATCTGTGAATGACACTAATGGGGGGGATCTGTGGATGACACTAATGGGGGATCTCTGGATGACACTATGGGGGATCTCTGGATGACACTATGGGGGATCTCTGGATGACACTATGGGGGATCTCTGGATGACACTATGGGGGATCTCTGGATGACACTATGGGGGATCTCTGGATGACACTATGGGGGATCTCTGGATGACACTATGGGGGATGTCTGGATGACACTATGGGGGATCTCTGGATGACACTATGGGGGATCTCTGGATGACACTATGGGGGATCTCTGGATGACACTATGGGGGATCTCTGGATGACACTATGGGGGATCTCTGGATGACACTATGGGGGATCTCTGGATGACACTATAGGGGATCTCTGGATGACACTATGGGGGATCTCTGGATGACACTATGGGGGATCTCTGGATGACACATATATAGCATATACGTGTCATCCACAGATCCCCCATTAGTGTCATCCACAGACCCCCATAAGTGCCATCATAGTGTGTGTGGGGGGGCAGTTTACACTCACAGGGGCCGGTGTAGCTTGACTCTTTCATACACCGGCCCCGCAGCTGCTATATACTATTGAGGTAAACTGGCCGGAATTACTAACTATTAATGCGGTCTCCCTCAGGTCACTTCAGGCGCTCAGTCTCTCCATGCTCCTCCTGCCCCGCGCGCCTTCTACATTCATAAAGTGGGCGGAGCGCGCAGGAGGGACGTGAGGTGCTTGGAGGAATCGGGCAGCTTGAGCTCTCAGTTCCTCCATGCGCCTCATGTCCCGCCTGCCCGCTCCGCCCACTTTTATGAATGAAGAAGGCAGGCGGGGCAGGAGGAGAATGGAAGGACTGAGCGCCGAACCCGAGGGAGACCGCATTAATAGTTAGTAATTCCGGACACATTAATACAGGTTAGGCTTACTTAAAACAGTGTATAGGAGCTGCCGGACCGGAACTTCTGGTATCGGCAGCGGTATCGGAGGCATTTTCACGAGTACAAGTACTCGTGAAAATGCCGGTATCGGTCCCGATACCGATACTGGTATCGGGACATCCCTAGAGAACACAGTAGTGGTTACAGGGGTCGTCCCACAAAAAATATTCTACATTCAAAGCAGCACCTGGATCTGAATACTTTTGTAACTGTATGTGATTAAAAATTTACTATAACCACTGAGTTACTCAATAAAATCTATCTGTGGGGGGGCGTGGCCTGGACGTCCGGCAAGATGGCAGCGTAGGAGAAGAGCTCCGCCGCCTCACTCCAGCATAGGAGCTACTTAAGCCCGGTGTCGGTCCCCCATGGGAAAACTGCTGCCTCCTAAGAGACCCAGGAGCAGCCCGGCACCTAAAGAGAGGGCCAACACGATAGCCCAGTACTTGGAGCGCCGTCCTGAGCACCCGACATCTTCCTGGGGCCTGCGCCACGAGGACCCGACAGGCGCCATTGCTGAGGGAGAGGAGGAGGTCCCAGCATCGCAGCGGCAGCACAGCGGTGGGAAGCCGCCACAGGTACCGGGTACCCCCCTGTCAGCCTTAGCCAAGGAGTTCTCCTATCGCCCGCAGGGCCATCTTAAGGGGCTGGAGCCCCTCCTCAGCTTGCCCAGCCTCGTTTCCCCACATACCAGCCAACTGAGATGGCGCCCAAGCGCCATGCTTCCCAGGCGACTCCATCACAGCACCGCAGAAGGGACTGGGCTGATGTCCCAGAGGATCAGGCAGAAGACCCTCAGCTTAAAAGGGGTTCTGAAGGGGCTGAGGTGCAATGGGACTCACAATCTGATTTAAATGAGGAAAATGAGGGATGCAACATGTCTGTGTCACAATCCTCTGCCACTCTCCATAAATCTTTACAGCATCTTCCCACTAAGGAGGACTTTAAAAATCTTATAACTGAAGTGAAAAATGCCTGCAAGACAGAGATATCGTCGCTACGCACAGATTTTAAACAGATTGCAGCCAGGGTGGATTCCCTGGAAACGGACCATGATGTCACCCGCAAATATATTGCACATCTCCAATCTACTGTGTCTAGATGTTCTCAAGCAGTTCGGGATAACACTAAGCACTTAGAGGACTTGGACAATAGGGGCCGCCGGCACAATATCAGAGTGAGGGGTATACCTGAATCTGAGACAGAGGAGAACCTATATGAAGTATTGAATGACCTGTTTAATATCGTGCTGGGATCACCATCTCCTCAGGCTATTAAATTAGACCGTGCTCACAGAGCCCTGCGTCCTAAGAACTCTGCAGCGCAACCTCGGGATGTGATATGCTGTGTTACGGACTTCCAGCTTAAGGAATCTATTATGAACAAGGCCCGTACGCTCCGAGTCATTGACTTTCATGGCGCTCACGTACAACTATACCAGGACTTATCATGGCTGACATTGCAAAAAGGCGACTGCTACAACCTCTTCTTGCTCTCCTCCGCCAACAGAAAATTCCCTATCGATGGGGGTACCCGTTTTCACTTATTGCTAATAGAAATGGGAAGGCGGTATTCCTGAGAACCCATGAGGATCTATCTTCTTTCTGTGATATTTTGGGACTTGACATACCTCCTATTGAAGACTGGGAAATTCCGGATCCCATGCAGGCACCACCACCCGTCTGGACCCAAGCACGCAGCAAAAGCCGTCGTACGTCTCCTAGAAACGACTCTCCAGGATCCTTCTCCAGGGATGGACTTACTTGATTTATAGCTTGCTGTTGGCTACATAGCTGCCTATCTCCTATTCCATTGGCCACCTTATGTGGCGGTTGTTGTTCTTCCAGGGACTAAGCGTTTACTACAGTTTTAGTATCATCCCTTATTGGATTTTTGCACATCCTGTTTTTTTTACTTTTTACTAGCTCTCTTTGCTGGTTTTGTCCAGTCAGGCCTCTACAGCGGGGACTGGTTTCATTGCCCTTTTCCTCTCCTCTGGTCCTTCGGGATTTGGGGACATGAGACAGGGCCACGTTGCAGCAATTAGACCTTTACCATATGCCCCGACTGGATGGTGACATCCAATGTTAGGATTACTCCTGTCTGTCTTTATGCTCTTTCGTTGTTGTGTGTGTCCCCCTTTGTCCTCTTGTGTCAAATCCCTCACTGCCTACCTGTTTCTTTACAGGTCATTAATGATGTCTTTCTACAGGCTTCAGTCCAGCATGGTTGGTTTGTACTCTCCTGGAGGGATAACCCCAGTACTCTCAATGGCAAGTATAATGTCCTCATACGGTATTCACTATGATTAAGTGTATGTCACTGAATGTAAAAGGCCTGAACTCTAATGTTAAACGGAGGCTGGCCTTAACTGAATGTCGCTCTCAGCGAGCCGAGGTGGTGTTCCTCCAGGAGACACATTTTGATGCCACGGGGACATTTAAGTTTGCTTCCGGATTGTTTCCAAGAACTTATTCTGCATCTATTGATAGTAAGAAAGCTGGTGTAGCCATACTTCTGTCTGCAAATTGTCCACTTCAAGTGGTATCACAAGTTTCCGATCCTCAGGGGCGATATATTATCCTGCAAACCACGCTGCACGGCACTCCCTAGTTCTATGCAATTTATATGCTCCTAACACTAGACAAATCTCTTTTCTCACTAAGGTGCTCACAAAAACGTCCCGCTTACTTCCTGCGGCACTTATTGTGGGCGGGGATTTTAATGTTTCTTTCTCGGACACGATGGATAGACAAGCTCTGGCTGGTAGGCCTCCTTCTCCTGAGCAGGGTAGGCTGTCTTGCCTCTTTAGACGCCTGGTTAGACGTTTCGCCCTTTATGATTTATGGCGAGTGAACTATCCTACGTCTAAAACCTTTACGTTTTATTCTCACCCTCACAGTACGCACACACGCATTGATTATTTTTGGGGAATATTCCCACCTTACGCTTGATGGCAGACGCTGATATTGGGTCTATTACCTGGTCGGACCATGCACCTATCTTTCTTACGCTTAAAACTAACCATCCTTTTACCAGGGTCTGTCATTGGCGCCTCAATGAAAACTTATTATCCAATTTGATTCCTAGGGCAGAACTTCAGGAATCCCTGACAGAGTACTTCCGCATCAATTCTGAGTCTGTATCTTCTGACTCCGTCCTTTGGGAAGCGCACAAAGCGGTTTTCCGAGGGCACTGTATTGCCCTTAGCTCTAAGATGAAGAAAGATAGAACTCTTCAGTATAATGCTACTAAGGCGGACCTTGACCGTCTGGAGAGTCAGTTGGGATCCCGCAACTCGCGCCACCTTTTGAGACGCATACTTATGCTACGGGCTAAGCTGCGTGATCTGGCAATCACGAAAGTGGATAAGCTGCTTTTATATTCTAGGCAGCGTTATTATATGTGGGGAACAAATCCCATACACTACTGGCGAAACAGCTGCGGGATTCTAATATGATAAGCTCCCGATGGCAATACGGCAAGCTGATGGCAGTATCACTTATGATCCCCAAAAATTATGACCCTCTTTCAACAATACTATGAACATCTTTATTCCCTCCTCAACACACCCCTAGAGATCCCACACGGCAACACGAACTTTTTTAGCGTTCCTAAACAAGTGCCACCTGCCCAGATTGACAGACGAGTCGCTGGCCTCTCTTAATGCCCCAGTTTCCGCAGAGGAAGTGATGGATGTAATTAAACACCTTCCTAACCGTAAGTCACCAGGCCCAGATGGACTGTCATACCTCTACTATAAAACATACGCAGACACCCTTCTTCCACATATGGTTAAATTATTTAATTCCTTCATGGGAGGTTCTCCTATTCCTGAGACTATGCTGCAATCTTTTATCTCCCTTATACCGAAACCCGAGAAAGACCCTTTAGAATGCTCTAATTATCGCCCCATAGCCCTCCTCAACTCGGACTTGAAAATTTTTACTAAACTCTTAGCGAATAGACTGGCTAGTCTGCTTCCTGACCTGATCCATAAGGACCAGGTTGGTTTTGTGCTCAATCGCCAGGGAGGAGATAACACGAGGCGAACCATAGACTTAATAGACATCCTGAATAGGAGGAAACAGCCGGCGTTAGTGCTGGGTCTTGACGCAGAAAAAGCCTTTGATCGGCTAAGTTGGCCTTTCATGTTCTCTACGCTGCGATGCTTTGGCATGGGAGGACCTTTCATGAATGCTATCCAGGCTTTGTATACTTGCCCGAGCGCCTTTGTGAAAACTACTCATGCTCAGTCTGGCAGAATCACTATCCACAATGGCACCCGACAAGGTTGTCCATTATCCCCCTATTATTTGTTTTATGCATAGAACCACTGGCGGCCACTATACGGGCCCATCCTGATATTCAAGGGGTGGAAGTTAATAAGGTGCCCTTTAAACTGTCGCTGTTTGCAGATGATATACTTCTTACGCTAACACATATACATACTTCTTTACCCAACTTATTCCAGCTACTGGGGAATATGGTAGGTTATCTGGGTATAAGGTTAATGCATCTAAAACGGAGGCCTTACCCATTAATGTACCCCTGATACACTGGCCGCTCTGCAACGCACCTTCCACTTTAAGTGGAATGATAGAACACTTAGATATTTGGGGGTGAAATTAACAAAAACGTTTAATACGCTTTATACACACAATTTTGTACCCCTATATAGAGAACTTAACCTGCTTCTGACTAAATGGATGCCCTTGCCGATTTCCTTGCTGGGTCGGGTGGCAGCGGTGAAGATGACCATATTACCTAAACTGTTATACATGATGGAGACTCTGCCGGTCCCCATTCCTAGACGAGACCTAAGAGCGTTACAATCTTCCATTCTCCGGTTTGTCTGGAATGGTAAGAGGCACAGAATTTCTTACAATACCTTAGCTGCCCTCAAGACGCAGGGAGGACTCGGCCTGCCTGATTTGACCTTGTATTATTGGGCGACTCATCTCCGCCGTATCCCTGCATGGTCTTCTCTATTGGCATTCTCAAGGTGGATGGAAATAGAGAAGTTGTGGTTGGCCCCTATTCACCCAAATGCTTTGCTGTGGGCACCACTACCGAGGGATAGTGATCTCCAATTGCTTGGTCCCATGGCCCTGACATATAGTGTTTGGAAGTGCTGTAAACAGAAGTTTCCCTAGTGTCAGGAAAATCTTCCATGACTTCGTTTATATTTAACCCTCTCTTCCCCTTGGGGATGCAACAATCCTTTTTAAACACTGGTTTATAAGTAAGCTATTTAGATTTGCGGATATTGTGGACTATAGGACTCTGGAGGTTATACCCTTTGATGTTCTGAAGGCGAAATTTCATTTACCTGACTCTGCACAATGGCAACATTTGCAAATACAGCACCTGATTAGAAAGTTATTTGCTAGCACAACGGTGTCCGTTCCGACAACATTTGAGCGCTTGTGTAAACTGTCCACTTCTACTAAGGGTCTCATATCAGACATTTATCTTTTGCTCTCGACCCCAGAACCACCTAAGGTGGTGAGACACCACTACATGTCTAAATGGGAAGGGTACTTGGAGAGGGAGATATCCCTGAGGATTGGAAACTTATTTGGCGCAGGGCGGCAATGACGTCCACCTGTGTACAATATAGGGAAAACTCGTATAAACTTTTGATGTGTTGGTACCACACGCCACAGCTGATTAGGCATTTAAACCCGGCGGCTCCTAATGCTTGCTGGAGGTGTGGTCATAGCCCGGGATCCCTGTTTCATATTTTCTGGGACTGCCATGTTCTATTTCCTCTGTGGAAAGAAACCCAACAACTCCTCCTACAGCTGACCAATGTGAGGTTCCCTCTTGAACCGTATATGTATTTGTTGAATATGCCCCCAATGGCTTTAAAGAAACCTGTGCTACGTTTAGTGCTACATGTGTTGTCGGCGACCCGACGACTTATAGCCAGATTCTGGAAGAGGCGGGACAGACCGACCCGTTCTGACCTGGTCTCCTGCATCATGGATATCAGACGGATGGAATATCTATCCGCGCTTATTAACAACACTATCGACGTGTTCCATAAAATATGGCAGCTTTGGGACGATTGTATGGGGACTGCGGTGTGATTTCTTCTATGTTCCCCTGCCCTCCCTTCTGTGTCTTGTCTTGTCATTATTCTATGTAGAGCTCAATATACTGTTTGTTTTTGCTTCTTTGTGTACTATTTGGATGCTTCCACAATTTTTTTTTTCTTTCTTTCTCATTTGATGATCACTGTACGCTTACTTAAGCCCTATAAGCTAATGTTGAGATGCTCCTTTTCATGTTTGACAGGCCATTTCTCGACTCTTTAATAGTTAAAATCCTACATTGTCTGACTCTTTGGGGTTGTATAATCTATGGCTGCGGATTGGACCTATACCCTATTGTCATTATGCATACCATGTATCTGTTCAGACTTTGTTAATAAAAAGACAATTGTTAAAAAAAAAAAATCTATCTGTGCAGCGCCACCTGCTGTTTGTACTTTTCCTTATTACTCCGTCCATTTCCCTAAGGTGGTCGCACATGCTCAGTTCCATCCTTCAACTGTTACCGGCCACATGTTGGTTTAGAAGGTGTGACAGAGGGAGTGAGCAGCAGAAAGAACATGCCCCCTGAGAATTGACACACCCCCTGAAAAAGGACACAATAAATCTAGCACAACCATTGGAGCAATGAATGAGGAGATCTCTGGATCCATGTGAGGTACAGGGCCGGTTGTAGCTTTGTTAGAAAGAGATTGTCATGGACTATATTTTCATTTTTTGCATTTAAGAGACTCTGTAACCTGGTGCAAGCATACCTTTCTTCTTCTTCTATTAGGTCCGGTTTAGCAGAAAAATCAACTTTTAAAAATATGCTAATGAGCAAAAAGAGCACTCGGAGGGGGTCTTATGCCTTCCGAGCACTGCCTCTGCGATGCCCATGTAATTATACTGCCACCCTTATTCTAATAACCACGCCCCACCGGTCTAGCGATGAGAAACCGCGCCTGCGCACTCGCATCCATGACGGCGCGTGCGCACTAGCGGAACACATTAGCAAAGAGGAACGGGAAAAGTCCAGTGCGCACGCGTCGTCATAGGTGTGAGTGCGCAGGATCTCAGTGGGTCTAGCGCTGTCAGTCAAAGGGATTGGGGGCGTGATTATTAGAATAAGGACAGCAGTATAATTACATGGGCGTCGCAGAAGCAGTGCTCGGAAGGCATAAGCCCGCCTCCGCGTGCTGCTTTTGCTCATTAGCATATTTTTTAAAGTTGATTTTCCTGCCAAACCGGACCTAATAGAAGAAAAAGAAAGGTATGCTTTTTGTCAGCGTTATCAGCCCTACCTGGCTATATGCCAAGTAGAGTATACTTGCACCAGGTGACAGAGCCTCTTTAAAGGGGTTATTCAACCCCTATAATGACTCCCCTAATGCTCGGGCCCCTCATTTAGGTTATACTTTACCCCGCTCCCCGGCACCCATGTTGCTCCTGCTCCAAGCAAAGCCGCCACTGCATCTTCCCGTTATGCAGATAAAAACGTCCGGCGATGGGGGGGGGCAGCCAATAGAAGGCGTGACGGGGACGAGCCTCTCTGGCATCAAAGAATAAAGCTGTGAACTGGAAGTTTCCTCTATATGTTGTCACTATACAGATGCAGCCAGTTTTATTTTGACACTTTAACTCGATTTCTTGCATTACTGTAATGCGGTTTTGGCCCCATGCACATGACTGGATTTTTGTTCTGCATCCAATCCACAGTTTTTGCGGATCAGATGTGGACCCATTCGTATGTCTGTTCTGTTGTCCAGAAAAAAAAAACAGAACATGTCCCATTCTTGTCAGTTTTGCAGACAATAATAGGCATTTTTAACATAGGGAGGGACATGCGGAACGGGAAAATGCGGAACGCACATGGTCGTTATCTGTTTTGCAAATCCTCAATTTGCAGACTGCAAAACTGATACGGTCGTGTGCATGAGGCCTAAGACAGGCCAAGATAATGGAGGCTACATCGGCATCTAGAGGATTTCATAAAATCCTATTCCCTACATTGTAATATCAAGGGGCTATTTGCAGTGGCAGCAAAAAAAGAAAAAAATGTGTCGTGTGTGAATATAGCCTGAAGGACAGGAGAATGACGCTCATTCATTCATAGTCATCCATAAATAATAGGTCTAATGTCTTTAAAGGGGTTGTTCCACAAAAGATGTTTATCACTAGAATGAGGGTCAGAGCCTCCTATTCCGCCTCAGTCCACAACTGCAGTAAAGGAGGACATTGAGTGGTGGTCGCACATGCCCCCTGTTGTTCTCTATGGAGCTGCTGGAAGAAGCTGAACTCGGTCGGCAGTTCCCGTCAGCCCCATAGACAATGGATGGAACGGCAAGTCAGGCACTGAGCAGCAACAGGGGGGTCGGGACCCCCATTCTAGTGATGGGTTGCAGGCCCAAAGGTGGGGCCCTCAGCAATCAGACAAAAATCACATTTTCAATGTACTGGTAATAAATGTCCATTTTGGGAAATTCCCTGTTACACCAGACACTATTCCTTGTAGGGCCAGATCAGCTGAAGGTAATGATACCTTCTACTTAGCGATCTGTTGCTTCATTCTGAAAAAAGTGCTTTTAATCCATATGGAAATCAGCAGTTAAGTGCACCAGGGGCGGACCCACGCCGCCCTGTGCACCCTTACTCCTCCTACTTCCTCTGCCGGCCCCTCACTCTCCTTCTTCATTGACAGGACCAGACGAGATGACTATGCAGGAACCTAAATCTATCAATCGAGGAGAGGGAGGGGCTGACAGAGGAATCAGGGGAAACAAGGGTGCACAAGAGTGGCCTGGGCCCGCCCTCGGTGCACTTAACTGCTCATTTGCATGCTGATTAAAAAAACTTTTCCTCCAGAATGAAGCAACAGATTGCTAAGTGAAAGGTATCATTACATTCAGCGAGCCCTACAAGGCATTGTGCCTGGTTTATTGGTGGATTTCCTGGTGACACATCCCTTTAAGGTATAAGGCGGACCCCCATTTTGCAGGCCACAAGGCCCATTATGGATAGGATTTGGTATTAGCCCCAGCTATATGGTTTTCACCCTGGTGCCGAGTGTTAATAATGTGATGCTGCACAGTAGTAATTGCAGCTGCCAACAGCTGGGGTCACATGCAGGGGCCCGAGGGCCACACGTGTGGCAAGAGCCACTGGTTGACAAACACGGGAGTAAGGTAGGAACAGTATAAACTAATTACTTGTTCTCCGTGTTCACAACCAAACTCGTCATACCTAAACCACAACAAATTAGCCTTGGCATCCCACAATTATGTCTGACAGCGTCCCAGGAGCATCCTGTAAGGCTCTGTTCACACCCGCGCTGGAGGATCCATAAGGAGCAGAGTCTGTTATGTCTGATGTGCAGCACTATATCAAATGAGGGACACTGTGGCGGACCCTAATAAAGGTCAGTGGGGGTCTGCTGGCCGCAGTCAGCGTCTGTCATGTGACAGATCCGGTACCGTCATGAGCAGGGCACATTTCTTTATCCGTCCTTCAGTTGTTTCTTAATGCCGGATCCGGCACTAATGCAAGTCAATGTAAATTAATGCCGGATCCGGCATTCCGGCGACTGATCAGGCAGTAATGGACGGACTTAATACCGCAGCATGCTGCGGTATTATGTCCGTGCAAAACGCCTGACCGTGACTGAACGGAAGGCATACTGATGCAGACTGAACGGATTTCTATCCATTCAGATTGCATGGGGATATGCCCGATCAGTTCTTTTCCGGCATAGAGCCCTTTTGACGGAACTCTATGCCGGAAAAGTGTTGAAGGAACACTCACGATGATACATTGTGGCACTGTATGGTGGCATTATTTAAAGGGGTTTTGTGAATTCAGCAAATAGCATTTATTACATAGAGAAAGTTAGAGGGGTTCTCCGGGCTTTTTTTTATTGATGAATTATCCTCAGGATAGGTCATCAATATCAGATCGGCTGTTTGAGGAGACGGCGAGCGCTGTGCACACGTGCCGTCTCCATTCCTGCTCACCGCTGTATGTCTATGGGACAGCAGCAGCGGGCAGGAAGAGAGTCGGGAGACGGACGTACCCACTGCGCGCGCTGTCTCCTCAAACAGCTGATCGGCCGTGGTGCTGGGTGTCGGACGCCCGCTGATCTGATATTGATGAACTATCCTGAGGATAGGCTATTAATAAAAAAAAGCCTGGAGAGCCCCTTTAATACAAGGCACTTACTAATGTATTGTGATTGTCCATATTGCCTCCTTTGCTGGCTGGATTCATTTTTCCAGCACACTATACACTGCTCGTATCTATGGTTATGACCACCCTGTAATCCATCAGTGGTGGTCGTGCTTGCGCAATATAGGAAAAATCAGTGGCCTATGTGCTCTCCCACGGTCCCGGCCAAGAGACAGACTTTTTCTACATGATAATATATTAATGAAGCACTATATGGCTGTATTGTGGCTCTGTAGGGTGGGTTTATTTGTGTACTACATTGCGGCACTAACAACCAGGGGCAGATTAGCCGTAGACTCTACTGGAAAATGTCCTGGTGGGCCAATGCATGGGGCATGTGGGGGGGGAGGGGAACCACCCAAGCACAGCCACCAGCCGGGTACATAACAATCAGATTTTCTCCTATGTACCTGGCCAGCGGCCGCAGGTGCCCTCCTAAATTCAACTGTATCGCCCTCCCCAGTTTAATACTAGGGTACAGGCGGCAGTATTATGTGCTGCACTGTGGCATCTGGTTCTGCTGGGGCGGTATAATGTTCTGCACTGTGGTATTTGGTTCTGCTGGGTTCTGAAGGGGTGGTATAGTGTTCTGCACTGTGGTATTTGGTTCTGAAGGGGCAGTATAGTGTTCTGCACTGTGGTATTTGGTTCTGCTGGGGCAGTATAATGTTCTGCACTGTGGTATTTGGTTCTGCTGGGTTCTGAAGGGGTGGTATAGTGTTCTGCACTGTGGTATTTGGTTCTGAAGGGGCGGTATAGTGTTCTGCACTGTGGTATTTGGTTCTGCTGGGGCAGTATAATGTTCTGCACTGTGGTATTTGGTTCTGCTGGGGCGGTATAGTGTTCTGCACTGTGGTATCTGGTTCTGTTGGGGCGGTATAGTGTTCTGCACTGTGGTATTTGGTTCTGCTGAGGCGGTATAATGTTCTGCACTGTGGTATTTGGTTCTGCTGGGGCGGTATAATGTTCTGCACTGTGGTATCTGGTTCTGTTGGGGCGGTATAACGTTCTACACTGTGGTATCTGGTTGTCTTGGGGCAGTATAGTGTTCTGCACTGTGGTATTTGGTTCTGTTGGGGTAGTATAGTGTTCTGCACTGTGGTATCTGGTTCTGTTCGGGTGTATAGTGTTCTGCACTGTGGTATTTGGTTCTGTTGGGGCGGTATAGCATTCTGCACTGTGGTATCTGGTTCTGTTGGGGCAGTATAGTGTTCTGCACTGTGGTATTTGGTTCTGCTGGGGCAGTACAGCGTTCTGCACTGTGGTATTTGGTTCTGCTGGGGCGGTATAACATTCTGCACTGTGGTATTTGGTTCTGCTGGGGCAGTATAACATTCTGCACTGTGGTATTGCGGGCTCTACCGACATATGTTGTTGCTGCCCACTTGTGTTGTCCCACCTTCTGTCAATTCGGACCCACCTACAACATGGGGCCACTTTTAGGTTCTTTCCAGGGCCACTTTAAGTTCCCAGTCCGCCTCTGCCTTCAGAACAACAAATGTGTAGCCAACCGACCCCAGTTTGGCTGGCATGGGGCTTCCCGCCTTTTCAGAACTCTTGTTTCAGGTGCAGCACACAGCCCGTCTATCTTTCACGCTGCAGATGATGTGTCGTGTGAACAGGACGCTACGAGGCTGTCCGGGACTGTCCTCGGCCTCTCACAGGTCGTCAGTATTATTCAGGCGGGCACGCGCGCTCGCTCGGGCGCCCTCCAGGCGGCGCAGCGGGCCTCACGCGGGGGCGCGCCTTGGGAAGTTCTCCTGGAGCCGCCGCCTCCTCCTCCTCTTCTCTGGCCTGTGTCAGAGCCGGAGCGGGAGTGCGCGCCGCCGCGAGCCCCGGATTGGCTGGGCGCCGTGGACGCGCTCGGCTTGGCAGTTAGTTATTTGGGAAGAACGAGGAGGAAGAAGAAGGAGTCGGAACCCGGGGGAGGAGGGAAAAAAGTGATGGCGGCACGGCTAAGAGTGGCATAAGAAGCCCTCCTTAGCACCTAGTACTCTTCCTCCCCCCGCGAGTCCCGGTTGTATTATTCCTTGGCTTCGTATCGCTGCTCGGGACGGTTCCATCGCACGCTATTAGGAGGGGGGGAAAATAACAGGAGTTCAGGTAACTTTGTAAAGTTTTCTCGGAGGTCGCATGGAGCGGGCAGAGTTCGTGTGAGCTCGGGTCGGTCCTGGGGGTGTGCACCGCTTTGTGTTGGAGGGGTGGGGGCGCTGCTGCTGGGGGTTCCTAACTTCCAGCCTCTGGCGCAGTGATCCTTGTGCTCCACTTCCCCGTTTGCTCCTCTGCATCCACATCCATTGTGTGCTCCTCATTGTCTGCAGCCGCTCATCCTGAGCTCACCCAGCTGGGCTGCCTTCCAGAAAGACTTGGAAGCCATTTGTAGGACTTGAATGGAAGCCTGGGTGCCTTGTGTGGTGTCACAGCAAGTTCAGGAAGCTGCAGAAAAGCTGTAAATGATATTTTTATAGCATCCCTGTTAGAGAGCTACCATAATGATGTATACGCTGTGCCTGGTGGGGGTTGTAGTACTAGGCATGCACTCCATTGCAGAGCGTTAAGGCATGCTATGTGTGCCCGTCAAGATGCCTGTCATTTGGCATACGCCGCCCTATTCATCCCATCCCATCCCATACCGTAGTTGCACTTTGTAGAAGTCTCTGGGACAATGACAGCGACGCAAGACAGTCCGTCAACATCTCCGTTGAGCGTCAGATTGCACGTTTTATCAGTACCTTGTGGAACTACAAGTGACAGCAACTCTTGGTGACTTTTTGATCTTAACCCTTTTATTGGGCGTGCCCCTTTTCCGGATCGGGCCAGCCTAGGACGTCCTGTTAAGCGCATGCAGCCCGGTTACTATAATATATAAGCTTCCTATGAAATTGGTTCCAGTGTGAGTCCCACTGGGAACAAGGACTGGTGTGAATGGTGACCGGGCGCTGTATAAGCAAGGAAAAGGTAAATGGCAGTGCTGGATATCGGCAGCATTTATAAAGCGGTGTGGGTTGCTGCCTATAGTCTTAGGCCTCTTTCGCCCCATGCGCATGGATCACGTGATCCATGTGCGTGGGGCGCCCTGACATCACTCTGGAGCACCCCGGGAGCCGCATGGGCGGCAAGTATACTGCTCCCCCGCTCCCCACTACACTTTACGATGGCAACTAGGACTTTAGCGTCCTGGCTGCCATGGTAACCAGTCAGAAAAAGATAAATGTTGGATCCGGCAATGCGCCGAAACGACGTTTAGCTTAAGGCCGGATCCGGATTAATGACTTTCAATGGGCATTAATTCCGGATCCGGCCTTGCGGCAAGTGTTCGGAATTTTTGGCCGGAGCAAAAAGCGCAGCATGCTGTGGTATTTTCTCCGGCCAAAAAACGTTCCGGTCCTGAACGGAAGACATCCTGATGCATCCTGAACGGATTTCTCTCCATTCAGAATGCATTGGGATAATCCTGATCAGTATTTTTCCAGCATAGAGCCCCGACGACGGATCTCTATGCCGGAAAACAAAAACGCAAGTGTGAAAGAGCCCTTAAAGAAGTATTCCACCCAGAAGCGCTGGAACGGTAGGGTCTGACTGCCGGGCCCCCCACTGATTGTCAGCTGCAAGACTGTGACTAGGGTAGATTCGATCTGCCTCCATTCAAAGTCTATGGCACTGATGGAAATAGTAGAGCTCTAGCCATTGGTGGGAGTGTTGGTGGTCACCAAATGCAAGTGCCACCTATACAAGTGAATGGGAGTCAGGGAAGCGGCGGAGCACCGTCCGCTTGGATGTTTTTGCAGTTCCGACCATCTCTGTCCGCCGCAACCAGGTCAGATGTGTGCGTAGGCTTGTCTTGAAAATGTGAGGCCTTGGGGTTGTCTGAGATTTTGATATCGATGACCTACTCTCAGGATAGGTCCAAGTACAGCCGTTCTCTAATGGATGGCGCTGTGTTTGGCGAGGCCTCCTCAAAAAGCTGATCGGCGGGGGTGTCGGGTGTTGGACCCCTGTCAATCCCGAGGACAGGTCATCAGTATAAAGATCTCGGAAAACCCTTTTAATATTGGTGATCTATCCTATCTGGTCCCTTCTCAAACAGCTGATCGGAGGGGGTCCTGGGTGTCAGACCCCTAATGATCAGATACTGTTAACCTATCCAGGGTAACCTCATGGGAAAACCTGTTTGAGACGACCACTGAAAGCGGCTCTTCTACTAGGGAGGTCTTCTCGAAGAAGATGACCGGTTTACATAGCCTATATTGGAACTGAAAATCTTTTACCACTTGAGATGAAATTGCCTTCTAGAGAGGTCTCACTGTGTGTTAATTATAGTACACATAATTGAGGAACTGATCCTTCATGTCGCGGTTTCTTTGGTACAGAAACCTCTTCTAAGATGGTTTGTCACTTGTCCCTTCTCAATACAGGCAGGGAAACGTCAGCGCCCCTTAGTTTTGGAGCTCCTGGTCCCGTTTTAACCTTGTTTGGCTTCCTGTTAGGTTATTGGAGTGCAGCGGGTCATTTGCAGAAGATGTTTATCCTTCATTGTCCCCTTTTATTCCAGATCTTGTACAACTTTGCTTTTTTCCCTCCAGCATTTGGTGGTTCTCTCGCTGCTATGCAGATGTCTCTTTTGCACAGTCTTGTTAAAAAGCTTACGACAAAGCATCATGGAAAAATGTTTTGTTCCCCTGTATGATTTTGTTCTTCTTTCGTTCAGCAGATGGTCGTCTTGTGGCAATGAAATTAGACAGACAGCTGAGTGCGGAGGGAGTGATTCACTGCTCGGGATTTCCCATGAACCCAGCGTTGCATTAATTCCTATGATCCTTGCTGTCCGTGTGGAAAGGGGAGTGACGACGTACATTTTCTCAAGTGGGACAACTTTGTGACAAAAAATAAATAAAATGATGAAAACAGAAGGCAAAGGGGAGCGGACCCTCAGGAGTGCTTCTCCGCACAGGAATGCTTATAAGTCTGATTTCCACGCTATCAAGTGTTCATTTGATGGGGTCAAGCCAGAAATCTCTCCAAAGCCTACGTCTTTGAAATTAAACGCTAATGGAGCACAAGGAGACCTTAACCGTGGCCGTGCCTCGTATGGTAATAGGGTGCATAAGATCAAGAATATGTTCATGCAGATGAGCTCCTCTCCTCCTGATCCGGTGGAAAGCAAACTTATAAAGCCCGAGGTTTCTTCTCCACCAACAAACACTCCTGTAAGCGTGCAAAAGAACAATGCCTTAAACATCAGCCCCGATGTGCCGGGTTCAGATAAATCAGTCAAGACGGTTGAAGAAGTAGATTTGGACAAAGTAGCTTTGGCGGAGAAATTTTCAGAAACCAGAAGACTATTTGAAAGAAATCTCAACCGCCAGGCTACTTCCGACAGGTCTTCTCCAACCAAGGAGGACAAGGTGATCAGGCTTGACCATAGACATGGATCTGTTGAAATGGAAAGTGCCTCTTGTGATCAAAGCCCCACTAACGCTTCAACAAAGTCCAACACGTCTACGTCCTCGGAGAACAATCAGTTTCACTTTCACGGTCACAGGTCAACATCTTCATCATCCTCTTCCTCCGTAAATGCGGGACCCATAAGCAGGAGATTAGAAAGTTTTCTTGCCGACAGTGACGGAGAGGAACCTAAAGACTTGTCCAAGACTAATGAAATTCTAATAGAGTCCAGCAGTACTGCTTCATCTGTGACCGTAAACCACTCTAATGCCTTGACCGATACAGGACTAAATTTTAGTGATGGGACCAAAAACATTTCTGCTCAGGATCGAAAGGTGGGAGAGGAGCTGAGCTTGGGTGGTGATGAGGCTGGAAAAGATGAATCCAGTTGTCTTCAGAATAACAATACGCTTTCAGGTACGAAAGGAGATGTTTCTGAGGATTCTGCATCCAATAAACCTCAGACAGAGATGGTGCGAGCGGAGCTGGTGGTTCTACAAAATGAATCTTCTGAGAGTGAAGAAGATGCAAACTTAAAAGATGACGTCTTTGAGGACATAAAGGCGCTCGGCCCCAAGCCATGTCTCAATGACAGCCTCCAGATCGCAGAGAGAAAGTTCAAGGAAGAACATAATGCTCCTGTGGACGAGGTAACAAACGCTCGCACGGAGGTTGTCCTAAAACCAGCAGATGAAGCCCAAGAAGAGGTGGACAGTGACGAGGAAGATGGAAGCGAATTTGAAGAACAGATCGATAACAACAAAAACGTAATAAGATATTCTACTGAAGCTTTTGGCATTGAAAATGCAGCCTTTGATGATGACCGAGACACTGAAGGAGAACATCCTACAACTGACAATGAAAAACTTGTGGTAAATGAAGACGCGGATTATGACTTCAGCAGCGATTATGAGGAAGTACCCGGCCTGTCGGAGGAAGAAGACCCAGCCCCGGCAAGGAAAGTAAAGTTTTCCACAGCTCCAATTAAGGTATATAGTTTTATATTTCTTTTATCCCCCAAAAATTACAAAAGTTAATGTTTATTTTATTTATTGGTTATTTTTGCTATTGTCTATTTTTATTTTATTTTTTGCTTCGTCATGTGAAGTATTTAAATATGTTAAAAATATGGGGCTTTGCAGTTTCTTTCCAAGTTCTTGTCTTCACGTTTGAGTCACGACTGATGTATCATGACTTTCTGAATCATCAGCTGCGGATGAATGCTTTATGACACGTGCTAGTAACACAACAATTAACGTAAGCTGAATTCACACTGCATTTTCAGTGTCCGTTTGACGTATGTGCCAGGAAAACTTCCAGAGCGTACATCAGACCTATCCCCAGTCCTGAAGAGTTTCCTTTGGACTCTGTCGGGCTGGTTTACATCAGTATACCTTATTTTTTTTAAAGGGGTTGTGCCACACTTAGAGGTTATCCCCTATCCACTGGATAGGGGGTAACTAACTGATCGCTGGGGGTCCGATTGCTGGGTGAGTGGGCACCCCAAGAACAGGAGCCTCATTTCCCTTGTCTGATGGAACTGCAGGTCAAGTATGCACCCTGCCACTCCATTAATTCTTTATGGGAGTGCCAGAAATCTCCAGTGCTGCCGTAGAGAATGAATGGAGTGGCAAGGTGCATGCCTGACCTGCTGGGAACGGGAGCCCTGTTCTCAGGATCGTGCGGATCTCAGCAGTTGGACCCACCCCCCCCGGATATCTGCGCCAGTCTTGATATCCCCTGCGCCGCCAGATGATGCGCTTTAGTTATGACTAGGTGCATGCCTCGTCATAAATTTGGCGCATCCTCCTACAGTCCGAGCGACTAAGTGGAAATTTATGGCAGCTCAGAGCTGCCGTAGATCTCTAGCTTCATTGGTCCCAGAACAATCTTTTTTAAAAAAAAAAGTTGCACCTGTGACTTTTTAAGGCCCCTTTCACATCAGCGTTTTTCCTTTCCGTCCTAGAGTTCCGTCCTCGGGGCTCTAGTACGGAAAGATACTGATCAGGAGTATCCCAATGCATTCTGAATGGAGAGAAATCCGTTCAGGTTGTCTTCCGTTCAGTATGTGAATGTTTTTTGGACGTTGAAAAAACCGCGCATCGCCGGATCCGACGTTTGGCTTTAAAGAATGGTAACCATGGCAGCCAGGACGCTACTAAAGTCCTGGCTGCCATGGAAAAGAAGCGGGGAGCCGGGGGAGAAGCTACTTGCCTTCCGTGCGGCGGCCGGGGCGCTCCTCGATGACGTCACCGGGTCCCTGCGTCCCATGGTTCACATAGCTATGCTATGTGAGTAATGGCTCCCCGCTTCTTTTCCATGGCAGCCGGGACTTTAGTAGCGTCCTGGCTACCATGGTAACCTGAAAGCATATTGAAGACTGATCAGTCTTCAATATGCTGTCAGTTGTCTTGCGTTGTGACGGATCCGGCGGGCATTTCCGGCGATGGAAGTGCACGCCGGATCCTCACAACGCAAATGTGAAAGAGGCCTAACACCACTTTTCTTTAGCAAGGGAGAGGATTCTCTCCCTATATGCCGTGTACAGTGGCATGTTCTGGGAAATTCTTCTGACTTGCAGTGTGAATGGACCTCTGTGCTGGCACACTCTGCTGGCTCAGATTTTTGATGGACAGGGTATCTAATCCAGGACTTCAGAACATGGACAGCACACGAACGTGTGAATGAGCCCTCAGAGCTTCAGTGCGTGCCCCGATCGTTCACCAGGCAGAGCTCTGTAGTTATAATAGCCGCTGTTTCAGTACAACTCTGTCCCATTCACCTGAATGGGAGCTGAGCTGGGTGCCAGAGGGCCCCTACGCAAATCTTTCTTCTTCCGTCTTCATCCACTGGTAACAGCGGATCAGTGCAGGTGTCAGACCCTCGCTATTTGGATATTAACAACTTTTCCTAAGGGCTCATGCACATGACCCCCCTGCCGTCTGTTCAGAGGGACATTACACCAAGGAGTGTTGTACTACCTGCCAGGGAACGCCCCTCCAAGGTCTAGTGGACCTGCAGTTGTGGAAAAGCTGGATTACAGCTCATGAGAACGCCTGCTTCACAATTCAGCAATGGAAATCCTAATTATTAAGTGTATGGGTCTAGTGCATGGTTTCTCGACCCACCTACCGGTCAGGATTTTGAGAATATCCCACAGAATGAATACCTGGGTAAGTCCTGATGCATTGACACTAATTATATCACCTTCTCAATAGTAAGGCAATCCTAAAAAACATGGCCGGTAGGTGGGCCCTGAGGACCAGAGGTGAGAAACCCTGGTCTAGTGCAATGTAAACATGATAATTACCAAACTGTGACATAACGTAATAACACGTGCTAGCAAGTTATTAACCGCCTGTCTCCATTAGATGAACCATCGTGTGGTACTAGTCATCGCTGTTAAAAATGATCTGACACTTGTGTAAGGATCTGTTCACACTAGTGTTTTCAGGTGTCCACCGGTGGCTCCAGTATAAGGACAAGATTAATACAGCTGCTATTCTTTCTGTCACAAATTATGGAATCGTAATGGATCCTCTTTATATGTCGAGACTGTTTAGGCTACTTTCACACTAGCGTTAATATTTTCCAGTATTGAGATCCGTCATAGGGTCTCAATACCGGGGGGAAAAAATGCTACCGTTTTGTCCCCATTCATTGTCAATGGGGACAAAATGTAACCGTCTCAGTATCTGGACAGGCGCAATACAGGAAAGAGGCTGTTCTGTGCTGCGAGCCTCTTTCCAGCAGTCGCAGAGAGAGCAGAGCCTCTAGGTGTAATGGTAACGCCCCCGTTGCTCCTGGTGGGTCATTTGCATATATTAAAACATCACTTTTCTCAGCAATGTGGGCACATAGGAACATTGGACCAACACAGATGCCTTCAGCTGCCAAGTGCCTGTGTAACGGGTCAGCCAGTGTCATAGGTACCACATGAAGTGGACCGGACGCAGTTATAGGCAATAATGAAAAGAAAAATCATACCAGCAAGGGACAAGACGCCTCTACGATGCTTACATTTTTCATTTTTGATGAAATTAATTTGGCGATTGAACAGAACATTGCATTCACTTACCACACTCTTGTATAACTGTAGAAATGGTTTCCATGGAAACCCAACTTTATTTACTTTTTTTTTTTTTTTGACAGCGGTATATTACGTTACATTGATTAAAGGTGTGGAGAACGCTTTGGTCAGAGCCGTTACACCGTATCTTTGACTATACCGCAGCTGCCATCTGCAGCCATCTGAAAGTGCAGCTTTTACACCATCTGGATTTAAACGGCGCTGTATACACGCGTGTGCAACCTTCCATCGCACGCACACACAGGACCACATACTAATGGTTATAATGCAGTGTGAATAAGGCTATTTTCACATATTCAGTAGAGTCTTCTGGCAGCTTGTTCCGGCATGGAATGGCAGGAATCGGCCAGACAAAAAGCTGCTGCGCACGTCCGTTAACGCCCCCCACCCGGGACCGAATCCCAGCATATTATGCAGGGTTGCAGCTGTACTTCCCCTGAACCCCATTATAGTTTATGGGGCTGACAGGCATTCTGTTACCATTTGGCAATGCCGGATCCAGAAATCTCTGGCAGGCTGTTCTCTGCATACGTGAACCCCCCCCCCCCCCCCCCCACAAAAAGTGGAAAATATTATTATATAAACCTTTTCTTTATACCTCTCCTCCCTACCTGTGCTGACCATTAGTCCAAGTACAGGCCACAATGCAGAATGGAAGACCATTGACCATTTGGCGAGGAATGAACCAACTTCTAAGTATTTTTATGGCGTTGTATCTATGCAAAATCCTAAATGATCCCATGGTTGATGTTGATGCACCAGGTTGGGGGTGGGGGGCACAAATTGATCGACTGATTTTACATTTGTTACAGAAAAGTGCTGAAATTCCATAAAAGGATCTCCTAAAAATCTCTTGATTCCTAAATTCGTCCTTCCTTAGGTTCTGTTCATTTCTGCCTCATGGTTGCCATGATAGACCATGAAGTCTGGGAAGTCCCGGCTCGAGGTAAACCAAATATCGGTAGAGCAGCTACGTATTTCAGGCAGGCGTCGGGGCACAACCGTGAACCTCAGAATGAGTCTTCAGTTTTGGGTGCCTTTGGGGAAAAAAATAAAATGAATCCTACATCAGAGGATTTTCTCAGATGGCATTGCATACAAGTCACGGGATTACTCACACCCATGGACAAAGGTCTAGTTCTCAGCCGCAGTAACTGAGAACGTTGGAATGATTCAAGTCCTAATAGGATTTGTTGTCATAGATGTGTTTGTAGTAAAGTGGTCATTAATGAGTTGTTCTGGGTAAAGCTGGACATAAGTGGGATGCGGACATGCTACTTTTATGAGATTTTCATAAGTTTTGACAAAATGCCAGGGAAGGAGGTCACACGCGGGTTACATGGAGCTCGGCCAACAGTTATTAATACAGAAGTCCTCCAGAGTTGATATTTGAGCCTGAAAGAGGTTGTGCGCCTTTTAGTGGTGGGCAGACCTGCAAGGGGGATCTTACCTGCTTCCTAGCTATGGCTCCCTGCTTTTGCTCATCTTGGCTCTCTCCTCTTCCATCTTGATGCTCCTGCAGGCAATTGTTGGCTGCAGAGGTGACCTGCTCCCCTTGTGCCATGTGACCGCTTGACATGACGCAAGAGGAGAAGGTCACCGCTGCTGCCACAGATTGGTTGCAGCAGGGTCAAGACGGAAGTGGACAACCTTAGAGCACAGCAGAGCAGCCGAGACCGGGGAGAGAAGGAGCAGTGATCTAGCGCTAGGAAGCAGGTGAGTTGGCTTCCCTTCACAGGTTTGCAACCTCTTGATGGTGGCCGTACACATTAGAGTGTTAACCCGGCGATTCTGTCCCCACACGCAGGTACGGGCGCAGGGCTTCCTCACTCCTCCCCACTGCTGTACTGACAGGCGTGGACAGCAAGGTTCTTAGTGTTCCTGCCTCAAGCATCTCCCTCCTGGCTCCGAGTTCCTTGTGTGCATATAGGGTGTGTGCGGGCCTGTCTCTCCTCCTTATGTGAGGCAGCATGCGGACGCCTCCTATCTTCCCCAGCCTATGGCTGGTCTGCAGAGGGTATTTGTCTGGTTTTTGTCCTACTGTGTACCGGACCCTGCATCTTGTGTAACGGACCTTGCCTTTCTGCTGCATGCCCTGACCTTGTATCTTGCCACCTGCCCTGACTTCGGACCTCATTTACGGACTTCTCTATATTGCTGTCTGCCCTGACTTCGGACTCTGTATCCAGACGTTGCTTTGTCTCCGTCTGATCAGCCTCTGGGTGTCCTGTACCATCTGGAGGCCAGTCCAGTGTGTCCAAACCCAGGTTCTTGTTTCCTCATGTACCAACCCCCCCTTCAGAGGTTGGGCCTGGTATACCCCTTAGGAAAGTCTATCCTTACCATCAAAAGTATTGTGAAGAACGGGGGTACACTTAGTAATCCCCCCTCTGAGGAGGTTGGTCACTTGGGACATGCTTATTATTAAAGAACTCGGCATGAGTTGTAGGTTGGTGAACGAGTGCCGATACTTCAGGCAAAACTGACTTTTTTTTCCTGAAACTGCTGCTGTCACCTCTAGTGTCTTAGAACCAATAGCATAATCCTTATTTTGCCGTCTCTAAAGACTTGTGTATTTTAGCATCTTCCCTCTGCCCTAGTTCGCACATGCCTCTGAATGGCCTTTTCATCCTTTCATTGGCATGTTTGCTTTGTGACTTTGTTCTTTCTAACAGTATTCCTTGTCTTTTTTTTTTTTTTTCCGTGGTTTTATATTAAGTTTCTATGCTGACTTGCAGCTGTGCTTGGCGTATCAAACATTTGAGGTTTAATGCTAGAGTTTGAGGTTTTTATCAATGCAGTGCTTTTCGCTGAAATGGTGATCGGTCCCTCAACAAACTTTGCATAAGTCAGTAGTAAAAGTGAATATAAGAAACTTTGCAATAAATCTTGATAGAAAAATGCCTCTTTCTCCACGTACCAGCCATTTCTCTCCACCCTCCTCCATTGAACGGATAATTCACCCCCTGTTCACTGATACAACAGATTATCAGCTCACTGAGTAATCAGGTTACATGCTGCCTGTAAGTCAGGGTGGGTTCAGCAACCTCTGGTACTCCAGCTATTGTAAAATTACTTTTAGCATGCTCTTCCGACTTGTATGGGGGTTTTGAGAACAAGTTATCAGGTGTGTATGTTGGGAGTTGTAGTTGAACAGCTGCAGTGCCAAAGGTTGCTGAACCCTGGTCTGTGGAGGGGGAAGTGAGAGGAGGAGGAATGAGCTGCTGGAGGGAGACAGAGGCAAGAAGACGCCACAAGAAACTGCATAGGGCTCTAGTGAGCTTTTTATCTCGCCTCAGGGCTGGATACACAGCTAGACTGCTTAGTACTGTTGTATAATATCCTCCTGACCGTGTGCTACAGAGATATAGGGGAGCAAGATCTCCTCTTCTACAGGGAAGCTGACAAGGTGCTATTATAGTGTGCTGGCAACCGAGACATGCATGCTATCGCGTGCAGTCTACCATGCGTTATAGTAGCACTGGCTGCTGCCCGGGGAACTCGCAACAGTCCGGTATTTGGGCCTTCCGGATGACTGACGGGTTGAAAATAAATGAACCATTATAAATGTCTGCGTATCATGGCTTCCACAAAAACAATTATGTATAATGGGCAGCCCCTCCCCCTTTATCCACTGTAGCTCCACTTTTTGTATTTGAAACCTTTATAAAATCTTAACTGTCTTTTTGCTAAAATTTTAGTTTTTTTTACTTTTACTTCTGTCATTGCAAGTCTACTTTCACACTCGCGTTTTGGCTTACCGTTTGAGATCCATTCAGGGCTCTCACAAGCGGTCCAAAACGGACCGCTTTGGAGACAGACACCAAAACGCTCCATCTGATGAAACTGAGCCAAACGGATCCATCCTGACACACAATGTAAGTTAATAGTGACGGGTCCGTTTTCACTGACACACAATCAGGCACAATAGAAAACGGATCCGTCCTCCATTGACTTTCAGTGGTGTTCAAGACGGATCCGTCTTGGCTATGTAACAGATAATACAAACGGATCCGTTCTGAACTATTATAGCGTTGTAGTGCTCTACAGGAGGCTTTGTAGTAGGAACCATGTGGATTCACGTGTTTTTGTATATATAATGATGGAGTGTAGATAAACCATTGACACACCAACGCGCCTAAGAATCTTTGCTTTGGATGTGAATGGAGATGAAAACTTGCTTCAAGTTAGAATCGGTAAAATGTGATAAAGCCAAAGCACTAGAAAGGTTGTCGGACAATTTTTGCTGGTTTTTAACTAAGTAGTACTGTACCACTATTGCTGTTGTGTGGATTTGACCGGATTCTAGAAATCTGTTACTCATTTGTTGGTTCAGGATGTTCTGCTATTATGACGTTCACGAGGAGCGACTCCAGAGAGTAGTCTGACGGTGTGCTCTGCAGTACAGCCTGCACGGGATTAATGCGATGAGAAAAGGAAAGGAAAGTGTTGCAACATGTCTGCTTTTTAAAGGACCATTCAAGAACGACTGTCAAAGACCATTGACGAAAGCATGTAGAGAATTGTAAAATGTTCAGATAGATGAACATGACGTCACTGACCTAGGAGAAGCTGAGAGAAGTCCACGGTGCTCACAGGAGCGCTGCTGCCTTCTGAATTGGCGGGGTTCCCGGATGTTGGACCCTGACCGATCAGATACTGGTGATCTATCCAGAGGAAATCTCGGAAAACCCTTTTAGGCCTACTTCACATGTCCATGTCTGTGACAAGATGTTCATTATTTTATCTGTGAAGGATCCGTGTTTGGTCCGCGTGTCTGTTTTTTGCCCTCTGTGTGTCATCTGAAGAAAATTGGTCTCCAGAGCATCTCCTACCAATGGTTTGTGAAAATGGATGCCATTTGTGTTGCGTCCGTGGTTTTCACAGACCCATAGACTATATAATGCGTCCGGGGGGAGGATGGATCTGTAATCATAGGCAAAAGTAGGGCATTATTTTATGCCATGGAAAGCCACTGATGTGTGAATACACACATTAAAGCAGTTATCCAACCCCAATAATGACCCCCTCCATTGCCCGGGAGCCTCGTATACATTATATTACATGCTCCCTGGCACCCGAGTTGCTCAGTGAGGCTCATCACCATCGCGGCCTGCTATTGGCCTCCAATGAACCCCAGCCCCCCCCCCCCCCCCCCCCCCCCCCCGCTGTCACCGGATGTTTTGATCCCTTGCAATAGGGAGATGGAGCGGAGGCCGTCCAGGGATCCGTAGCGACGTTGGTGCCAGGGAGCAGGCAAGTATAATCTATACGAGGAGGGGGGGGGGGGGTCATTATAGAGTTTGGATAACCCCTTTAAAGTCAATGGATGCGTGAGCGGTCCATGGGGACGACACGTGTAACATGAAAGAGGCCTTATGATGTGATGTGTAAATTCGGCTTAGCATTAAAGAGTTAAATGCCGGATTCACCCTTGCTACGTCTGTGTTTGTCATTGGTGCCATGTCCCTCCCTCTCATGAAGCCGCCCTTTTCCTTCCACCTAAACTAAATATTGATTTCCCTTTCTCCCAGTTTGTTTGGCACGCCTTAACCTACTGGGATTATCCCTATCATTTGGGAGATTGGTTTCGCCTGCAAACTTAAATGCTTGAGAACGAACATTTTAATTTGCTTGTAAATGAAGAACTAAGCGTTAATTGTGCGCGGAGAGGCATTGTGCTTCCCAGATCCCTTTGTGTGTCTTCCCAGCTTCGTGTCTGCGTTTGCTTTTTTACCTTTGAAGTTTATAGGAGTTTCTCGTAAAGTTTGTGTAGCCGCACGGTATGAGGACTGGGAGGTGAAGCGACCTCATTACTGGGACAGTCCAATGGGAGGACAGATTGTGTGCGGCTGCCGTTTCACTAACAGTGCCGTATCGTCTGTGTTTGAGGACTTGCATAATAACTATGTCTATGATACTGTCATATCTGTTTCTGAATACTGACAACCAGATGACTCTCATTACAACTCCCACTGTCACATGGGTTGTCACTGGTTTGCCAAGGTGGTGGTGGTGTATGGGTGTTTTTTTTTTTTTTTTTTTAAGGGGTTTTCTGGGACCTAAATTTATGACCTTTCCAAAGGATAAGTTTAGCGAGAAAAGAGTTAGTGGGAATTCACACGCTCAACGAGGCCACTTCTTCGGTGCAACTAAACGACCATTAGGATGTAGAGTTGACTTGCTCCACATCCCTCCTGGGGGCCGGTAACCTCTCTTGGTGAGGATCTGAAGACCTTTTCTCCGATAACCTCCAAGGGGAATTCATAAAACAACTATAACCTCGATGGCAGCTGCCACAATACGTATTTCTTCCTCTTGGAAATCCAAAGAATCCTCCATTCCATACTGGATTACTACATGTGATCAGTTTTATAGGATGAAAGAACATGCTGACAAAGGATAGGCGATAACTTGCTGGGGTTCCTAATGTTGGGACCCCCACTGATCATGAGACAAGGTACCCTGTACCCTTCCAGGCCCAAAAATGAGAGGAGCAGCAGGTTGGGCGTGCGCACCGCCGCTCCATTCATTTCTATGAGAGTTCTGGAAACTGCCAAGCATTATACTTTGCGGTCTCCGGAAATCCCATACAGATGAATGGAGCGGCTTGTGCACGACCTGCTGCTCTGCTCATTTCAGAGGGCTCCGAGAGTATGGGGTATCTGTTCTCGTGATCAGTGGGGTTCCCAGCAGTAGGACCCCTATTGATCCAATAGTTCCTATCTGGTGGAAAATAAACAGTCAGAATTCAGCTTTAAAGGGGTTGTCCAACCTCGGAACTGACCACCCTTGGGGTCCTAACCTTTACCCCTTAACATAAAACAACAAAACATACAAAAAAAAAAAAATCCTCACCTGTCCTTGGTCCCACCGCTGCTCTATTCCTACTGCATCTGTCTGTGCTCATGGGACCATGATGGTTTCTTTGCTTTAGAAATAAAACCTGCTCTGGGTATGAGGACTACCACTTTAAAGGTCGATTCACACGTCTGTGTGTGTTTTGTGCGCATCCGCAAAACACGGACATCGGCGATGTGCGTTCCGCAATTTGCGGACCGCACATTGCCGGCACTACATAGTAAATGCCTTTGCCTTTGCAATTGGGGACAAGAATAGGACATGTTCTATTTTTTTCCGGAATAAGATTGCGGACCCAGAAGTGCAGATCCGCAATTGCGGACCTGGGCGGGACATCGTCTTTCCCCATTGAAATTAATTGGTCCGCAATTGGCGGACGTGTGAATGGACCCTAATTCTGGGTTTTGGTACCTGAGACCTAATGACTGTGGATGAGCCACGTACTGCAGTGCATGTCGGCGTGATCAGAAAATGGAGTATTTGCTGCGCTCTCCAGCAGTTGGGCTGTAGATTTGTCCTATTTGATCTCCCGTCTGTTCTTTGGGGATCATCTTTCTGACAGTAAATACCTTGAACTGTTTTACGAGAACGCGCTTTAATGTCCCCCTTGTGGTGGAGGTGCAGGCTCTGCATTGTGTACGTGTGATGGCGCCGTAAACACTTTATTAGCTTGTTCCTGCTATTCATGTCGATCACTTTATAGCTGCAGATTATCTGGGATTTCTGTCGCTTTGTTGATCGGAAATATTTTATTGCTGGTTTATGAAGTCTCATCCAGTCCGTACAATCCCAGGCCCACCGCAGTAGGCTTTGGGGGGATTGCATGGTCCCTGGGAACACTGTAAGAACCAGTGAAGGCGTCCTTAGGTTTTTTTTTTTACGTGGGCTGATGGTTAGCAATGAAAACCGATCTTTCCTATCACTCCCCCTTGTAAACATTCAGCTAGTCTCTCGAGCATCCGTACGTTTTATTAGGTGATCGCATCTTTCTTCAAAAATTGTCATTGGCAGCACATTGCTCTGCTGCGTTTAGGCCGCTTTCACATCTGCTTTTTTGCTGCGTCATGGATCGGCAAAAAAAACGCTTCCGTTACTGGTAATACAACCATCTGTGTCCGTTATGAGTGGATCCGTTGTGTATTATCTTTAACATAGCCAAGATGTTTTCTATTGTGTCTAAGAAAACAGATTCGGCACCATTGACTTGCATTGTTGGGTCATGGTGGATCCGTTCTGCTCTGCATCTTCAATACCATGCATCCAGTAACAACGCAGAGTGACTGTGCAGTCTTTATTAGAATTTGTTAAATAAGGGTACTTAACTGCTTCAGGACCGGCGTACGCAGGATTGCGTCCTGCGGGCGGTCCTGTTCTTCTGATCAGACGCGTCATCTCGCGAGACTTCCTGTGAACGCGCGCGCGTTCACAGCGTCGCGCGTCTCAAGAGTTGGACTACAGCCTGCCAGCGATGATCAATCGCTGGCAGGCTGTAGATGCGATTATAAATCGCATCAAACAAGTATATCAGACGCTGTTTTGTGAACAGTGTCTGATATACCTGCTACCTGGTCCTCTGGTGGTCCCATTTGCTGGGATCGACCACCAGAGGACCAGGTAACTATGTAAAGTTGCACCAAACACTACACTAACCCCCCCCCCACCAATTAACCCCTTGATCACCCAATCTAGACCCCCTGATCACCCCCCTGTCATTGATCAAACCCCTTGTAAGGCTCCATTCAGACGTCCATATGTGTTTTGCGGATCCGTGGATCCGCGGATCTGATCCGCGGATCCACAGATCCTCAAAACACGGACACCGGCAATGTGCTTTCCGCATTTTGCAGATCCGCACATTGCCAGAACTATATAGAAAATGCTTTTTCTTGTCCGCAATTGCGGACAAGAAAAGGGCATGTTCTATATTTTTGCGGAACGGAAATGCAGACCCGGAAGCGCGGATCCGTAATTCCGGATCTGAGCGGGACAAAGTCTGTCCCCATAGAAATGAATGGGTCCACAATTCCGTTCCGCAAACAGAATTGCGGACGTGTGAATGGGGCATAAGGGTCCCTTATCACGGCCAGTTAGTTAGCTACTTGTTAGGTAGCTAGCGCCCAGCCCACCGCACCGCAGTCACTGATTTTGGCAGAGATTTTTTCATCCACATTGATCGATGCGAATGAAAAAATCTGTGCCATTCATTATTTTTTTTTTTTTTTTTTTCAGCCCAGAGGCTGAACGGAAAAAAAAAATCTCATTACCCGTATGCTCAATATAAGGAGAATCGCAGAAACTCCTAATGCTGGCCATACGTGTAATGATTGCGGAGACCCCTAAAATGCCAGGGCAGTACAAAAACCTCACATGTGACCCCATTTTAGAAAGAAGACACCCCAAGGTATTCCGTGAGGGGTATGGCGAGTTCATGCAAAATTTTATTTTTGTCACAAGTTAGTGGAATATGAGACTTGGAAAAAATAAAAATCAATTTCCGCTAACTTGTGCCAAAAAAAAAAAAATTCTGTGAACTCGCCATACCCCTCACGGAATACCTTGGGGTGTCTTCTTTCCAAAATGGGGTCACTTGTGGGGTATTTACACTGCCCTGGCATTTTAGGGGTCCTAAAGCGTGAGAATCCAAATGCGTAAAAATGCCCTGTGAAATCCTAAAGGTACTCATTGGAATTAGGGCCCCTTTGCGCATCTTGGCTGCAAAAAAGTGTCACTCATGTGGTATCGCCGAACTCAGGAGAAGTAGGGCAATGTGTTTTGGGGTGTATTTTTATATATACCCATACTGTGTGTGAGAAATATCTCTGTAAATGACAACTTTTTAAATTTTTTTATTCAAAGTTGGCAATTTACAGAGATATTTCTCTCACCCAGCATGGGTATATGTAAAATACACCCAAAACACATTGCCCTACTCTCCTGAGTACGGCGATACCACATGAGTGACACTTTTGCAGCCAAGATGCAAAGGGCCCAAATTCCAATGAGTAACTTTAGGAGGGCATTTTTACGCATTTTCTTCTCGCGCTTTAGGGGCCCTAAAATGCAAGGGCAGTATAAATACCCCACATGTGACCCCATTTTGGAAAGAAGACACCCAAGGTATTCCGCTGAGGGGCATAGTGAGTCCATGAAAATTAAACTTTTTGTCAAAAGTTAGCGGAAAGTGAGACTTTGTGAGAAAAACAATAAAAATCAATTTCCACTAACTTGTGCCAAAAAAATTTTTTCTGTGAACTCGCCATGCCCCTCACGGAATACCTTGGGGTGTCTTCTTTCCAAAATGGGGTCACTTGTGGGGTATTTACACTGCCCTGGCATTTTAGGGGCCCTAAAGCATGAGAAGCAAAATGCGTAAAAATGCCCTGTGAAATCCTAAAGGTACTCATTGGAATTAGGGCCTTTGCGCATCTTGGCTGCAAAAAGTGTCACACGTGGTATCGCCGAACTCAGGAGAAGTAGGGCAATGTGTTTTGGGGTGTATTTTTACATATACCCATGTTGGTGTGAGAAATATCTCTGTAAACTGACAACTTTTTAAATTTTTTATTCAAAGTTGGCAATTTACAGAGATATTTCTCTCACCCAGCATGGGTATATGTAAAATACACCCCAAAACACATTGCCCTACTTCTCCTGAGTACGGCGATACCACATGAGTGACACTTTTTGCAGCCAAGATGCGCAAAGGGGCCCAAATTCCAATGAGTAACTTTTAGGAGGGCATTTTTACGCATTTTCTCTCTCGCTTTAGGGTCCCTAAAATGCAAGGGCAGTATAAATACCCCACATGTGACCCCATTTTGGAAAGAAGACACCCCAAGGTATTCGCTGAGGGGCATAGTGAGTCCATGAAAAATTAAACTTTTTGTCAAAAGTTAGCGGAAAGGGAGACTTTGTGAGAAAAAACAATAAAAAATCAATTTCCACTAACTTGTGCCAAAAATTTTTTTTTCTGTGAACTCGCCATGCCCCTCATGGAATACCTTGGGCTGTCTTCTTTCCAAAATGGGGTCACGTGGGGTATTTCTACTGCCCTGGCATTTTAGGGGCCCTAAAGCATGAGAAGAAAAATGCGTAAAAATGCCCTCCTAAAAGGTACTCATGGGATTTAGGCTCTTTAGCATCTTGGCTGCAAAAGTGCCACACGTGGATGTCGCCAGATTGGAGAAGTAGGGCATGTGTTTGGGGTGTATTTTACATATACCCATGCTAGTGAGAGAAATATCTCTGTAAACTGACAACTTTGTATAAAATTTTTTAAAAGTTGTCGTTTACAGCGATATTTCTCACACACAGTATGGGTATATATAAAAATACACCCCAAAACACATTGCCCTACTTCTCCTGAGTACGGCGATACCACACGAGTGACACTTTTTGCAGCCAAGATGCGCAAAGGGGCCCTAAAACCAATGAGTACCTTTAGGATTTCACAGGGCATTTTTACGCATTTGGATTCTCACGCTTTAGGTTCCCTAAAATGCCAGGGCAGTATAAATACCCCACATGTGACCCCATTTTGGAAAGAAGACACCCCAAGGTATTCCGTGAGGGGCATGGCGAGTTCACAGAATTTTTTTTTATGGCACAAGTAAGCGGAAATTGAGATATATATATATATATATATATATATATATATATATATATATATATATATATATTTTTTTTTATTTAGTTTTTACAAAGTCTCATATTCCACTAACTTGTGACAAAAATAAAATTTTACATGAACTCAGCATACCCCTCACGGAATACCTTGGGGTGTCTTCTTTCTAAAATGGGGTCACATGTGGGTATTTATACTGCCCTGGCATTTTAGGGGCCCCTAAAGCGTGAGAAGAAGTCTGGAATCCAAATGCGTAAAAATGCCCTGTGAAATCCTAAAGGTACTCATTGGTTTTAGGGCCTTTGCATCCAGGCTGCAAAAAGTGTCACTCATGTGTATCGCGATCAGGAGAAGTAGGGCAATGTGTTTGGGGTGTATTTTTATATATACCTCTGCTGGTGTGAGAAATATCTCTGTAAACGACAATTTTTAAATTTTTTTATACAAAGTTGTCAGTTTACAGAGATATTTCTCTCACCCAACATGGGTATATGTAAAAATACACCCCAAAACACATTGCCCTACTTCTCCTGAGTACGGCGATACCACATAAGTGACACTTTTTGCAGCCTGGTGCGCAAGGGGCCCAAATTCCAACGAGTACCTTTAGCTTTTACATGGCTGCTCACAATTTAGCCCCGCCCAAAATGCCAGAACAGTAAACACACCCCACAAATGACCCCATTTCGGAAAGTAGACACCCCAAGGTATTCACTGAGGGGCATAATGAGCCCGTCTGAGATTTTATTTTTTTTTGCCAGAAGTTAGCAGAAATGGAAACTTTATTATTATTTCTTTTTTTCCTCAGAAAGTGTCATTTTCCGCTAACTTGTAAAAAAAAAAATGAAATGATACATGAACTCACCATGCCCCTCCGCCAATACTTTGAGGTGTCTTCTTTCTAAAATGGTGTCATTTGGGGGGTATTTATACTTTCCTGACATTCTAGCACCTGAAGAAACATGACAGGTGCTCAGAAAGTCAGAGCTGCTTCAAAATGCCGAAATTCACTTTTTTGCACCATAGTTTGTAAACGCTATAACGTTTACCCAAACCAATAAATATACACTTATTGGATTTTTTTTTATCAAAGACATGTAGAACAATACATTTAGAGAAAAATTTATATAGAAATGTAGTTTTTTAAAAAAAAATTTACAACAGAAAGTGAAAAATGTCATATTTTTGCAAAAATGTCGTTAAATTTTTATTAATAGCAAAAAAAGTAAAAATGTCAGCAACAATGAAATACCACCAAATTAAAGCTCTATTAGTGAGAAGAAAAGGAGGTAAAATTCATTTGGGTGGTAAGTTGCATGACGGAGCAATAAACGGTGAAAGTAGTGTAGTGCGGAATTGTAAAAAGTGGCCTGGTCATTAAGGGTGTTTAAGCTAGGGGGGCTGAAGTGGTTAAACCACCACGTCGTGGTTATACCTAAAGTTTTTATTTATTTTTTCCCCTGGTGCAAAAAAACACCCTAGCCAAATAATGTCCTACATGGGGGCATGTTTGGCAGCAACCTTACTTCTCTGCCGATGCCTACTTTTAGGACCAAGGATGAGATTGGATCCTAAGCTTTGAGAGGTTTCCCAGTTTAGCAGGACTGGATGGAGTTGAGGGTGTAAATAAAATATAAATTTCAGCAGAGAAGTCTGTGTAGCCTGGACCCCTCCCCCCACTATAATAGAGGTAGGGCTTATGTAGTCAGGACCCCTCCTCCACCATAATAAAGGTATGGCTATGTAGTGTGTAAACCCCTCACCCCCCCCCCCCAAACTATAATAGATGTAGGTAGGGCTTATGTAGTCAGGACCCCTCCTCCACCATAATAGAGGTATGGCTGTGCAGTCTGGTCCCCCTCCCCCCCTTTACCATAAGTTTAATAGTCCATTTACACGGCTCATGCACACATCTATATCTGTTTTGTGGTCCACAAATTGTGGGTCTGCAAAACATGGATACTGTCCTAGTTCATACCACCATTTCTGATCCTTGGTGGTAAAACTGACAAAAATAGGACATGTTCTATCTTTTTTTGTGGAGCCACGGAACAGACATATAAGGATGCGGCCCCTTTGAAAGTAATGAGTCCTCATGCGATGCGCAAAAAAGCAGTTCGGACGCGGACCGAATATACGGTCATGTGCCTGTTCATTGGCATTTAGCTGACATTTCCATGCAGCATGGTGAGTACGTGGATGAACAATCGTTACGATCGGTCGTCCAGATACAGTTTGCATTTGCAGCAAGCTAATTTTTAATGCTGCTTAAAAAGATGCAGTCAGCCGACAGACAAGCATTTGCAGTTTGCTGGCTGATCAGTAGCAGGGGACAGCAAATGTTCATCCCCGTAAATCTGCCTATGTGAAGTGGCACCATACGGCAGTGCCTCATATAACCGCAGTCGGGCTGTGTGCTCTGGAGCGCCCCCCCATTTCAGAAGTCTTACTGCCTCTCTATCTACTCTTTATCACATTCTAAGGGCTCCTTATAGGAGAACAACAAATGTACAAAAATAATAACCTTGCAGAGTTTTTGCCTTGTTCCCCAGTGTACTAAAAAGTGGGGGTAAAACTTTTAAATGCCGACTGCATAAGTGAATGGGCCCATTCTTCTCGCCCTGCTCTCCGGTAGATCTGCGCTTCTGTATTGGATAACACATGACAGCGAGTCTATTGTCTGCTGCTGTTTACATGCTATGTGCAGCAGGACGGCAGCCAACGTCAAGCGCGCCAGGTCGTACGCTACTTAGTCCTCCCTCTAATGCTCCTTAAAATGGTTTTATTTTTAAGTTGTGCACCAGCGATCCCCCATCATAAAAGATTGCATGCACATGGCAGTACAGTTTATGCAGACTTTTATGTGTTCATGTTGTAACTTGCAGATTTGACCTGGATCTCAAAGGGGGTCAAACTGCTGCGCCCCCTAGAATAGGAGTCTTTCTGCCCCTCTACCTACTCCGATTCACATTCCAAGAGCTCGTTAGAGGATAAGAAATATCATACGTACTGCTTGAGTGGTCAAAAAATAACCTACATGGGGCCGAAACGACTTCCAGTAGCTGATTGGAAGCTTTCTCCCTATAAGGGTCCATTCACGCGTCCGTGTGTGTTTTGCGGATCCGCAAAACACGGACATCGGCGATGTGCGTTGCGCAATTTGCGGACCGCACATCGCCGGCACTCTCATAGAAAATGCCTTTTCTTGTCCGCAATTGCGGACAAGAATAGGACATGTTCTATTTTTTTCGGGAACGCAATTGCGGACCCGGAAGTGCAGATCCGCAATTGCGGACCCGGCCGGGACATCGTCTGTCCCCATTGAAACTAATAGGTCCGCAATTCCGTTCCGCGGAATGGAATTGCGGACGTGTGAATGGACCCTAATTGTGCATGAGGAGAAAGCTGGGGGGGGGGGGGGCGTAGCTCACGGATACCATACCGAAATCCAGTGTCAATACGCTTTAGATAAAGCCCAATAAACCTGGCGACATGTTCCCTTTTAAAATGGCACTTAACCAAAAGCTGAATAAAAGTATGGAAAAAGGAGCTGCTGGAGAAGTTGTGGGTGGCCACACAGTTGGCTTATTATAGGTGGCCGGGGGGGGGCTGACTGGTGGGACCCCTGCTCATAAAAGGGGGGGCTCATGTTCCTCTGTTAGAACGGATTAGCAGACATGTGTGCATGTGCGTCACTAATCATCTCTGTGGGACGGCTGGAGATAGCCGCGCGCTTGTGCTGGTCCATCTCCGGCAGCCCCCTAGAGTTGAATGCCACTTTTCTGCCACTCCATTGACCCCATTCTAGTAATTATCGGGGGTCACAGAGGTCGGACACTTTCCGTCCTGTGGATAGGGAATAAGTTGTCACGGGACCCTTGTATTTTCTGGAAGGTAGTAAATAATAAAGGCTTATTTTATATTCTTATTTTATAATATATATATATATATATATATATATATATATATATATATATATATATATATATTATAAAAATCTTTTTTTGAACGAAGAAAGAATATAAAATTTACTTCCATGAAACTTGTACTGCTCACAGCAAAAAACAAAACAAAAACCCCATAAAGATTTCAGTCCGCTACTTTTTCCAGCTGCATAGTGCAGTGCAGTGACCCGCACTAGGTCCGTGTACCTCCAGGCGTCTGGTTGTCATGCGATCGGTAAATGTTTCCAACAGAACACGTGAATCCTGTATAGCAGTCCTCCCGGCGGCCGGAGCGGGCTGGTCCTGACATCACATGTGGAATTTCTACATGGACTTACTTTGTATTCCTCCCTTGTGTACTGTTCCCAGCAGAGCCGCTGTAAAGGCTTCAGCGGACATCTGCATCCTTTTTTTTTTTTTTTTACCAATAGGGTCTCGTTTCTGTGCTCGTTAAATCACGCTGGCTCAAGGAGAGCATGTCATTTGGGATTTTCTTGGCTTCACTTTAGCAAGAGGCTTTTGGTAAAGAAAGAGGCATTGTGTGCCATAGCTGAGGTATTCCTTAGCAACCGCTCACATTCTTCCTGCAGGACGCTGGCAGCGTGGAGTTTACATTGCGATGGCGTTACATGTCGTTCTACAGAAAGTGCCCGTGTCCTGCGCTGTGAAATATCCCTGGGTTCTGGTTACTTGTGCATTTCTATTCTTTACTCGTTTCATCTCGTTTCTTGCCGATCAGCTGTTTGAGGCCACGTGATCACGGCACGGATTATCATGCGGAATAACCCACAGCGTAAGTGCTCATGCACATGGTCGTAGCCGTTTTTGCGGTTGAAAATCGCGGGTTCGAAAAACACGGATACTGCCCATGTGCGTTCCACATCTTACGGAACGTCCTGCCCTCTGTAGAACTACCATATCCTTGTACATAATGCGGACAAGAATAGGACATGTTCTATTTTTTTTTTTTTGCGGGTGCTGTGGAAGGACATACAGATGCGGACAGCACGCAGAGTGCAGTCAGCATCTTTTGCTGCTCCATTGAAGTGAATAGGTCCACATCTGACCCGCAAAAAATGCGGATCGGATGAAGACAAAAACATCGGTCGAGACCTGATGGGTGCAGGCACGCTGTGTATTTTGTTGCAGAATGTTTCACAGCTGAAAATTTGCCGTCATACAGTACCAACTACGTAGATAATATTTTCATGTAAACGGTGCAGAGCTTTTCCGCGCGTAAAATGACCTGCGGTGCAGATTCTGGAATCCGCAATACATTGTTTGTGCGGATTTTCAGTGCAGATACGTGAAATCTAGGGCAAATCTACAACAAAAATCTGCAAGAAACACAGTGAAATATGCACGGGAATCCACAGCCACCCAGCTGTGTGCATGCGGCCTGAAGGGGCCACGGCAGGTGGGTGACTTCTGTGAACCCTCATTGTGTAGAGCGCTGGCTATATATGCACAGTGTGCATATAGTATCTGGGCTGTTTATTGCCACGTTGTCCCATTAAAGTAAATCTACGGCTAAGGCTACTTTCACACTGGCGTTTTTGGATCCGTTTGTGAGATCCGTTTCAGGGCTCTCACAAGCGGTCCAAAACGGATCAGTTTTAGCCCAATGCATTCTGAATGGATAAGGATCCGTTCAGAATGCATCAGTTTGGCTCCGTTCAGTCTCCATTCCGCTCTGGAGGCGGACACCAAAATGCTGCTTGCAGCGTTTTGGTGTCCGTCTGATGGAACTGAGCCAAACGGATCCGTCCTGACATACAATGTAAGTCAATGGGGACGGATCCGTTTTCAATGACACAACAGAAAACGGATCCGTCCCCCATTGACTTTCAATGGTGTTCAAGACTGATCCGTTTTGCCTATGTTCATGATAATACAAACGGATCCGTTCTGAACGGATGCATGCGGTTGTATTATCAGTGCGGATCCGTCTGTGCAGATACATGACGGATCCGCACAAGACGCCAGTGTGAAAGTAGCCTAAGTAGTGTATGGAGCAATCACTTGAGCTCTGTGGACCCTTTAGACAGCTGGGCATTTGGCGGTGGGACGGTGTTTGGACCCCCTCCAATCCTAAAATAGGCCATCAGTTATAAAGACCTGGAAAATGTTTTCTCAGGACCCATAGATTGTATATCGGTGAACGTGGGCAAAAAATGGACATGCTTCAGTGAAATAACCACGGACCAACTAACTGTGGTAAATGATGGACTGGTGACTGCACACATTAATATCATTGGGTACGCGTGCTGTCGGCGGAGAACACGGACAGCACACGTCTGTGATTTATTGACGTGTGAATGAGGCCTATATAGGCATGGCATGATGTGACGTGGGGGCTTCCTGCCGGCAGCTACACGCGTGTGAATGAAGAACCCCACTTTTTCTCAGTATTTTTATATTTTTCTGGAGTGAAGCCAACCCGGCATGCGGCACTTTCAGGTGCACTCGCACATATATTAGTTGTGTCTTGGCTCCTGGTATACACTGCTAGCCGGACACAACTGATATGTGAGACCAGACCAACTGGTATGTCAGACTTATCTTTGACAAGTAGCTTTTCAGACTACTCTACTCGGCTCTTAAAAATCCTGAAAACTCGATGGTATGGAACTGATCATCAATGTGAACAGAGCCTTAAAGGGGTTGACCCCTGGGTCTCGCTCCTGACATGGCTGTCCATGTCAATATAAAGGTGGTTCCATTGACTCTCTGTTGTATCTTCTAGAGGGGACCCCCCCCATCTGTCACGTCGATTTGCCCTATGTAGAGGTGGTGTATTAATGAGACAACCCCTATAATGAAATTCCTTTGACACATGTGATTTACATTTCGCCACCATCTATATTCTTTTCTCGATAAGGCCTCTGCACTCTTTGGCTATCCTTTTTCTTTTACAACCGTTCTCCCACGTACAGATGATGTGCACGTCACTGGTGTTGGTTTATACCTCGCTGGAGGATGAAGCCTGGTGTAAAGTACAGAAGTTGGGCACACAATAAGCGGACTGTATCTGGCTCTGTGGCGTGTCATACGTGAGGAATGTGCTCCTCCTCATATGTCTACATTCCTGCTCTCTAGCTCATGAGGTTGTCCACACCCTCAGGTGAGGGCTTCCTATGTACACGCTTCCGGCCTTTGCTCTCTGCATCCCATCAACTGTATAATATAAGCTAGAGAGGCCTTCAACCTGTGGCTCTCCAGCTTCCAGCATGGCCTCGCAGCCTCCGACTGGGAATTGTATTTTCTGTGAGAGCACGAGCTTGAAGACCATCGATGATGCACAGCAATGACAGCTTTTTCACTATGAAGTCCAGGCTGTTTATTACTCAAGTTCCAATTTCATTGACTCTCAATTTAACGAGGCAGTAAATTGCTTAGAATTAGGTTGCCTTCTACTGGGGTCATTGCCACTTCTTGCTTATAATTGTATTTTGTATGAACCACCAGTATAAATGGGGACCGGAAACGGCAATTTTGTAATCTATCTTCCCCCTCCCCCCCCCATCGAAATTGCCTAGTAATCCCACCATTCTGATCCTCGTCAGGTGACCTTGTCTGTCCTCTTCCGCTTGGCTTGTAGAACATGTAACCAAAATGTGATCTTTCCCATCTTAATACAGCCAAAATACTTATTAGTGACTTCGGTTGGCTCTAGTGCCGATTCTCAACAGCTCATCTGTGATTGCTAAAGACCACTGTGAAATGCAACGTGAGGCAGCCCGTTTATGAGATGGAGGTCATATAAGCGCATGTGCAGTGCGAGTCGCAGTGGCTGCTGGGCTCAGGGTTGGATTTGGCAAAGCCCCACTTTCAGCTTGGCAGTACAGCTGACCACTACTAACAATGCCCCCCAGGACCCTGTGCCGCTGAACAGGGGTTAAGTCTGCCCTGCAGTCATTTTTTTTTTTTTATAAATTTTTTCCCCAGCCAGCCTTTTGTATCCAAAAAGAGGCCCCCTGATTTCTGGGGCCCTAAGAATTTGTATCAGCACGTCCTCTATACGCTTTTCAGTCTCTGCGTATCGGGCAAAAAACATCAGACAACAAACACTTTGCAGCCATTGCTGGAAGAACACAAACTGGTGGTGGCAGCGTTATGGTCTGGGCAGGGGCGTAACTACCGGGGAAGTAGGGGAAGCAGCTGCTTCGGGGCCCGGGCTTACAGGGGGCCCGGCAAGCACGTGTTTGTCCTCACTTCTCTCCTCCCCTGGGTAATCAGCACGTGTCCTCACTCCTCTCCTGATCGCAGTGTCCTCTCGCCCTTGTCTATTTATTTAAAACTTATTTCTTCTTTCTTTCAGAAAAGCTTGCCCTGGGGATCGAACCTGCGACCATTAGGTTCAAAGGCAAGACACTTTACCACTAGGCTATATCTGCTGCCTAGTCAGATAGCTTAAAAAAAAAAAAAAAATATGACCTCTAGATGTGGAGAACTTTGATAGTGTATCCATACACATTATAGCTGCACCAGCACATTGTATATGGATGTAGCAGAGCTTGGTGTGTTGGGGCAGCTGTAATGTGTATAGATACACTATCAAAGTTCTCCTTATCTAGAGGTCTTATTTTTTTTTTTTTAGCTACCTAGCTATGCAGCTGATACAGCCTTGTGGATAAGTGTCTTGCCTTTCATCCTAATGGTCACAGGTTCGATTCCCCTCACAAACTTTTTCTGAAAGACAGGATAAATGAGGCTTGCCTAACATGGAGGTAAGTATATGTGTGTTTTTTATTTTTTTATTTTTAAATACTGGACTTTTACTTTACTGCCACAGGGAGGAGGGGGCTATTGGCACTATGATATTGGCAAATGGGGGGAGATAGGCACTTCATATTGGCACACACATTAGGGGGCAGGGGAGAGGATGGCACTATGATATTGGGATGGGGGAAGACAGAGGCACTTGATATCGGCACATTATAGGGGGCACTATGGGGAGAGGAGCACTATGGGGGCATCTGGTGCTATATGGCTGGCTACTGGCACATTATAGGGTGGGTTTATATGGCTGACTACTGCCACATTATAGGGGGTTATATGGCTGACTACTGGCACATTATAGGAGGGGTTATATGGCTGGCTACTGGCACATTATAGGGTGGGTTTATATGGCTGACTACTGCCACATTATAGGGGGTTATATGGCTGACTACTGGCACATTATAGGAGGGGTTATATGGCTGACTACTGGCACATTATAGGGTGGGTTTATATGGCTGACTACTGGCACATTATAGGGGGTTATATGGCTGACTACTGGCACATTATAGGGGGGTTATATGGCTGACTACTGGCACATTATAGGGGGGGGGTTATATGGCTGACTACTGGCACATTATAGGGGGGGTTATATGGCTGACTACTGGCACATTATAGGGGGGTTATATGGCTGACTACTGGCACATTATAGGGGGGCTATATGGCTGGCACATTATAGAGGGGGAGCGAAACGCGCGGGTAGGGGGGGGGGGGGGCCCCAATACAAAAATTTGCTGTGGGGCCCAGTCATTTCTAGCTACGCCCCTGGGTCTGGGGAATGTTTTCATGGCCTCCCCTGGGCCCACTCATCCATGTGGCAGGCACTCTCAGCTGTTTTGGGTATGACTCCATCCTTGATCGTCATGTTCGCTCCCCTGCGCCCCCTCTAGTAGCTGTGGGAGGCACTGCAGTCAGCATGGCTCCAGATACCTGTGACAACGTACCAGGACCTTCTGGAGTGATGCCCAGCTGAGCATGCCGGTTACTCTGGATATTAGCTGGTGGTCATAATAATGGTGACTCGACTGTGTAGAATGGAGACGTCTCCTTTTATTCTAACAAAGATACTTTGGCATTACTAATGTAGCTCAAATATCTCACCCATTGAAGCGGTAGTGACTCAGGGTCTTGGGCCAGCGCTCGGTGCCCTAACCATTCCATTCATGCCAGTGGTAAGTCTTCGAGAACCCAAGTTCCTCTCACACCCACCATTTACAGTAACAGGATCTGAAAAGCAGCTGCGTCTGAGACGAGTATATGAATATATTTGTATGTGAAGCAGAACGCGCACGACTTGTTATTACCAGGAATGCAGACACGTTAAATGGTTGTGATTCTGTGGACCCCGTTGGGATAATCCAGTTGTGTGCACCAGGAACGATCATATTCTAGGAGAAGCCATGGTATGAGGAGCGCAAGCATGCTCTGCTCACATTACATAGGGCTTTCTTTCTGGCAGACTTCATTATGGTATTTTTATTTTTCCGTGTTTCCATATTAATGATATATATATTTTTTTTATTCTGTGTAGCCTCTAAATACCCAATGTAAACTATTCATGACCTGAGCAGCCAATTGCGTACAATAAATCGCTCCCAGTATCTGGATATGCTGTAATATGCAGGGTTACCTAAACCGAGCAACCCTTTCACTAAACTAAAAACTGCATCTACGCTAATACATAATTTTTTTTTTTTTGCCGTATATTGATGTGCTGAAGTATCCTTTGGAACAGAAAGCATAGACAGGGTCTTGTAGGTCCTCCATATGTTATGGTATTTCCTCCCCCCCCCCCCCCCCCTTCCCAAGCAATTCATCTAATGAAAAACACACTGCACATGTATTGCCACAAGGGCCCGTTCACACGTCTGGTTTCGATAGCGTTGTTTCTGCCATGGTTGTTCACTCTGAATGCTGTGGACGCGCTCGAGGTTTAGCTTAATTGAATGGAGCTACACCACAGGCAGACTCCTATCCTGGTTCAGGGGACGTCTGTCTGGACACCAGGCCAAGAAGGTGCGGTCACAGTTTTAAACCGATGAACTGCGACGCTGTTTTTCATTGAAAACAATGGGATGCAGACACCACGCCGCGGCTGGTGGAATTTTTGTTGCAGCGTCATTGCCGCATTCTGCCGTATGATTTGACGGGAGGTTTCCAAGATTTTTCAAAAACTGGCACAGAGCCGAAAGCTTTATAAAATTGAGAATGATGCCTTACTCGCCCTTTTTAAAGGGTTTGTCTCACTTCAGCAAGTGACATTTATCATGTAGAGAACAGGGGTGTGGAATTGTATTGCCCGACGCCCGGGACATGCAGTTCCGGGCTCTGGGCAGGTAGTTTGTAAGGCAAAAATGCCTTAGGGCGTAGAGACGCCGAGACAAGGGAGGGGGCAAAAAATGTAACAATCACTTGCGCGCCTCCGGCCGGCTGCGGCCGTTCTCCTCTTTATGATCCTGGTATCTTGGGCTCCCAAAAAGTTGTTTGAGGACCCGTGAACACTCAGCCAATCAGTGGCTGCAGCTGTATCACGTGTTCGGCCAGTGATTTCCGCTTAGCCAATCACTCGCCTGACACATGATACAGCTGTGGCCACTGATTGTTTGAGGACCTGGGAAAACTCAGCCAACTTGTCGGGGGCCCAAGATACCAGGATCATACAGAGGAGAAGGGGAGTTGCTGCAGATGGGACCAGGTGAGCATAATGGTTTTTACAAATTAATAGAGGGGGGAGGCAGAGGGGTGACATGGGGGGGGGGGCAGAGAAATGTGGCTTTACTCTCCTCCATCTCATATCACCCCTCCATGTCACAGTTCTATTATTGAATAATTTTTTGTATCAGGACAAGTAGATTGAGCCCCCGCTCACACCCCTGAGAGAAAGTTAATACAAGGCACTTACTAATGTATTGTGATCGTCCATATTGCCTCCTTTGCTGGCTGGATTCATTTTTCCATCACATTATACACTGCTCGTTTCCATGGTTACGACCACCCTGCAATCTAGAAGCACCAGGAAAAAAGACCAGCCTATGTGCGCTCCCAGTCACTAGAGAAGCCAGCACTTTTTCCTATAGTGTGCAAGCACGGTCACCGCTGCTGGATTGCAGGGTGGTCGTAATAACCATGGAAACGAGCAGTGTATAATGTGATGTAATCTTTAACGCAATAATGGTGTCACCTACTGTGCTTTGTCAAAGTACGTATTGCACTATTATTAATCATATGGTTTGTGATGTCTTGATACTCTTTATCACAAATAAAAAGAGATTTGATAAAAAAAAAAAGGTAAGCTTACTTACCTGCTCCCCGATCCTTCTGCCTGCAATGTTCCACTGGACTCCTAAATGTAAACCTCCGGTTTGACACCGCCGCAGCCAATCATTGGCTGTTGTAGAGGCCAGCGTCTGTTATGTCATTACAAATGGTCACATGACGCTACTGGATCCTGTCACCGCCATGGCCAGTGATTGGCTGCGGCGATGTCAAACCTGATGTTTACATCAGGGGACCATCACAGGAGTGGGGAGCTGGTGGCGGAAAGCAGTTTAGGGTACTTTCACACTGGCGTTTTGGATTCCGTTTGTGAGATCCGTTTCAGGGCTCTCACAAACGGTTCAAAACGGATCAGTTAAGCCCCAATGCATTCTGAATGGATAAGGATCCGTTCAGAATGCATCAGTTCGGCTCCGTTCCGACTCTATTCTGTTTTGGAGGTGGACACCAAAACGCAGCATGCAGCATTTTGGTGTCCGTCTGAAGAGGCGGAGCCTAATGGATCCGTTTTTAATTACAATGTAAGTCAATGGGGACGGATCCGTTGTCAATGACACAATATTGTGCATTTGAAAACGGATCCGTTCCTCATTGACTTTCAATGTAATTCAAAACGGATCCGTTTTGGACTTTGTCATTTTTCTTTAAACCTAATGCAAACGGATCCGTTCTGAACGGATACAAACGTTTGCATTATAGGTGCGGATCCGTCTGTGCAAATAAACAGACGGATCCGCACCAACGCAAGTGTGAAAGTACCCTTAGTAAGCTTTCCTTTACAGGTCCGGTAAACCCCTTTAATTTGTGTCCGGTATGACTTCTGACACTCATGGGTGACCATAGACAAGACCCCTCTAGAGGAGCGGTGGGGAAGGTCGCGGGTACTCCTAGTTACATGTACTGTGCCCGCCCTATAACCGTGCACTTGTATAAAGTTTGTTTTGTTTGTGACTCATGTCTGAATAGCGGGGATTGCGGTTTGCCGAGTACAAAGAGCTGAGGAAATGTTTGTTGTGCGGCGGAGTAAATGATAGCTTGCCTTGTGACCAGAGCATGCCCTGCTGTCTGGTGGGAGCCCTCATCCATCCGTGTCTGGCAGGTAACGGCAAAGCCCAAAAGGATTTCCGCATTCCGTGTTACTCCATTGTAAAAACAAACATTCGTCTCTGCCGGGTTTTATTTGTCAGGCGAGATTGTTCTTGTGCTTGCTGTATTGTTGCAGCATCACCTTTACATATTTCTGAGTGGTTTTGACTTGTTTGATATCGCAGTTATGTCAAAACTTCCTTGTCTTCTTCTTTTTTTTTTTTTTTTTTTTTTTTTTAAGGGCTTTTCCACTTTGCATCAACCTGTTTTTAAAGTAATCATTTATGAAGGTAGCTGACATTTTGTAGTGTTTACCTTTTATTGCTCTTATCTTCCGTGTTGACCATGTCCACGCAGTTCTTTATTTCCTGTGACGTTATGGGCATGTCGGTGATTAGGGAGTGTCTAGATGTGTGGGCGGAGCTATAAACTCCGTTAGGGGCGGTGCTGGAGGTGTGGCAGAGAAAGAAGTGCATCATGGGTTTGGTTGGATACAGGAACATGAAGTGCTACATACAGGATGTGAGCCAAACAGAGGGATTGGTTTACATGGTGAAAAATGGGTCAGGAGAGGCCAAACTTATAAAGCAAGAAGCATGGAGATGATGTACGTAAGGTAATCAACTACATGACCATATGTGTAAAAAGAAATAATAAAATCATAGGAATCCTGGAGAACCCCTCACATTATGCGAATGAGTTGTTACCGAACTGTAGAACGTGAGTTTGCCTTCCATTTAAAAGCATCTGGATTTGTTTTCTTCTCCATTATATAAAATGATTTATGTAGCACCTGGAGGACAAGTAGTGAAAATGACCCTAGGCGTGCCGTAATGACCCGTAGCTCCTGCCCCACCGGGCTTTGGCTTTTAATTGCAAAGACTTTTAAACTTTACAGTTCATGCTTGATCATTGTTTGGCAAGGCTTGGGTCTTCCCCCCCCCCCCCCCCCTTTTGTGCTGCCATAAGTTCCGTGTGGATGCCAAGATCATACTTATAATAAAGTCAGGTACTGGTTATGCTATGGACGCCCAGATATAAGCCTTGTTACGGGTAAAGGGGTTGTCCCACTTCAGCAAATGGCATGTATCATGTAGACAGAGTTAAAGGGGTTGTCGGGTTTTAGATCTGAACCTGGACATATCCCCATTTTCACCCAGGCAGCCCCTGCTGACATAATTATCGGAGCATTTCATTCTCCAATGCTCTCCTTTGCCCTGCGCTGGATCGCGCAGGGCAAAGGCATTTTTAGGAGATCCAGTGACGTACCGGGCTCTCCATAGGGCTGCCAGGCGGAGACTTTCGCCTAGCAGTGAGCCCGGTGACGTCGCCGGAACTAATGGGTGGGCTTTAGCGCTGCCCTAGCCTCTAAAACGGCTAGTGTAGTGCTAAATCCTGCTGATCAGGGCGGGTGATGTCTCTGGGAGCGCTGCTGGGCGGAAGCCTCCACCCAGCAGTGTGTTATAAACAAAAAAGCCCTTGTCCAGCGCGATGCAGCACAAGGCAAGGGAGAGCATTGAGCATGAAATGCTCCGATGCGCATATCAGGGGGGCCGGAGGGGTAAAGATTAGGATATGTCCGGGTTCAGAGCTGCCACTTATGTATTAGGATCCAGGGGTTATAACAGCACATTTTTGCGGCCCCATTGAAATGAATGGGTCGATATGCGATCCACAAAAAACGCTGATCGGACCAGTATCGCCAGACCTTTTTTTTTACCCCAGGTACTGAAAATCTGCATGCAATTTGTATGCTCGCTGTGTTTGTGTGCCAAGTACATGTATTTTACAAGGTTTGTAGTAAAAAGCATATACGAATTGACCTAACGTAAGGCATATTTTTGTATTCTACCTCAAACACTCATAGTAATGTGTTTTTTATATTTTCTTCAATGAAGGTATTCCCTACATTTTCCAATGAAGACTACGACCGGCGTAATGAAGAGGTGGACCCGGTGGCTGCTTCTGCAGAGTATGAGTTGGAAAAAAGAGTTGAAAAGATGGACGTTTTTCCCGTCGATATTGAAAAAGGTATTCAATGTTTGTCCCTCACCAAGTAGGACCGCCCACTGGACTCCTACGCATTGAAAAAACAGGGATTTAACGTATAAGTTTCAAGTTTTACTGACTCTTTTCCCACAGAAGAATATATCAGTCTGCTCAGCTCCTCCTGCTCGATAACAAGATGGCAGTAGAGACTGGATATCTCTTTAAAGGGGTTGTATACTAATATTCAGACCTCTGACTGGCAGGACCTGTGTTGGTTATCATACTTGCCTGATCCCCGGCGCAGGGTCCTGGCTTGTTCGCCACCGTCCTCCACTGTTTGTCTTTGGGCCCTCCATGTAAATTTCCAGTTTGACCCCGCTGCAGCCAATCACTGTCTGCAGCAGTGAACGGTTTCCTTGCATTGCACGACCATTTCACATGACTCAGGGGGAGGTGATTGGCTGCAGTGGCATCAAACTGAAAGTTTACATGTAGGGACCGGAGACGAGCAGAGGGGGCCGGGGAGTGAACAAGCTGGGACCCAGCTCCGGGATTAGGTAAGCATGATCTCTAAGGTGTGTCCTGTCAGTCTGAGAAATCTGGACATTAGTGCACAGGCCCTTTAAGGCCTAATACCAACGACTGTAGTTGTGATCTTTGTCCTATCCATTATTTTAATTTTTTTTTTGGATTGCACACGGACTCGTTCACCTCTAAGGGTCCCTCATCCTTGTGGCCATTACCAAAATTATAGAGCATGTCCTATTCTTGTGTATTTTGCAGACAAGAATGGCCATTTCTAGTAGAAAAATGCAGCGCGCGCACAAGGCCGGTACGCGTATTTTTCAGATCCACGCTTTGCAGACCGTCAGATGGATACGGTTGTGTGTTTGAGGCCTAAAAGGCCAGTAACTGGTATTTTCTACTTTGACAATGTAACCCACCTCAAGAGGGACTTCGTATACATGGCGCTCCCCTGCACATTTTAATAGGTTTCTTCACTTTGCGCAGTCAGCTGATGCGTTGGTCTGCTACAGGGATCAGCACTTCAGCTGCTGTGAGACTACAACTCCCAGCTTGCAAACATCCTTGGCTGTTCTTCTAACTCCCATAGAAGTGAATGAAGCATTCTGGGAGCTGTAGTTTATGAACAGCTGGAGGTTGCTGATCCCTGGTCTACTACCTGATCTACGCCTGCAGCTGTCAAGTGACTGCAACTCCCAGCATGCATGGAACTCTTATGTTCCCACCATTTGGAAGTTCTTGTCAGTGGAGCTCATGGTTTCCAGATAGAATACATATTCATTGGTAATTATGTTTGTACGACGGGAGCCATTATTTCTGCGTCGTCACACTTCCACGTCTTGTTCCTAACTGCGTTTCTTCGAATGCTGGCAGACCACCCTTGCTTGCTTACTTGTAAAATATTGGTGTCTGTTTTCTGCGCGTCTGTTTTTCTTGCTTACATGTATATTTTTGCCCAGGTGACAGTGGCCTCGGAATCAGCATCATCGGCATGGGGGTTGGCGCAGATCAGGGTTTGGAAAAGCTGGGAATATTTGTGAAAACCATTACAGAGGGAGGAGCTGCTCAGCGGGACGGACGGTAAGCACCGTAATTGGTTTCTGGTTAATATTTTATCTTTTGGACTTGATTAGCACAAAAATTATATTTAGACACTAGAATACTGTTGGAGCTTCATCTCTGGATAAGGCTACATGCACTCGAACGTTGTTTGTTTCCGTCCCGTTTTATTTATTGTTTTGCGGATAGTATGGGTAACCATTCATTTCGATGGGTCCGCAAAAAATGCGGACAGCACACCGTGTGCTGTCCGCATCAGTATGTACGTTCCGTAGCCCCGCAAAATAAATTAACATGTCCTATTCTTATGCATTGTTACAATGGATCCGCAAAAAAAAAAAAAAGGATGGCATACGGATGTATGTTGTTGTTTTTTTTTTTTTTTTTTTGTGGACTGCAAACGCGTACAGTCGTGTGCATGCAGCCTAAAGGGAAGATTTTACTTGTAAGATGAAATTTTGATTATAAACCTTCTGGTGAGCTTACCAGAAAGTGTACAGACCTGCTTAAAGGGCATCTGTCAGCAAATTTGTACCTATGGAACTGGCTGACCTGACCAATTTTCTCCACATTGAGATAATGGGATGGTCTAGGATCCATCTATCTAACCGCTATAGCTTTCCGAGCAAAGAATAAAAGATTCCCTTTAAAAAAAAAAAAAAAAAAGTCCTAGTATGGTGTTGTCAATGTGCTTCTCAAAGAGCAGAGATATTAATGAATGAATAAGTTATACTGAAAATTTTCCCACCAAACTATGTAATCAGTCTGCTCCGCTTCTCTTGCTCTATACCATGCTGCAGACTGGATAGCATCTTCAACGTGATGGGTTCACTTTAAAGGGCATCTGTCAGCAGATTTGTACCTATGACACTGGCTGACCTGTTACATGTGCACTTGGCAGCTGAACAGATCTGTGTTGGTCCCGTGTTCATATGTGTCCACATTGCTGAGAAAAATTATGTTTTTAATATATGCAGATGAGCCTCTAGGAGCAAGAGGGGCGTTGCTGTTGCTCCTAACAATGATTTGTTGAATTGGGTTTAACTGCAGTGTAAGGCCGCATGCACAAGACTGTCTGTATTTTGCAGTTTGCAAACCGCAGATCCACAAATACGGATGCAGCCCGTTTGCCGTCTGTATTTTTTTGCGGACCCATTGACTTCATGCGGACCAGGTGTCATCTGTATGCGGTCCGTAACTGTATGTCCATTCTGCAAAATTCAAACCACGGACCTATTGAAGTCCATGGGTCCACAAAAAAATGCAGATGGCACACTGACCGCATCTGTATTTTGCGAATCCTACGCTTGTGGACCTCAAAATTCATATGATTGTGTGCAAGCAGCCCAAGTCTGAGTTGCAGGTACTGTGCTTGGGGAAAAAATTGAAGGGACGATGGCATTTATAGAAGCCCGTTTGCTCAGCTGGTCAGTGGGGATTCCCAGGAGTGGATCTCTACAAATCTCACATCCTACTCATAGGCCATCAAAATATATTGATATATATTGTAAATGGCATTTATCATGTAGAGAAAGTTAATACAAGACACTTACTAATATACTGTGATTAGTGTTGAGCGAACTTGTATTTTAAGTTCGGCGTCCAAAGTTCGGGTTATCGTAGCATCCCGTTATGGATTCCGCTGCCACGGACCATAACGGCATTTGGAATCCATAAGGGGATTCTTCAATGAACCCGAACCTTGGACAACACGGAGGACCTGGGGTGACGTCACAGTCATGTGATCAGTGCAGGGGGCGTGGCTCAGCACTGGATTGGATAAGCGCGACCACCACTGCTGGATTGCAGTATGGTTATAACCCCTGAACACAAGCAGTGTATAATGTGATGGAAAATTGAATCCAGCCACCGCCATCCACATTGTAAAGCATCATTTTCATATGGCCGCATGCATATAGATATAGTTCTATAATCTGAAGAGGTCTGTGTGTGCAGTAATACAGTATAACAAGACCTGCGGTCAGCCAGCCTTCTGTGCCACCCACAGGCAAGTAATCGGTAGTATAAGGGGGCATTCAACAAACTATTTTGTGGTCTGGAAATTGTGGATCCGCAAAACACCGATACCGACCATCTGTGTTCTGCATTTTGCGCATCAGCACGACCCGCCCTCTGTTAGAAATGCCTACTCTTGTGCACGAAACAGACAAGAATGGGACATGTTCTAATTTTTTTTCCCAGGGCCCCTGAACGGACATACGGATGCAGACGGCATGCGGTGTACTGTCCGCATCTTTTACAACCCCATTGAAGTGAATTGGTCCGCATCTGATCCGCGAACCGATAATACAGTCTTGTGAATGCCCCCTAAAGGATAGAGGCAATGCAGGGAGTGGTCAGTACACTAATCCTCCTATTAATTTAAGGGGTTTTCTGAGTCTTTTATACTGATGACCCATCCTCTGGATAGGTCATCAGCATCTGATCGGTGGGGGTCAGACATCCGGGACCCCCGCCGATCAGCTGTTTGAGAAGGCAGTGGCACTCCTGTGATCTCCATGGCCTTATCGTATCTTTTCCTAGGCCAGTGACGACACTTTCATCAGTCACGTGGCCTAGGAGCAGCTCAGTCCTATTGAATTCAATGTGGCTGAGCTTTGCTTGGTGAGCAGAGAGCAGACCGTGGCGCATACAGGAGCACCGGTGCCTTCTCAAACAGCTGATCAGCAGGGGTCCTGGGTGTCGGACCCCCACCTATCAGATACTGATAACCTAGCCAGAGGATAGATTATCAGTATAAAAATCTCGGAAAACCCTTTTAACCCTTGGAGAAATTTTTATTTTATCTTGCAGTGGGCTATGACTACATTGCAAGATATTCCGTCCTGCACATAGCTGTGCACGGTTGTCCGTGTAGCTGATGTCATGTTTACAGTGTAATACCGTCTACACGTGATAGGTGCCTAGGTCAATAAACTGTCGGCAGGCGGCTCACCAGTCATACAGCTGCAGCCTCTCTCCCTTCAGGGCGTGTTTAATGTTGGGAATTTTGCACTCGTTACTCAGTTCTTCTTGGTAATTATCACGTGTCACTTGCTGTACTTTGTAGGTTCTTTTTGTAACCCATAAATCACTGAAAAAGGTGCACCACAATGATAAGCAACTAACAATGCTGGCTAATCCCTCAAGCTGATGTTAAAAGCTGAGACTTTCGCCAAAATATGCCATTCAGGAACATATCAGAGCCCTTTTGCACCACGTCAAGGTGTCTCAGTGTGGCAATGGGTTCCTACCACTAAACTACCTATGGTGTGTGAACAAAGTCTGATAGGTGCACAGATCCAACTCGCAGACTCCCACATACCTCCATAGTAGGATCACTAATGCGGTGTGAGGTAGAATAAGGCTGCGAGCCCCACCTATAACAGACCACGTGACACAGGCTACCAGGAGCAACAGAATGTTACCAGAAAAACGCAATGGCACATTCAATACATATATAGAAAAAAATCACTGAAATAAAGTGGCCTAAATGGGAGGAACTGCTCAAAAACCCTAAACATTGTAGCATGTTTTTAACCGGGGGAGCAGTTTTCCTCATGTGCTCCGCTGCTAATGGCAAAAACGAATACAATGGAGGATGTCGGCGCGGCGTAGGATGGTTGTGTAGTGCATGTGGTCTGCACAGACATCCTCCATTGTTTGCATTTTTGCTGGGGATGGCCGATGGCAGTGGACCACATGCGGAGGAACTGCTCCCCCGGTTAGAAATACACTACAGTGTTTGGGGTTTTTGAGCAGTTGCTCCCATTTAGGGTACTTTCACACTAGCGGCATAGCTATGAGGCAGGCTGTTCCGGCGGGTGAACAGCCTGCCGGATCCGCCATGCCACAGGTACCCGTGTACTGCCGTGTTGCCGCTCCGTTTCCATTGACTATGATGGGGCGGGGGGCGCTACGGCAGTGCACAGCAAAGATCGCTGGACTAAAAAGTCGGACCTACAGTACTTCTAGTCCGGCGATCTCCGGCCATGCTGTGCCGTAGCTCCGCCCCATTATATTCAATGGAGACGGCAGCACGGCAGTGCATGGGTACTTGCGGCATGGCCGATCCGGCCGGCTGTTCACCCGCCGGAACAGCCTGCCGGGTAGCTATGCCGCTAGTGTGAAAGTACCCTTAGGCCAATTTATTTTGGTGATCTTTTTGTAACTCAGAAACAAAAGTGCATTCTGTCCAGGAAGTCAGGGTTGTCCTACCAAGAGACCCCATGTCCTTATAACCTATTGGGGCATGTATATGTCATAATGTGGAGTTCCCTGCATCAGACCCCTTGTCTGAGCCAGGACAGAGACCCACAGTGTATTAGTGGCTCTAGTGGACCCGATCTCTTTGTATTACATGGCTGACCATTCATGTAAAGCTCTGTACAATGCTTTGTCGCATTAAGACACTACCTTACACTGGGGTTGGTCACGTTGATTGGTGTGTGTGTGTGGGGGGGGGGGGGGTATGAACTCTGTTCATACTGCAGTCAGAGACTCGTGTAGCACTAAAGGGTCACTGATGACGATTTTGATCGGTGGGGGTCTGAGTGCTGAGACCCCCAGCGATCACTAGAATGAGGAGAGAGAAGTGCTCACATATCGGGCTCTCTTCTCGCTGCAGAAGATGGAAGCAAGATGGGCCCATGGACTTTCTATTATGTCCATCTTGCTTACATTCCTGCGGCTAGGAAAGAGGGCATGCTATGTCAGCACTTCTCTCTCCTCGTTCTAGCGATCGGTGCTAGAACTCAGACCTCCACCGATCAAAATGTTTGATAGGTCACTATGGCATATCCAAATTATCATTATTTCTTTGTGACTGCTCGGTGACCTTTTTGATACCACATTTCCTCTAAAGTGGCCTCATCTAGGGAAGTTCATGGTTTGCCACAACTTCCCCCTAGTTGATCTGTAGGCGTATACGTATTTGGACCAGCAGTGAATATCTGAATGGTGTTCTTTTTCAGAAGGCGGATGCCTTGAGGAGACAACCCTTAAAAAGTAATGATTTATTAGTATTGGACATGAATGTATTTTAAAAAAAAAAAAAAGAAAAAAAACTATTCAAGCATTTATAGCCCATTATAGAAACCACTTTAACAGCTCAACGCAGCTTTCCAAGAGTCCAGAAATAAAGATCAGCATAGTTGTACCGTGATACGTTTTCCACAAATTTTCAATACTTTGGGTCATTTATGCATTTCCATTCTTCTGAACTCTTAGGAACAATCACTGTATATTTTTAGTTTTATACTCGGCACATTTGTCCTCCTGTGTAAACTGACCCTTGAAGGGCACCGTAGCTGTGCGTCTCTCTGTCAATATTGATTTGTATTACCTAATCATGGTCGGTGTGTTAATGATTGAAATCACCACTGCCGCAGCAGACGCCTGAGCTCTTTCTTCATTTTGACCTGTCGCATTTTTTTTAGCTGGTTTAGATAAAATTTCTTTTTTTTTCTTTTTTTTCCGCCTCTAGAATTCAAGTCAATGACCAAATTGTGGAAGTCGATGGTACAAGTCTAGTTGGAGTCACACAACTTTTTGCAGCTACGATACTCAAAAACACCAAAGGTACAGTCAGGTGGGTACATCATGGAAACTGTTCTTTTTAATCAGCTTATGTACAGGACATTTTGGATGGGTAAGGCCTCTTTCACGCGAGCGTGACGGTTTAGGTCCAGGTGCGTTCAGTGAAACTCGCACCATTTTGCAAGCAAGTTCAGTCAGTTTTGTGTTTTATAATAATTTTTATTGATTTTATCAAAGTTAACAATTTATATCATGACATACATCTGATAAATGTGATATAGAATAAACGAACATGGTTCACATTTAGCATATTCAAATGAGAATAGTAGCTTAAAGGAAGTAAAACCTAGGACGCAATTCTGCGTCTACTTAGAGTCCATGACCCAAACATAGAGGGATCTGCGTAGCCGGATCCATTGAGAAAGGTCATCCTAATGTTAATGCTTTCCAACCATTACAGAATTATACGTTTATGACATTGTAACATGTGGAAACGCGAGACCATGAAACTATATCTTACCTTTAAAATAAAAGGAAACGAAAGAAGGGGGGGGGGGAGAAATAACAGGGTAAGATGGGGGAGGGGAGGGTTTGTGGGTCACTAGAGATTATATCTCCTTCAAGATAAACATAGCATAGTTATGTCTGAATATCACAATGCTGTAACATCAGAACATCGCAATATCATATCGTAAAGTTCAGTCAGTTTTGTCTGCGATTGCGTTCAGTTAAGTTTTTTTTTCTGCGTGGGTTCAATGCGTTTTGATGCGTTTTTCACGTGCGTGATAAAAAAACTGAATGTGTACAAACAACAACATCTAGTAACCATTGGTGAAAAACGCATTGCATCCGCACTTTCTTGCGGATGCAATGTGTTTTTCACGCAGCCCTATTCTTTTCTACGGGACCAGGGCTGCGTGAAAAACGCAGAATATAGAACGTGCTGCGATTTCCACGCAACGCAGAAGTGATGCGTGAAAATAACGCTCATTGACACAGATCCTTTGAAATGAATGGGTCGGGATTTAGTGCGGGTGCTACGCGTTTACGTCGCGCATTGCACCCGGGTGGAAAACTCCAGAGGCCTAACTGTTGGTATGAACTGTGTCCACAACTATGTAGCATTTAGGCTTTTTGTAGAGGGTGGCATATAGACCGAGTGTCTTGATAAGGTATAGGCTTCTGTATACAGCTGCAATAATCTAGCATTGACATATTCGAGAGCGCTGTACTCTGTCATGTTGTTGTATAGCGTGGGCACATCCTGTGTGATTAGGGTCTGGGTCACAGCGCTTTGTTGCTTGGGTTGGCCGGTAATATCGGACGGCGACAAAACTGCAATATGGTAGGTTTCCAAAATTGTGACTGTACCGCAGCGACATCTGAACGCAGTAACATGTCCATATTGGTGCCTTCTCCACAGTGAGTGTAGGATACTGAACCCACCTGTATCGTCTTGCCACACTGCCGCTTTCAGTACGGAGGGCGTATTGAGCATGCAAAGATCCATCACTTATTTTTTGCTGTTAGTATTTCTTGCATTCCCTCTAAGGCCATGTAAAGTTTTGTTGTACATGAGGCTATTGGGCCAGCATTTGTGATGCGGCTCAGCACTAGATATGGAAATATCTAGCCTACCATATGTAGACTCTCATCTTTGTGCGCTCTGTAAAATGATGCGAATGTTATTCTCTGGTTTCTTGGATGGCGTGGGGTAATTTCCATTGTAATTGCATGAGCAGCGCTGTGCCTGAAGAGTGATGGTGTCAGGTAATCGAGCTGGGTAGGAGGAAACATTGACATGACTAGTGGTGGATGACGCCAGCATCCTCTACACGGAGTGCTACACTGGTATTTTTATGTGAAAATGTTTAACCCTTCTAGATTGCCAAACTGGAAAGGCAACCAAATAAGCAAGAAATGTGTGTGTGTGTCTATCTAATCTATCTATCTTGGCAGCTTTGCCTCTGCCACCAGATATAAGGCAGCTATCCTATAAATCAATTTACGACCTTTTACTGTAAATAGTCCTTTAGACATGACTTGGATAACAACTAAGCCAGCATCTCATCTGCAGACCACTGTTTTGGGGTGATTGCCCCTCATCTGTGCAGAGCAGCCATAGTTCTGCAGCTTTGTAATCGATCAGAAGTAAACTGCAAAAGGACTTTAGTGTAAGTTAAACATTTGGGGGGTTATTTACTAACCTACAGGCCACACATTTTGTTGCATGCCATTTGTGCAACATTTTCCTTTCACGCCAATTTTCAGAAGCAGTGAGCAAAGGGGGCGTGCTGTGGGCAGTGCCGCAGGCCTGCCACGTTTATCTTTACACCAGTTTTCTGGAGTAAAGAAAGACTTAAATCTAAGGCAGCTGGGAGGCTTCTGTCGATTTGTGTCACATGGCATGCACGGCTGCCTAAATTTGGCTCATCCTCCAGCAGATACCCTCAACAAGACCTGGAAAATTATTAAAACATAACTTTTACTTCTTATGATTAAAATAGATATAAAATGTGCTCCAAAAGTGCGGTGAAATACATTCAGTAAAACCGTATAACATTACCGTATGCTCCTATACATAATAGTTCCCGGAGAAAAATTGGAAAGATCTTACCGGATCCAGGAACACAGACTGTAGCTTTTTGTCTATTGCAATCCCGTCCTTTGATTGTGAAGAGGCGGATGCTTGTATCAGCGTTGCTAATTATTAACCCTACCTAGGAATGGGGGGGGTCTAGTAGTCCCTGCCTAGCAATATACGGAGAACCTGCCCCGATAGGTGCAACCCCGTCAGGAACCTGTCCCTATATGGAGCCTAAACCCTAATTCTATCCCTCACTTATGTCCCAAGTCGCCACTTTCCGAAAAGGGGTCGGTGGGCGGCATGGCAAGAGGGCCTGACACATTTTACCTAATTTACGCCAATTTTCTGGATTAAGAGTTTTGTCATCTCATACAGTGGGGGCATATCGCTAGGATGTGCCCCCACTGTCTGATGTTGCGGGTCCCACCTCTGGAACCTGCGCCTATCTTGTAAACAGAGCTGGTAAAGTCCCGGAGGGCGTAGTGTGCATGTGCGGCAGCTCTCCATTCATTTATTTGGAGCCGCCGAAAATAACCGAGCCAGCTATCTGCATCGGTCCCATAGAAATGAATAGGAGTGGTGGCCGCGCAAGCCAATAGGAAGGCTTGGTGGTGGCTGGAACCAGCACCGCTGGACTTATGTTCGGCTTCATTTATAGATGGGTACGGGTCCCACCTCTGGGACCTGCACCTATCGGACAATGAGGGCATAGCCTAGTGATATGCCCCCATTGTCTGAGATGGGAATACACCTTTTAAATGAAGACTGCTTCGAGCTGCTGTTGAGCACAGACTGCTGAGATGCACCTAATTTCTGACGAAGCCTGTGCCTCCTTACAAATTGGGCGCATCTTCCGGCAGCGCTGGTCTATGATAAATCTCCTCCATGGTCCAGTCTACCAGAACAGAGGCTTGGGTCTAAGCAGTGGATCCTTGCTTTGACTCAGAGTGGGAACCAGCAGGTCCTTAGAGTGCATGCGGAAATGATTGTCCTGGCGACACAAGTCATCAGTAGATTATTTCTACAGAGAAAATCATTGTGTATTTTTTATTTTAGGTTCCTTATTGGAAGAGAGAAACCGGGAACACAAAGTGAAGTTGCTCGGCTCATCAGCGAGACCCTGGAGCAGGAGCGATGTCAGCAGGAGATGTATGACCAGCAGTACTCGGAGGGAAGCACCGGGCAGGTAGTTGAGTTACTTTTGTTCCAGTTTTTTCTTCAGATATGAAATCCTGTAGCTTGTCTTTGATGAACATAACATTTAAGTTAAGGATTCTGTTGCATCCGGGACCACGAATGTAGCTTGAAACCTACAGCCCTTAGTGTTGTAAGCCTATAATCTCGTCCAGGTGCTGTAGGGGACATGTGTAGGACATCTGTTTTTAAATTCATTTGTAAGTTTACAAATTCAGAATTTTTGGCAAATCTTTTTTTTTTTTTTTTTGCTTTTCCCTGACAGGAAGAAGATTTCGAAGAGGATGATGAGGATCTTGAGTCACATCTACATGGAAATTCTGTCGAAGTGTTTGAGTTGCCTGAATGTGATGATCTAAACTTTCCATCAGATATGGATGCGTCTCAGCTGGCACTAAAGTTTAAAGAGGTAGACCGCTGCCAAAACGACCCCAGTCCCGTCCGTATCATTCAGTTTTTGTACACTAGAAAAGTCAACAGTGTTGAAGATGTTGCGAATGCCTGCAGTAGATAAGAGCCAGGAGATGTCCCAGTGTGCTGTAAAAACGGAAACTTAGTGTTTATTGCTCATGCAGAGATCTGTGGGATTCGTTTAGAGGCACGCAGGGATGGGCAGCAGCAAGTCAAATATACTATTACATAGCATTCATTGGTACTCGTGGTTACAAAAAGTTATCCAGAGCAGAGGACTTATTTTATTACTCCCTGAGTGTACAGCCCCTTTAAAGCGGTTCTCCGGGCATTTAATTTAATTAACGTATGCTGCTAACTTGTGGAGGGAAGCGCTTTTACGTAGTGCCTGCCCTACCTCGCTTCCCCCGATGTCTGTCAATGCCTGGAGAATCCTTTTAACTCTTTAGGGCTCATGCACACGACCGTGATTGGCCCGGGAAAGACAGTCCATGCGTTGGTCGCATCTCGCGGGCTGACCTCGTCTCCCCTGACCTGCACTGACTGTATCACTGTATCATAGTACTGTATTTTTCACCCTATAAAATGCACCGGCCCATAAGACACACCTAGGTTTTAGAGGAGTGACAGAGGGAGCCTATTCCCCCTAACGATGTGGATTTAACAGCCCATATCTAAGGCCTCGTGCACACGAACGTTGTTTTGGTCCGCATCCGAGCCAAATTTTTTGCGGCTCGGATGCGGACCCATTCACTTCAATGGGGCCGCAAAAGATGCTGTCGGCATCTGTTGCTCCGATACGTGGCCCCATAAAAAAATAAATAAATAGAACATGTCCTATTCTTTTCAGTTTTGAGGACACGATTAGGCATTTCTGTTCTGGGCGCCCGTTTTGTTCCGCAAATTGCGGCATCCGTGTTTTGCAGATCCACAGTTTGCAGACCGCCGAACACAGCACAGTCGTGTGCATTAGGCCTTAGGGTTTTCATGACCTGGATGAATTTTGCACACCTGGATAATCCCTTTAATGCTTCAGTAGGATATAAAAACCAAAGACGTTCTTATTAAACATTTGTCTAACATAAACTCATACGGTGAAAACCTTGTTCTTGTTGATTCCTATGTACTAGTTTTTCTAACGCAAGGGTTTCTATTCTTCAGCTCCAGCTAAAGCATGCCGTCACTACTGCTGAAGTCAATCAGCTGAAAGACAGGGTGAGTCCGCCTGCTGCAGTTTTCTGCTTAAGGCATGCATTAATGTAGGCTCCACAGATTTCCCTCAATTTTCCTGTCACTTTACGCTTTTAAGATATCTATATTTTATCGGGATGTAATGCTAGGGTGTCTCCTGTGGTGACTGTGAGATGTTGGTATGGCAGGTGTTTATACGGCAGAGCTGGCTGGGAATTCTAAGACGTTTTAACAGGTGGACATATGCTAATAAATATGAATTTCTTTATTTTTCATTTTTTGCAGTCTCCCCTGTCCCTTGCTTTTAAAATGTCCTCTGGTTACAGTTCTCGGTGCCATTTAAGAAGTTTTGATTGGTCCGGATCTGCATTCTTTGCAGATTGGATGTGGACCCATTCATTTCAATGGGGCCGCAAAAAATCCATCCATGTATGCATTCCTCAGCCCTGCAAAAAAAGATATAACATGTCCTATTCTTTTCCATTTTGCGGACTACAATAGGCATTTGTTACAATGGGTCCGCAAAAAAATGGATGTCATCCATATATTTTTTCTTTTTTTTTGTGGATCAACGTTTTGCAGACTTCAAAATACATACGGTTGTCTGAATGAACCCTAACCCTTTGTATCTAAGGTTTAGCGAAGCAGAGCTGTATAGCGTTCAGCGCCTTCATTTTAGCAATTGATGGGGGTCTCGCCACCTGGGCCAAAACTGATCAATGGCATCGCTCGTGGTGCACTTGAATGTGGACCTGACGGCCCTCCTATGCTGCTCTGTCTCCAGCCTTTCACTGTTTATCCTTGAGCTTAGTGTTACCCTCTTTCCTGTTCTTCCTCAAAACAGAGGAGCATAGGAAACCTGACGGAGCCATATTAAAGAGGTTGTTGACCCCGGGGGGGCCTTTTGGGCAGACCTGCAGATGGAATCATACTTGACTGATCCCCACAGCTTCTGCGGCTACTTTGCTCCCCTGCTGCCGCTCTCATCACCCTGTGTCATCTTGTTTGACACAGGTCACATGGCTGCTGCAGCCAATGACTCTCCACAATGGTGACGTGTGACTCAGTGACATAATGGGTTACACATCCTTACTGCAGTGGCCACGTGAAACTGAGTGTTGACATAGGGAGATCCGAGATCTGCACCAGGAGAGAGACGTAGCCGGAACCCGGCAGCGAGGATCAGGTAAGTATGATTCCCTCCACAGGTTCAGCCATGCTGGCGAATCTGCCAAAATGGTCCCCCCAGGAGTGAACAACCCCTTTTTAAAGGCTGTTAGAACTTTTACAGCCATGAATTTCCTCTCGTAACTATAAATGCTGGACTGTCATTTAGTCAACTTTTTCCCAGTATGAATGTCTTGGAACTATATGGAACTGCTCCAATTTCACAACTGATTAGACACAAGAATACATTAATTAGCGCCGAAAGTAGATCCTTCCAAAATATATTCTTTAGAATACCTGCTTCACATAATGCTTACAGTGAAATAGTAGGATCAGTGGCGCAACTAAAAATGACGGCGCTCCACAGCTAATTTTTGAACGGGCCCCTTTAACCCCCAGCAACTTTTTCGCAACCCCAACTCCTGTGGCAAGTCAGATAAGGCACGTTCCATATGTTTCCTACTGGTAATAATGTCATTGTATAATACTGTTAAAGGGGCCCTAGCAATAAAATCTTTCATTTGGGCTCCAAAGCAGCCGCTTCCCCTATAGCTACGCCCCTGAGTAGTAGAAATATATAATTACTTTTTTATTTTGTAATATTCTAGATCAAGGCTGCAGAGAATGAGAAGATGGATTGGGAAACCAACCGGCTGAAGTATCAACAGTCTGTTGAGGAAAACAAGGAAAAGATTAAGAAGTTGGAGACCTACTGGTTGGAGGCTCAGGCGCTTTGCAAGACTGTTAATGAACATCTGAAGGAAACTCAGGAACAGTATGATACATTGGAGAAGAAATACACCAAGGCCAAGAAATTACTGAAGGATTTTCAGTTGAAGTAGGTCTACCACACATCATGAACGCAGCCGCACTTTCTGGTGTCCAGATCACCTGAGAAGTGGCTGTGTGATACTTTGTTTAAATGGCCATAAAATGATTCACTGTGTAATGTATATGCATTCAGTATGATTACATACTTTCCTCCATACACTAAAGATGCATTGACATTACTTTATTCTTCCCGAAACTGTGCCATACCTATACTATAAGTTGTGTGTTTGGTTGCAGCTTGGTTCCATTTACTTGGAGCTGACCTGCAGTACCACATAACACCAATGTACAGGTGTGGTGCTGTTTTTAAAGTAATCCTGGATGAAGAGCACCTCTCAGCTTGATCAGCCCTATTAAACTAGGCATTCTTCTGGTAGGGTTGATGATGCTGATTAAAACGATATCTTTATTTTGTTTTTAGCTTGTACCGCTGTTGAGATATCATTACTTTTATATTTATCCAAATTAGAGCACAGAGGGGCTGGTTGTAGCACTAGAAGCACTGCTAAAGCTAGGCCCCAATGCTCAGTACACTCCCCCATCCCATTGACTGACTGATTGACAGGAAAAGACATCTCATCTCTGTCTTCTGCGTGCTCAGCAAGCATCTGCAGACCGTGAGCACAGGAGCCAGAAGAAAGGGCAAGGTGAGATGTCTTGCTCTGTCAATCAAATGGAAGGGGGAGTGTACTGAGCATCAGGGCATAGCTGTAGCGGTGCTCCTAGTGCTACAGGCAGCCCCTCGGTGCTCCAACTAACTAATTAGAATAAACCTAAAAGTATTGATATCTCTGCAGCCGTTCAAGGTAAAAATAAAAAAGATTTCATTTTAATTTGCATTATAAACCCTATCGGGCAGTTTGCCTGGTTTAATGGGGTTAATCATGCAGACAGGTGCTCTTTAAATGACCTCAGTTTAAAGTGGCATTCCAATCTTCTATAAGTGATGGCGTATTGCTAGGATATGATACCATGTTATGACTCTTAAGGGTTTGTCCTGTGGGACCACAACAATCCTGAGACTAAAGGGGCTGCAGCGCTGGTTTAGCAGTGTGTTCCCTTCCCTGTTTTTCACTGCACAGTGGTGCCCCAGCTACCCATTGAGCAGGGGAACTGCAGGACCCTGTTCACTACAATAGTACATCCGTAGGGGTCGGACTGCCGGCACTGTACAGTTAAAAAGTTAGACAGGAACACAGCGCTAAACCAGCACTGCTGCTCCTTTATTCTCAGGATTGTAGTGGGTCCCAAAAGACCACTTTAGAAGAAGGGAGAACCCCTATTATTAAGCCTGCTGAGAAAAGTTAGGAACTTTCCTTGAAATGCATCTTTTAAATTGGATTTAGCTCACCCATGGTTTGACCCAAAATATAGGTTAACCCAAGCCCCCTTTATTATATCAGGCGTCAACCTTTTTTGTAGCTTACACATTTCTTTCCTTTTTAATTATAGGGAGATAGAATTTGAGAAGAAAGAACTGGAACACAAGGAACTTTTAAGAGAAAAGGACAGACAACATGCTGAGCAAATGAGTCTTCTACATGCAAGGGTAACACTGATTGTATTCCGGGAAATACTATTGGAGCGGAGTACAGGCTCTGTAAACTTGGGGTCCACCGCTGAACATCATTTTGCATATATAAATTGAATCCTTCATCTTGGACCTATAAATGACAAGCTGTTTAACGGAGAAGTTTCAGAAACATTTACATTTTTATGAGTGGCTCTTTTATGTGACTTATGCCCAACGTTGAGTTGTATACAAGGGAGTGGCCTTTTAGTAAATGAGTACCCATTGGCGACTAGCTGAATGCCAAGGGTCCTGATTGAGATGAGTGGACCTTGTGGAAAGCATGGCTTCGGTTAGGCTGCGCATCCCGTTATGAATTCCACTATCGCGGCATATGGAATCCATAAGGGGCGGCTGCCACCAACCCGAACTTTTGAACAGCCGAAGGACATGGGGGTGACGTCACTGTCATGTGATCAGTGCAGGGAGCGTGGCCCAGCATGGGATCAAATCCAGTGCTGAGCCACGCCCCCTGCACTGATCACATGACAATGACGTCACCCCCAGGTCCTTCGGCTGTTCAAAAGTTCGGGTTGGTGGCAGCCGCCCCTTATGGATTCCATATGCCGCTATAGTGGAATCCATAACGGGATGCGCGAGTTACCACAACCCGAACGCCGAACTTTTTTTTTAAAGTTCGCTCATCTCTAGTTCTGATCTGTGAGGGTGCTGGGTCGTCGGTATAAACAGGCTGCACAACCCCTTTAAGAAAACCTTATATAGTCTAACCCTGCAGTCATATTTGCTTGCTTTGTCACCTGCCTTAGGGCTCATGCACACGTTTATTTTTTTCCGTTACAAGTCTGTATCTGTAACCGCTCATCTCAATGAGGCTTGGGGGGAAAAAAAAATATACGGAATGTGTGCATTCCCTGTCCGCATGTCCGTTCTGCAAAAAAATATAACATGTCCTATTGTCCGTTTTGCAGACAAGGAAATACATTGTTACAATGGATCTGCAATGTCATCAGGTTTTTGGGTTTTTTTTCCCCCTGGATCTGTGTTTTGCGGCCCGCAAAATACATACGGTCGTGTGCATGAGCCCTTATTCTAATGTACGTTTGGTAGGTTACACAGCAGTAAAGGACAGATAGAAGGGAATGTGACTGGAGGGCTGTGACGGTGCAGGGCTTATTGGTTGTTACCATGGAGACGCATTGTCTGCATAGGAGCTGTGGTAAGAAAACGTTGGGTCCGAATTGAATTTTTTTTAATATTTAGATGTGTTAAGGCAAATAAAAAAAAAAAAAAATCGTAGTAAAGGCATATACAGCTTTTAATGCTGGGGAAGCTATGAGTGGCTACACTTCTCCTGTCGCTACCGCAGCCTCTTACAATTTATATTCATGCTGCATGCCCTTCAGCCGTCTTATCAGGTTTGGCAAAAAGTTTTACATTTTATAAAGTAGCCATTGAGTGACCGGAGTTATATTCTACATGATGCACCTTATATTAAATCAAAGTATTGGAGTAATTTCATGTTTTTGTTTTTTTTCAAATTGTGTACGCTAGCTGAAGGATAATGAATAGTGTAACGTTTATCTGGGTTTGCTCCTAAATTCTATTTTGCTGCACCATCTTTGGAAATGTGATAAAGATTTAGAAATTGGCCAAGTACAGCAGTTGTGTAGGCGGCAATATTAAACCTCTTCACGAAGATGATGATACTTTCAAAATATATTTAAAAACACTCAATTCATTGCCGCAGTCTTAAAATAGTCATGACTGCATACGCCTCTTATCTAATGGATTAGAATGAAGCTCTAGTTATTAAAATAGTCAAATAGTCTGAGGAAAGTTCTCAGAGGGCATTCTCATGAGCATACATCAATACACTCTCTTGATCTGTGTGTGTATATGTATGTGTATATATAATTTGATGTGGTGTATCTATAAGATCAAGATAAAATGACTTCTTCATCACTTTGTAGATTACAGCTCTAGGGAACAAACTTGGCGCATATGAGCAAAAACTTCAGGTGATCCCAAACCATAAATATGAAAATGAGGAATTCACGCCGCATACTGCGACTGCTCCGGCAGAGGCTCCATCTGAACTGGAATCAGAAGGGTCAACCCTCCTAGAGTCTTCCATATCTGGTAATTGGAAAAACAAAATCTACATATTTGGATTTCCAGTATTGAAATGTGTTGTGGTAATTTGAAGATTTTACTGAAACTTACCTTCGCCTTTAGAGGGGTTATTCACGTTCACGAAGGATTTTCCAGCTTTCTTGTTTTAATTTGCCCACCATCCAGCTGTACTTGTGGGGAAATACATACTCGCCTGCTCCCTGCCACTCCATATTGGCTCCTGGGCTCTCTTCACTGGACTTCCAGTCCGTCTGCCAACATCTGGACGGACAGGGCCACATGCACCTCTGCAGCCAATGACTGTCCTCAGTGGTGAGTTGTCCCCAAGTGGCACATCAGTACTGGGTCACGTACCGCTTGGGGACATATCACCACTGAGGACGGTCATTGGCTGCTGCAGTGCACGTGACCACATTTTAGAAGGGGGGGGGGGTGAAGGTTTTGTGTGTAGAGGGATACCTATTCATTTATGGTCGTCACCTCGCTTCTCAGTTGTGTTGCGTGTGGAAAGGTTATTACCCATGATCCAATCAGCAAGATCCCACTTTGCTTGCATATAGGAAGCACACCCAGAAGGCATCCTGCTCTGTGGTGCTTGCTGTATGCAAGACTGAATAAAAGACGCACAGAATATGTCAGCAGTGGGATTTCTTTTGCTTAACATTCTTATGGGTCGGATTTAACATCATTTGAGGTAAAAATTACTCGTTTAGACTTGGCTGACAGTCTTTGATTGACACTAGATTTTGATGCATGCGTGGGAGAGATCCAACGTTTGGACACCAGCGCCCACAGAGCCAAAGCACAGCTTGCTCTTAAAGTAAAACGCCAGCGACCGTCGCGGAACAAATTAAAGGGGCTAATCGTTGGCAAGGAACAAAAATTGTTTCAAGAGGTAAGATCATAAAAATTTAATATATTCTCTTCCTGTTTAATATTCGGTTCAAATGGTTCGTGCCAAGTTAGAAACGTATCTACTATCCACCAAACAGGAGAAAAGTAACTGATCGGTGGGTGTCCGGCTGCTGGGATCCCAACAGTTTACAAGGAGAGTCCTGTGCCCCTGTTTGGATGGAGCGAAAGGTAGTCTGCTGCCACTCCATTCTATATGGGTCTGCAGGAGGTACCCGAGTTCTGCTCTGTTATCCGACAGTCCCACCTGCCACTCCATTCATATGAGGACAGGGATCCCTTTTTCTCGTAATCGGCTTAGGGTCTCAATGGCCTGACCCCCACATATCAGATACATTTTAATATGGTATACGTTTCTGTATTGGCACAGCCCCTTTATATAGGTTGTCCCGTCTCGGCATTTATTGCATATCGTTAGGATATTCCACAAATGTCAGATAAGTGCGTGTCCCACCTCTTAGACCTGCTCCTATCTCCAGATCAGAGCCCCCGAAGTGAAAGCACACTGTGCATGCATGGCATCCTCTTCATTCACTGCTATGGGACTCATGTTTTCGGCTATTTTCCGAAGTCCCATAGCACAGAATGGAGTTTTTGGAATTGGTTAAAGGGGTTTTCCTACTTTTTTTTTTATACCGATTACTTGTGTTGAGCAAAATTTTGTTTTCAAGTTTGGCGTACAAGTTTCGGGTATTCTAAGAATTACATTATGTATTCCGCTACCATGGACCATAACTTAAGATTTCCTCTACAACGGACCATAACGGAATTCTTAGATAACCCGAACCTTGTACGCCGAACTTGAAACCACAAGTTCGCTCAACGCTAATGATGACTTATCCTCAGGATAGGTTATTAGTATCTGATTGGCGGGGGTCCAACATGTGGGGCCCCATGGATCAGCTGTTTGAGGAGACAGCTGCCTGCAGACTGCTTACCAAGCACAGCACTGTACATTAAGAGGCTGTGTTTGGTGTCGCAGCTTGGTCCTATTTAATTAAATGTATCTGAGCTGTGCCTAGGCCATGTGACCAATGAACGTGACGTCACTGACCTAGGATAAACTTCGAGAATGCAGAGGGCATCGGTGCCTTCTCAAACAGCTGATCGGCGGAGCTCCCTGGTGTCGGACCCTCAATCAGAAGCTGATCACCTATAGTGTTGAGCGAACTTGTGTTTTAAGTTCTGCGTCCAAGGTTCGGGTTATCGAAGAATCCCGTTATGGACCCGCTACCACGACCCATGAGGGAATTTGGAATCCATAAAAGAATTCTTCGATAACCCGAAATTTGGACGCAGAACTTAAAAAACAAGTTCGCACAACACTAATCACCTATCCTGAGTAGAAGGTCATTGGAAAACCCCTTTAAGCCAAATTGAGAATTGTATTTGACTACTTTCATGTTCTAATCCACATATAAACACCACATAGGAGGATGAAGCAGAGGAAACCCTGCAAGCTGAAACCGTGAGCCCTAGTGAGAAAACATACGATTCTGAGGACCAGCTTGGCTCCCAAGATGAAGATCAAAGGATTGAAAAGTCCCAAACAGCAGAAAGTTTAGGTAGTCTCCTGGAGTCAAACCCTTCCATTTCCACCTCCTCCTCCCCAGCCCACAGGACTAACACTGAAACCATTCTAACCTCCAGTCAGTCTCCCACTGGGGAAGGGCTAGCTCAGAGTTCCTCAGGAGGATACATTAGGAATACCAAGCTGAGAGAATCTAAAGGCAAAGGCAAAGTCGCCAAAGGTAAGCTTGGGTAGAAGACAAACTACGTATGTACAAAAGACCCAAGTTCCAGTGGTAACTATAACGCGGGGATGTAAAGTCAAGTTAGGGTTGTATCAATAGCAATCCCTGGGTAGGTGCAGAAATGAGGATAACCTAAGAATTGATCCCGCACCTGTGGTTGAGGGATAAAATCCAAGTTTATTTAGCTTGGAATAAACCGGGATTTTATCCCACGACCACCAATGCTGGATCAATTCTTATTTTTTTTTATATTAACCACGCCTGTTGGAGCAGGATCAATGAAGAAAGGAGGAGGATTGCTTAATGTGGTGAGCTGGATTTCGTCCTATATTGACTGCAGAAATTAGGACTTTTAGGCCCTACACACATTGTGGAATACGGATTCTGAGGCAGAAAAAACTGCAGCGTAGTGCCGCTCCAGCAAAGTGTGTGAGATTACACAAATCTCATGTACACTTGGCGGATTTTTTTTCTGTGCAGAAATTGACCTGCTGTACGTATTTCCAAATGCGCAGCATGTCAATTATGTTTTAGCAGCAGATTTCATCCTTTTCCAATGAAGGGTTAGAGCTGCGACAAAACTGCATCAAATCCGCACCAACAAATGCTGTTAGAAATTGCAGATTTTGGTGCGGACATGAGGCAGAAATGCACATAAATCCTCACATTGAAATTCGTGGAGATCGTATGTGCGTTCACCCACCCTACATCAGGAGTACACATGCAGGAAAGTGCTGTGCCTTACTGTACAGTGTAGAAATCCCCCAACTGAGGCTAAAAGAACACTCTTTTGGCCCCTGTCGGGTGAATGACGGCCTACACACATGTAAGACGTTTTCCTAGGAACTGGTTTCTAATTGTTACCCAGTGTCTTAGTGTCTTTTACTGAACACTCCCTACCCCCAGTGCCCCCAATTTATGTGTCAGGGTTTTATGTCATTGAATTCCAGAGGAGAAAATTAAGAAAATATTACTTGGTTGACTAACAGAACATTGTCCCTAAATCCACCTGTTCTGACCACCCGAAGGGCAGGGAGAGAATGCTAGCCGCAGATTATCCCCATTTCTGTGGCTCTCGCTGCAAATATACGGATCTCTCTATGGTATATAGGTCGTGTAAAGCCAAACTGAGCTTTAGTTTTTCCAGGCTTGCATCCACTGTTATGTGGTGATGTGACTACTCAGGGCGCTGGGCTAATAATGTCTTCAGGAATAACTGTACCGCCTTGTACGTGCACTGTATTTTACATTATCTGATCTCTATACCTAAATCCTGCCAATCATGCACAGCGGTCCATTAATTTGCTCATTAATTATTATTTTTTTTAGGATTGTTGAATATTTTCTTCCTTCTCTCCTCTGGAAGAACAGAATCCATTCTAGTTACATTACATTCATGTTTGTCTCCATGCATACCGCACAAAATACACTTTATATTTGCTCGATCGCTAGATATGTTGTATGTTTAGTTATTAAATGCTGTGACTTGTATTTGCCTGCATAGATGACAAGAGAAACGATGATAAAGCTGCAGAATCGACTGAAAACGCAGGAAAGCATAAAAGAAGGTTCCCAGATTTTGGGTAAGAGACCCCAATGCATATTGCTGCATTTATTTATATATATATATATATATATATATATATATATATATATATATATATATATATATATATATATATATAATTTTTTTTATGTGTTCACATAAAAATGAATATTCCATCAATACTTACCATCGTGCATTTCTACAGACTGAGGGATGTCAATATTTAAGGCCCCTTTCACACGGGCGAGTTTTCCGCGCGGGTGCAATGCGTGAGGTGGACGCATTGCACCCGCACTTAATCCGGACCCATTCATTTCTATGGGGCTGTGCACATGAGCAGTGATTTTCCCGCATCACTTCTGCGTTGCGTGAAAATTGCAGCATGCCCTATATTGTGCGTTTTTCACGCAATGCAGGCCCCATAGAAGTGAACGGGGCTGCGGGAAAATCGCAAGCATTGGCAAGCAAGTGCGGATGCGGCGCGATTTTCCCGCATGGTTGCTAGGAGACTATCGGGATGGGGACCCGATCTTTATTTTCCCTTATAACATAGTTATAAAGGAAAATAGCATTCTCAATAGAGAATGCAAAGTAAAAAGGGCAAGAGAGGGTTAAAAATAATTTAAAAAAAACTAACTCACCCCCTCCATTTGATTGCGTAGCTGCCGGTTACCGGGCTCCTGTTCTGTCTTCAGCCGGGAAGGGGGCGAAGGACCTTCAGTGACGTCACTGGGTCAGGTGGTCCAAATTACCAACCGGACTTTAGTGATGAAGTCCGGCTTCGGGTCTGTGTACCAAACATGCGGATTTTTCACACGCACATGCAAAACGCATTACAAAAGTTTGCACATGCGCAAAAAAATCGCGCTTTTTCCCGAAAGGCTCCCACCTCTTATCCAGGCGTCAAACATGACGCCCATGTGAAAGAGGCCTAAGGGGGTGCGGTTGCCACTTGTAGCCAGGCAATAGCTGTAACATATTTGGGCAGTACCCAGCCTATTGAGGTTTCCTTTTATATACAAGCAAATTTAAGGCCTCTTTCACACAGGCGTCATGTTTGACGCCTGGATAAGAGGCGGGTGCGTTTGCGGGTGCAAAGCTTTTTAATGCGTTTTGCACGTGCGTGGGAAAAATCGTCATGTTTGGTACCCGAACCCGGACTTCATCACTGAAGTTCGGGTTTGGGTTGGGTATTCTGTATATTTTATTATTTTCCCTTATAACATGGTTATAAGGGGAAATAATAGCATTCTCACTACAGAATGCTTAGTAAAATGTGCATTAAGGGGTTAAAAAAAATAAAAAATAACTCTCCATATCCACTTAATCGCGTAGTTGCGATCTCTTCTTCATTCATTAGCTGTCTGCTAAAGGACCCGTGATGACGTCGCCGAGCTCATCACATGGTCCAATCACATGGTCCAATCACATGGTCCAATCACATGGTCCAATCACCATGGTGATGGACCATGTGATTGGACCATGTGATGAGCTCGGTGACGTTATCAGGTCCTTTAGCCGACAGTTCATGATTGAACAAAAAGGAAGAGATCGCAACTACACGATCAAGTGGATAAGGTGAGTTTATTTTTTTTATTTTTAACCCCTTAATGCACATTTTACTAAGAATTCTGTAGTGAGAATGCTATTATTTCCCCTTATAACCATGTTATAAGGGAAAATAATAAAGATCGGGTCCCGTCTCTTAGGAACTTTGCGGGAAAATCGCACTGCATCCGCACTTGATTGCGGATGCTTCCGATTTTCCCGCAGCCCCATTCAGTTCTATGGGGCCTGCGTTGTGTGAAAAACGCAAAATATAGAACATGCTGCGATTTTCACGCAACGCAAAAGTGATGCAGGAAAATCACCGCTCATATGCACAGCCCCATAGAAACGAATGGGTCCGGATTCAGTGCACGTGCATTGCATCCACGTCACGCATTGCACCCACGCGGAAAACTCGCCCGTGTGAAAGGGGCCTAAGGAGGAACTTGGCCAAATTAACCTTTTTAATATTTAAGCCTTTTATGTTAGGAGATCACATCGGTAAAGTCTTTTGAATCACTGACTTCTGCTCAGATGGTGTATGTGTTCCCCATGAAAAATTTTAAAAAAAGCCATTGTGCAATTCTCTTAGGCTATGACCACATGGAGTTTTTGTATGCGGATTATTGCGCCGTAAGCAGCCTCCCAATATTTCCAGTGGAAGTCTGTGCTGCTGTTCATGTTCATTTCTGCTCAGTTTTTTCAGGCCATGCCAGAAAAGGATCTTACTTTCATAGCGCGCTTTACATATGGACACTGCCAGAAGCTGTGGCATATGTCGGCCCATGGATTAGCCCTATTAAATGGCGGCTAAAGAAGTGAGCAGATCCCATGCGTTCAAACTGCAAAAAACCTGGAGAGTTTCTGCTGCAGATTCCACACGGCTTTTAGCATCTGTGCTGAAATCCTCATGCAAATAACTGTGTGGACGAGGGTTCTGTTAAGCCACTCTGTCAGTTAAATATGTATATGTGCTATAGGTCGATATGTCGTCAGGGAGATCAGAAATGCAAACTACAGGCTGCAAAGTGATTATGACGTGAATTTATACATATAGTCACAAATCTCATTTTACAGCCTGAGATCTTGGGGACCCTGTAGCTGCAGGATGGTGCTGGTAGCTGCTCGCACATCTGTACTAACCCTCTGAAGAAGAGCTATGTACCTTGTCTTGTGTGTTGGCTTCATTGCTTTACAATATTGATGCTTGACCGCAAGATGTATTTTATTACAACCTAAATGTTTTACTTTAGGGGACTGCGAAAGTCTGGAGGGAAAGGCAAAAAGCAAGACCGGGAGAATCAGAGGGGATCCTTGGATAGTCGGTAAGTAATACGCTTGGATTGTGCTTTCCTTTTATTCACTGTTGGTTGTGTGTGGTTCAGCAGTCAAATATATTCCTCGGGATAGGTCATCCGTATCTCATCGGTGGGCGTCCGGCACTTGGGACCCCCTCTGATCAGCTGTTCGAGAAGGCATTGGTGCTCCTGGAAGTGCCGTGGCCTTCTCTGTGCTCACCAGGCACAGCGCCGTACATTGTATAATGGCTGTGCTTGGTATCGCGCTCTGACCCATTCACTTCAATGGGGGCTGAGCTGCGCCTAGGCCACGTGACCGATGAATGTAATGTCACTGGCCTAGGGAAGGTGTAAGAAGGGAGCAGCGCTCACAGGGACACCTCTGCCTTCTCAAACAGCTGATCGGCGGGGTCCCTGGTGTCATACCCCCACCGATCAGATAGTAATGAGGATATCATCGGTATTTAAAACACAGAAAACCTCTTTAATGTTACGGCTGATGTCATTGGATGGTCAAATCCTATTGAAGGTCGGTGCTGTATGTCAAGCTTTTATTAATTCTGTTCTGTCTTCTTTCCAGTGGTTCCAGGGACTTGCTGGATGAAGCTGGAAATCAGTCCCTGTCAGATTCAGACTCCCCAGTTCCTACTTGCATGCCCTTTTCTTGGTTTGGTGAAAGCCACAAGGAATCTGCATACAGCGGCAGCATGTCCTTCCCCAGCTCTGACCCTCTGGATGAGCAGGAGAGGGCCCGACTCAAGGTAATGACCGATAAGCTTATATTCTCTCTAATAGCCCGTATTCTTAGAAAAACCATTAAGACCACTGAAGACAAACCTTTTTTTTTTTTCTTTTATTCTTTTCCATTTTTGGACTGACCTTAATTTATAGTTCTCAGTAGAAAGAATTTCTGAAAGGCCAGTAACCAATTGTATTTACTAACATTAAAGGGCATCTGTCAGCGGGTTTGTACCTATATAACTGACCTGTTACATGTGCGCTTGGCAGCTGAAGGCATCTGTGTTGTTTCTATGTGCCCACATTGCTGAGAAAAATGATGGTTTAATATATGCAAATGAGCCTCTAGGAGCAATGCGGGTGTTGCCCTTACACCTAAAGGCTCTGCTTTATCTGCATCTGCCGCGCCCTCTGCACTTTGACAGGGGCAGGTGTGATGACATTTTCACTGCCTGGCCCTGTTAATCAAAGTGCAGAGGACACGGCAGTTGCAGAGAGAGCAGAGCCTCTAGGTGTAATGGCAACGCCCCCGTTGCTCCTAGAAGCTAATTTGCATATATTAAAACATCATTTTTCTCAGTAATGCGGGCACATATGGACATGGGACCAACACAGATGCCTTCAGCTGCCAAGCGCACATGTAACAGGTCAGCCAGTGTCATAGGTACAGATGCCCTTTGAAGGGGATGGCCAGTATTTACTACTAGCTGGGTGTAGAACATACATGCAGCAAGTAATATGCATCATACAGCCTATTGGCACCAATAGTTTAATATGAATAATTCTTGTTTACATGCGGATTACTGGCTGCATGAAATACTGTTCCCAGCATAAGTGCAGCTAGTAATAGATACTGGCCAACCCCTTTAACCCGTAGTAGTGTAACCAGTTTGAGCCAGCTGCTTGCCCCTTGTGAAACTATGCTAGGAGTGTCTTTAAAAATTCATGTACCCCCGACACGGGAGGCTCTTAAGAGATTCCTGATGAATAGTGCATCGGGCAGCTATTTCAGGCAAATGCAGCAGACTGTAGAGTGCTGCCCTGTTTTATTAGGTCCAAATTAGGGCAGTACATTAGTACCAAATGCTGGCAAAGGGTTGAACGAGTCTTAAAGTGACAACCGTCAATGAAAAACAGTCATTTTCAAAGGAGTTGTCGCTTCGCATCCCCTTGAGAATGCTGCCATGTTCCTATGTTGCACTGCGCACTTCTGTGGTGTAGGAACTGACACTTTACGGACGGGTGACCCTGCAGATTAACGAGGTCCCGTTTGTGGATTCTTAGATCAGTTATGTTCACTTTTACATTGTGGTTTCCATTATAAACAGAAGCCAGAACTCTACCACCAGTCGTCTACTGGGAAAAATAACTCTGCATTCAGCGCTGATTGATTGATTTTATACCATCAAACAAGGCGGAATCTGCGATGGAGGCTCTGATGCAGAGGTGTATTGAGCCTGACATTTAATATGCGACACATTCACTTTAAATTTGAATGTTTCACTTTGTAGAATGTTAGAATTTAGCATTTCCTGTCCCGTGGATTTAGGATTCCATCTTATAAGTGAATTGCCTGCAGACTTTTAAAAATTATTTTACTTTAAATGATCTCTATGAATACCTGTGTTATCCGGAACAAAGTGAATTGCTGAAACTCTCTGGACTGACTTACATCTGTATTAATTTAGCTGATAATTCAAGTCTGTCTTCCCTAGTACCAGTTTTACAATGCCAACCAGGTGCGTGCTGTGCCAGCGCAGGGATATGTTTAAAGAGAACCTGTCACATGGAACATGGTGTCTGAGCTGCAGCCAGCATGTTATAGAGCAGAAGGAGCTGAGCAGAGTGATATATAGTTTTATGGGAAAAGTTTTGAAGTCCAGGAGGCGGAGCCATCAGTGATTGACAGCTATCTCTGTATACAAAGTCTGTCAATCACTGGTAGGACCGCCTCCTGGACTTCAAAACCCGAAATGAGCAGGAATTTAATGAATAAATGACACGTTTTACTGAATCTTTTCCCATAAATCTACATATCAATCTGCTCAGCTCCTCCCGCTCTATACCAGGCTGGCTGAAGAGCACATTTAATAGCAGAAAGTCTAAAAACCAGACTGTTAATGCACTGCCATTTTGTATGCCACCTTTTGAAGTAGTTGATTATGTTCGGGGTTTGAAGAGGTTACACATTCATCAAGCCATACACTCCTGAATTCTGGTTTCAGAAAGTGGCAAAATAGGGCCTTTGTGACTTTTTGGGCTCATTTGTGTAAAAGTTTTGCAACAGTTTGCATTCTTACACCAATCATGCCAGTTCTGGAAAGTGGCTGTGGATAGCCTGTTGATTGTCCTGGAATCCGTACTCACCTGGTCCCCACCACTTTGTTGTAGCCGGGTCACTGCTGAGGCCAGTCATTTGCTGCATCGGCACACATGGATACTGGAAGTCAGTCAACCCGACCCTAGTTTGTGTGATGCGTATATGATTATTGAGGGGCAGATACAGTGTATATGATCTTACGATATGCCATGGAGACATCTGAGAAGATCACCTTGGTGTAGGTTGTGGTCTCGGACCTCCACTGATTTTCTGGGAAGAAACCGCTCTACAGACTAGTGCCACCTTGGGCATTGCTCCGAGGTTTCAGTTTCTTGAAACAGTCTATTAAACATTTCATTGACCAGAATGAAGCTTTGCTTAGAGTTTTTATATCAGATTTCCAAAATCAAATTTTGGTGGTCAGTTGTGGTCCGAGAACAGACTGCACCAATGAGACCTTCTCACATGCATCGGTGATATACCAAAACCTTTTGACTAGTTTTCCCCTTTAGAAATTGTCGTCCCATTTATTGCAACACTCAACCTGTTGGTTATTTCATTACTGTTCAGGAATATCTCGGTACCTGGCGCGCCTCTCTGGTAATAGACATACTCTAAGCAGAGAAGGCTAAAGCGGCCATAGTCCGTGTCGCCACTAGCACCGTGGGAGGGATGTAATCTAGTCCATACATCTGCTGCCACGGTGTCCTGTCCTCGCTGAATCCTTGCTCTTGACTATACAATAGAGCCTTATTTTCTGAGTCTGCCTGTAGAGATGAGGGAGTAGTAGGTCTAATGTTCTGTAGGGCTTAATGTCTTAATCGTTTTATATTTGGCTCCAAAGCATAGAGATGTTAAAGGGCATCTGTCAGCAGATTTGTCCCTATGACACTGGCTGACCTGTTACACGGGCACTTGGCAGCTGAAGGCATCTGTGTTGGTCCCATGTTCCTATGTGCCCGCATTACTGAGAAAAACAATGTTTTAATATATGCAAATTGAGCCTCCAGGAGCAACGGGGGCGTTCTGCTCTCTCTGTAACTGCTGCACCCTCTGCACTTTGACAGCGCCAGGTGTGATGATGTTTACGTTTAAAGTGCAGAGGATGCAGCAGTTACAGAGAGAGCTGAGCCGTCTGTAGGTGTAATGGTAACGCCCCCATTGCTCCTAGAGGCTCATTTGCATATAGTAAAACATCATTTTTCTCAGCAATGTGGGCACATATGAGCATGATGTAGTATAGTAGATTATACAGCAGCTCACCACAAATCCCCAATCTGACGAGGGTGCACTCTCCGCGGCTTACCCCTTTGCCGTAAAAAATGAAAATGTTTAAAAGGTGAATTGGGGGGCACTCAACTTCCACTTAGGTATATGGAGACTGGAGATATAGTATAAAAAATCTATGAAATTTATTAAAATACATACACCAATTACTAAAACAATATAATACCCCTAGTAGGGAATCTGTCCGGCCGTGAAGGACACGATCCTCATACCCTATGGGTTCTCTATAAAATCCCTCAAATCGATCTCGATCATATGTACTACTTGTGTCTAGACAGCGGTTCAGGGATAAAGTTCTTTGCCGATGTCTAATTATGGTCTTAATACCCAAGTCAAATTCGTTGGTTAGCGAATATAAAATACGCAAAAGATCAAATGTGCAAATTGCGTAAACAATCAAAAATAAAAGATAAGAGATAAAAGATATCTTTTATTTTTGATTGTTTACGCAATTTGCACATTTGATCTTTTGCGTATTTTATATTCGCTAACCAACGAATTTGACTTTGGTATTAAGACCATAATTAGACATCGGCAAAGAACTTTATCCCTGAACCGCTGTCTAGACACAAGTAGTACATATGATCGAGATCGATTTGAGGGATTTTATAGAGAACCCATAGGGTATGAGGATCGTGTCCTTCACGGCCGGACAGATTCCCTACTAGGGGTATTATATTGTTTTAGTAATTGGTGTATGTATTTTAATAAATTTCATAGATTTTTTATACTATATCTCCAGTCTCCATATACCTAAGTGGAAGTTGAGTGCCCCCCAATTCACCTTTTAAACATTTACATATGAGCATGAGACCAACACAGATGTCTTCAGCTGCCAAGAGCACATGTAACAGGTCAGCCGGTGTCATAGGGACAAATCTGCCGACAGATGCCCATTAAATGATGATAAAATTCTGGATACCTGCAGCCACCACTAGGGGGCGCTTACAGCTTCATAATAAACCAGACAGAATTGTGTAATGTAACTCCATCTATGAAGAGGAATAATAAAAATGCCAGTAATATATATTGGCCTTATAAAGGGGCTTTGTTACTGAGGTAGTGAATACATCAGGCTCTCTTTTGGTTCTTGCATGCGGCGCCGAGCGTTGCACTTATGTGACGTGTGGCGAGTAATTTGGTGCACTGGAATTGATTGTGGCCTTCATTGACATTCACCCCTCTCTCTTGCAATACAGTTCACTTTGCATTTGTGTTTGGATGTTTTCTCTGTGATGAAGGAGAGGGACGAGGATAATCCAGTCTTGTTTCTACTTGTTTTCAGAGTAGAGTTCACATAGATGATTCACACAGTTACAGCCATTGCTCTGATCTATCAGGGCTGGTGGCAGAGCCCTCCCTATCGGGGCGCTCGCACACTTTCACCTTCTCGTCTAATGAGGTGAGTTGTGTACATGGTGTGGTTAGTGTTTTGTGTCCCTGCATGTCCCTGGTGTCGTCCTAATCATTTGTGGGTTGACCAGTGTTCACGACTACAACCTTTTCAGTGTCTGGTATCATGAGATTTATGCACCATAGAGGTAAGTTCACATGACCGAACCTCGCTGTCCGCAAGTCAGTTTGCAAAAAGTAGGAAATGGGCACTGAAAATGTTAGTCTCTTTCATTTTCATTACTTAACCAGAACATCAAAAAAAGTTAACCCTAATAATGCCAAATTAACATTGCCCTGCACATGGGAGGTGTTTGCAGGAGACGTCATCAGTTCAGATACGCGGATGGACGTGATGGGAGAGACTTCTATTGAGGCTGTGCAGTGTCTGGTAAATAGTGCTCTCATTATGGGAAGAGATGAGGCCAGAGACTCGTTAGTATATTCTGACAGCTTTTCCCCATGCCAGAGATTGTCACTTTAAGGGCAGGTCCACGCAGGATGATGCTGCTGCAGGTTTCACCTGGTAATAATCCTTAGATTACAGTACCAGGCGGTGGATTAGATCTGACAAATCTCACCCACACCCACACGTTGCATACCTTTTCCATATGGAAAATTACACCCAGTGCGGAGTTTGAAATCCGCAGTGTGTCTTTCTTTTGCGGATTTTCACTGTGAATTCAGCCCTTTTAAAGGGCATCTGTCAGCAGATCTGTACCTATGACACTGGCTGACCTGTTACATGTGCGCTTGGCAGCTGAAGGCATCTGTGTTGGTCCCATGTTCATATGTGTCAGCATTGATGAGGAAAATGTTTTACTATATGCAAATGAGCCTCTAGCAGCAACGGGGGCGTTGTCATTACACCTAGAGGCTCTGCTCTCTCTGCAACTGCCGCGCCCTCTGCACTTTGACAGGGCCAGGCAAAAAAAAAAAAAGGCATGACACCTACCTAACCCTGACTTTTCTTTAAGTTAAAGTGCAGAGGGCGCAGCAGTTGCAGAGAGCAGAGCCTCTAGGTGTAACGTTACTACGCAAATGACCCTTCTGGCCCAGGAATTTACAATAAATCAAAATAGCACAAGGTGGTCAGACAGACCACAATAAACCTGTTTATGGCCCCATTAAAATCACTCTTTATTCATTTTATATTAAAAGAAGATCACTTTACTTCAAATAACCCCAATTAAAATTACGAGGTTCTGTGAGTGTAGATTTTATTTGTTTTATTTTCTTTAATATTTCTCTGGTGTATTACTTCATACACCGTAAAGCCAACGTTTTTATACAGTGAGGGTGTATTGCTTGCCACTTAAATCCTGGTACCAACAGTGTATCCAGGATAAAATTATTATTATATATGTTACTGTATTCTTTCACATTCACAGTTAACAATTCACTGGTTGTATTACACTTCCATGGATAACTGGTTGGTTTCTACTCACTTGGTTTGTCTACTCTTGCTATTGTTTTCTTGTTTGTTCTGAGTATCGCTGTATTCCCTCACTATTAAACTAGGGCTACTAAACTATCTGGCTAAGTTATATTGCATTATCGCGCTGCATAACCGGCTCTCTGCAGTGCCACCGGTGTTCCCAACCCTGATGAAGCCGCATTAGTGGCGAAACATGTTTGGGGAACAACTCTTGTAGTTTTTAATAGCGAGGCAGTGAGTGTAGAAAGCAGAGGCTGACACCGGTGGCACTGCAGAGAGCCGGTTATGCAGCGCGATAATGCAATATAACTTAGCCAGATAGTTTAGTAGCCCTAGTTTAATAGTGAGGGAATACAGCGATACTCAGAACAAACAAGAAAACAATAGCAAGAGTAGACAAACCAAGTGAGTAGAAACCAACCAGTTATCCATGGAAGTGTAATACAACCAGTGAATTGTTAACTGTGAATGTGAAAGAATACAGTAACATATATAATAATAATTTTATCCTGGATACACTGTTGGTACCAGGATTTAAGTGGCAAGCAATACACCCTCACTGTATAAAAACGTTGGCTTTACGGTGTATGAAGTAATACACCAGAGAAATATTAAAGAAAATAAAACAAATAAAATCTACACTCACAGAACCTCGTAATTTTAATTGGGGTTATTTGAAGTAAAGTGATCTTCTTTTAATATAAAATGAATAAAGAGTGATTTTAATGGGGCCATAAACAGGTTTATTGTGGTCTGTTTGACCACCTTGTGTTATTTAGGTGTAACGTTAACGCCCCCGTTGCTCCTAGAGGCTCATTTGCATATAATAAAGCATCATTTTTTCACCAATGCGGACATGTATGAACATGGGACCAACACCGATGTTGGCAGCTGCCAAGTGCACATGTAACAGGTCAGACAGTGTCCTAGGTACAAATCTGCTGACAGATGCCTTTTAAAGTAGCAGGGGTGATATTTGCATCAGAATCAGGTTTTGTGGACATGCCCTAAGAGTGTGAAAGATGACCTAATTACCTCCTGGTGACTTTATACATAATACATACTATGTAATTATCACTTCTGGAGGACACAACAGATGTGCCGGTCTGTGGACTATGCTGACTTGGATTATTTTTCGGTTTGGTTATTTGTTACATGTTGTAAATGAGGATCTTGTATATGTGGAAACCATCTTTAAGGAAGTTGTTGAAAACCACCAATGTGCATGTTGGCCTAGGTTTTAGCTGTATTGTATCCTCAGCATGTGAATTTAGCCTTATGGGTACAGGTTAGGCACAGATTCACTGGCCACGTACTCAGAATAGTGTACACCAGGGATCAGGAACCTCCGGCGCTCCAGCTGCTCTAAAACTACAACTCCCAGAATCCTTGTTTTTACTTCTGTGTGAGTTACAAGAACAGTGTGCATGCTGGGAATGGTAGTTTCACAGCACCTGGAGTGCTGGCGGTTGCTGATCATATTGAGGATTAGACCAAGGCTAGTACTTGTAGTATATTTTAACTTTGCACTACATTGTTGAGATAAATAGCAATTTATAATTAATCATATACCATGTATTTGTGGCAAACTGTAGTTCCTCAGTGTACAGGAATCCTCCTTTGTTTTCTTTGCATGCATGTGCTCAGAAGCACATGAAATGCATCGGCTTTGGCGTCCGTTCTGTTGCCATCCACCAGGTAGAATAGATTTTACTACTTGACGTTCTGCAACAGCTCTGTGCTTAATCCCAAATGAAGCAGCTCTTTTCTCACCCACAGCAGGAAATCCCAGCACAGTTCTAAGCCTTAGGCCTCCTTCATACTAGAGTGAATCACGGACATGTGCGGTCTGTGTTGTCCAAGGACCGCACACGTACTGATTAATTGTAATGTGTTTGTTCACGTCGGTGGTTTTTCACCGACCATGTTTCGGTGGAAAAGTCAGAGGCATGCCGCACTTTGGTTCGTGATGCGGACCAAACGCAGCCCATTGAAGTCTATGTGGTAATGAAAAGCCACTGACACAACATGGGTGGCAACGGACCATTGTTTAGGGGATGCTCTAGAAATTAATTTTCAGCTGAGCAGCGTGCACGGAATACAGATGACCTAAATAACGGCCGCACGGATCAAACGTGGATTCTTCACGGATGAAACACTGGCATCAAACGGACACGGAAATATGAGGCCTTAATCAGAAGTTGCATGCAGCCAATACCCCTTAGGTTAAATGGATCAAGATAGCGGTCAGGACTCGCTTTCGGTGCACGCTGCACGGGACAGGAGCAGTCTCCAATACCAAGTAATAAGAATAAATCCCAGCAGCCGTGTCTTCAATAGATATGCTTGTTTATTCCAGCATGTCCCACATCAGGACGCGTTTCGGTGGTGTGCCTTTATCAACAGAATACCCTAGGTTAGACTTGTTTTTAACTCCCACACACTGACGACCGCAGCAGAAAGAAGCGATTTCTCTGCTCAAAAGTGTGATGAATGAGGGTGAAGTTTCTAATTTTTTTTTCTTAGCAGAAATGTAAGGCACAGAAACTGCATATTTTCATGTGGCTGGACGGCTGATGGCACGCTGCCCTTATACTGTGTTGCTTACGACTCAATGCTCAGACAGTGCTCCAAGGGAAATGACCAATATTGCCAGTGCTTCCTAGTATTCTTGTGTTGTAGCTTCCAATATATATCCGATATAGCCTCCAAACCAGCTGATGGAAACTGAACAAGGGGATAAAAGAGCATTCGTTGCCAGCTAACTCCATTTACAGTGCTAATAAAATGTAAATGCAGCAGATTTTTTTTTTTTTTTTGCACTGTATTTTTGTCCATTATTAGTCCCCTCCAATAAAAAAAAAAAAATAAAGCAGGTAGAAATGGTGGTATGAACACTGAAAGCTACCACGCAGGATCATTAGGGTCCACTGGTAGTATTGGTTAATGGACAGTGTGATTTCTAACATGTCCTAGTGTGGAAGTTAGAGATGGTAACGCTCAATTAAAAGGAGCATCACTGCTGCGCATACTAAAAAGGCGACCATAGATATACTATACTACCAGACAAAGGCTTCATGCACACTCCGTTATTGTGGTCCGCGTCCGAGCCGCATATTTTGCGGCTCGTGTGCGGACCCATTCACTTCAACGGGGCCGCAAAAGATGCGGACAGCACTCGGAGTGCTGTCCGCATCCGTTGCCCCGCAAAAAATAAATTGACCATATCCTTTTCTTGTCCATTTTGCGGAAAAGAATAGGTATTTCTACAATGAGCCTTGCTGTCAAGTTTTTTTTATGTAATTAGCATAAAAAAGGTACTCTTGTTAAAATCTAAAAACACTAGAAAGGACATAAAATATACCCATTTTTATGTTGAGCAGCTCTTGGTTGTATCAGGATTATAATGTAAATATTCAATTTTAATATATAGATAGGCAGCAGCACGTCCAAAGGGCTTGGCGGGTGCAAAATCCTCAGGAGGACGGACAATCCTCCGCACATATATAGATCCCAGAGAAGAGGCAGCACTCCTGAGTTAAATGGTGATACATACTATAAGTGGTTGGGTGTCAATCAGCAGGTCACTATAGTTTTTAATCAACATATAATACCATTTTATTGCTGTAGAGTGTGTGCAACTCCTGTACATAGCTGGCTGAGCTGCTGTTCCTGACATCACACTGCTGCTAACATGTCAGCTGTCTGCACACCCCATCCTCCACTCACATCTCTGTTACAACAGTGCAATTGAAAGGGTTGCCCAGCCTTCTAAAGAAGCCCACTCCCCTCACAAGTCCATCTTCTGAAGCGTCCACACCATTTTTCCCTATTATTGGAGGTTCACTTTAATAATGGACAAAAATATAGTACAAAAAATCGACTACATTTTATCAGCATTGTAAGTGGCGTTAGTTGGACAAATTATCTTCCATCCCCCATGCAGTGTCCTTCAGCAGGCACGGAGGCTCCTTAAATTAGCGTACTTCAACTTGCTTTGTTGTCAATGAACGTTGCTTTTTTTTGTTTTTTAAAGATATGGAACCATTTATAAAGATCTGTGTTCATGGTGGTCGAAGTTATTATACAGTAGGTCCGAGCTGTAGAAGAACTGCAGGATTAGCTGATAAGGTCTCATTCACATCAGCGGTATTAGTTTCCATTTCTTCTCCTCCATTATAGGAGCAGAAGATCTGAAATAACAGAACTGATGGGAACAAAGCCTAACAGATCTCATTGACTGTTGGGATCTGTTCCGTTTCCATTCTGGTGAACATTTTTTTTTTAATTTATTTTTTTATATATTTGACAATTTTTTTTTGACCGAGGCTCTGGGCGGCTCCTCCAACACAGATGTGAACATATCCTAAGAGAACTGCAATTGATGGTCACATAAACCAGGAGGAATTGTTGTGTTTTTGATATTTTTACATTAGGTTTTGTGAAGGATAACGTTCTTGTAGAACAGTCTGCAGCATTATCAGGAATAGGCTCTGAAGACCAGAGGCAGAATTACCAAATAAGTTCAAGCAGATAGAGCACTAGGATCCAGGCCAGCGCTGACTGCATCACACAGAAATTAGATATTTCATTCCAGAATATTGGGACTTGTATGTTTTTCTTTCCACCACTTATTACTTTTTCACCTGGAGTCCTTCCAGATATCTGTACCCAACAGACCACCCGGCAGCAAGGTTCTTCCTCATCGTTACTAAGCTTTTCTCTCGTTGCAGGCTTTAGACGATGAGGTCCCCCCAACCGGGAAACAAAACCAGTGGCATAGCCGGCCTGTGTCTGACTGGAGCGCCCAGCAAGTGTGTCACTGGTTAATGGGAATGAACATGGAGCAACACATTGAGGAGTTCACAGCCAAGAACGTCGATGGTCAGCAGTTAATGCTCCTGGACAGTGACAGATTGAAGGTAAGGTTCATTGTGTGCTCCAGCTCGTGAAGTTGTGCATCTCTGTCGGCCAGCTAGAACTTTTTATTTTCATGAAATATTGTTTCTTAGCAATAACAATAAATAGTAACAAAACAGCACAAAATATTTATCAGTAATTGGAAATATCTATGTTTCGCTGTCCCTCTTCTAGCTGCGTTCATGTAGTGTTGGTGAAAGGCTGCCATCTGCTGGTAAAATAAAAAATAGCATGCACTTTTAAAATTGAAGTCATTAAAGAGCCTCTGTTAGCATGATCAACCCTAGTAAACCAAGCATATTGTCCAGTAGAGTTGATCATGCTGACGAAAACGATATCTGCAGCATTGTGGAGATGTCATCACGTCAAGCTTTATGCAAATTAGACAGTTCAAGCAAGAGGGGCTGGAGTAGCTCTTGGAGCACCACTACTGCTATGTCCCCAGTGCTTAGTCACTGGTTACCAACGTTATTTATGGTGTAAAAATGGTCCTTGGTGTCAGTGTGTTTTATGCGGAATGCATGATTTTGCTAATATGCAGGCATTTATTTAAAATAAGGTCTAATATGTAGGTATTCAAGGGAGCGAAGGAGAAAATACTTACCAGTCTTCCCAGCAGCCACCAATGACCGTTTTTACACCATACATAATGCTGGAGCACAAAAGACTAAGTGAGTCACAGTGCAGGCACCATTATATAGGGCTGTCTATCCCTGTCAATCAAAGGGGGGAGGGGTACGGAGCACTAGCGGTGCTCCAAGAGCTACATTGGTCCCTCAGTGATCCTGCTGCCTAATTTGCATAAAGCTAAAAGTAATAATATCTCCACAACGTTGCAAGCTACAGAGAAATTACATATCTTTTTCATCAGCATGATCAACCCCACCAGGCAAAAATCCTGGTTTAATAGGGTTGTTCAAACTGACAGAGGCTCTTTAAAAAAAATTGCATAGTGTAGGTGTACAAATTATAAATTTTAGGGTCCATGCAATTATGCGGAACGGGTGTGGACCCTTTCATTCTCTACGGGGCAGGAATGGATGCGGACAGCACACAGTGTGCTTTCCGCATTTCCGGAGTGCGCCCCTGAACTTCCGGTCCGCGGCTCCGGGAAAAAATAGAACATGTCATATTCTTGTCCGCAACTGCGGACAATAATAGGCAGTTCTAGGTCTATGGGGGTGCCAGCCGGGTGTATTGCGGATCCGCAATACACTACGGACGTGTGAATGGACCCTAATTAGCAGGGAGAATAACCCACCGAGGCCGCTGGGAATTTCAAATTTGTCCATAAAATTTCTGGTTGCTTGATTGAACTCCAACAGGCCGAGTATGACACCACAAAGCCACATCTAGTGCACATGCAGTGAAGCAAGATATAATGGCCTTGGCTTCATCTACGCATGTACTGAAGGTGGCTTGTTATAATAAATATCTGACCTGTGGGCCATCAATCTAGCCGAAGGAGGGAGAGGCCAGCCTGACTCCTGAAGAGTGAGGACACCCCTGTGACTATATTGGCACGGGAATGCAGCATTGGGACTCATTTTTCTGCATGGTGCAAACAAGCAGAACATCATTGGGAATCTATTATTGTGCTCAATAACAGCCTAGAACATACTGACACGTTCCCTTTTAATTGTAGTTAAAGGGAAGGTTTACTTTACCCAGTGTTATATACTCTTTGAGGGAGTTTGGAGTTAGTATAGGGGGCCCCTTATCTTTTGGGCAGAGTAGAGGGTAGTTATAAGGAGCGTCTTTAGCTGTAGAAGACCAGTCCTTTCCGATCCTGCATTACAGCCTTGATAGGGCACTGTGTAATGCTTGATTTCCCCTGTGGTGGCTCTGCTGGGAAACTAAAGTCTTGCTGACGGGTTCCACCAAAGATTACAGGTAATCTTCGGAGATCATAACAGTGACAGTGTCAAGCAACTTCTAAGGCCGGGTTCACATCTGCGTTATAGAATTTCGTTATAGGTTCCGTTGTAACAGAGTTAGAACGGAATTCTAGGACGGAATGCAAAACGGAAGCCCTTTAAGAGGCATTCTGTTTTACTCCATCCTAATACATGTCTATGGGGGCACATAACGGTTGTGTTTGTTTCTGTCATGTATAACCTCTTAAAGGCTTCCGTTTTGCATTCCGTTATAACTGTTACAACAGAACCTATAACGGGATTCAATAACGCCATTGTGGACCCGGCCTAACAAGCAGGGATAGTCCACAGTGGACAACCCCTTAAAGCAAGGATCAGCAACCTCCGGCACTCCAGCTGTTCTTAAGCTGCAACTTCCAGAATCCTCCTTTCACCTTTTATAAGAGTTACAAGAACAGCCAATCAACTTTGCATAATGGGAGTTGTAGTTTTACAGTAGCTGGAAGGCCAAAGGTTGCTGATCCTCATAATACTATACAATAGCTTTAAGGCAGGGAAGTGACGTCCATCTTTTCCACTCTCATGCATGGGTTGTCTCGGGAGCTGCTGCTCCGTGCCGGTGCTGTACATTCCCTTCAAGAAGCTGCAGCCCACTGCAAGGATAGACGTGTTTCATATATTTAGTTTTGTTCACCTTTTTCTTTAACTTTAAAGGCACTGGGTGTTTCAAGCCACACAGACAGGGCCACAATCAAGAAGAAAATTAAGGAAATTAAAAAAGCACAAGAGAAACTGGAAAAGCAAAAGGAAAAATGTTCAAAGAAGGAAGCACAGAGGAGGAGCGGCGGCGGCAAAGTGGTCACCACTGTAGAATCGAGCTGCTAAGATAGCACCCCAGAGTCCTATTCAATCCGTGTGTTGTATATGTATATATCTGTACACTTAAAGTGACCATGGCAGTCCTCTAACGTAATTAGATGATTTAACTACTCGTAGGGTCTTCTGAAGTGTACGTCACCTGAGGAGCAGGATTTTTATCTAGCATTTTTTTTTTTATTAAAAAAATAGATACTATATTTGTACTGATTTCATGAACTGTAATTTTTAAGTGTCTGAGGATGTGGATATTTTAGAGATGATCTTTTTCTCCTTTCCCTGAAACAACCACTTTAATATATAGCATATTCGCATATGACAAACGGGATAACACGCGCCTATAACTCCTGCGGTTACAAGACTGGTTGACTAGTACGTCTGTAGGTTGGTGACAGGATGTGTAAATGAGGGATGTGAACTTTAATGTAAAATATGTGACCAGAAATGGCCTTAGGCACCTGGAGGCAGATCATTTTTCAGAAGACCAGTGAAACTGAGGAGCATGACCACTGCTAACCCTGTAAACAATGATCTCCTGCAAAATCGTTTATAATGACTAAGCCACTGAGCGCCTATTTTCTTATTCTGTCCTGCCTAATTTCTTATTCTGTCCTGCCTAATTTCTTGATCTGTTCTGGTCAGAGACAAATCATAAAATTCTAGAAGCCATCCCCAGAGGGGAACGTGGAGCATACTGGTTAGACATTTCTTCCAAAAATAAAACTGTATGCATTAAAGCTCCCCCTAGTGTTGGAGGAAGGCAACTAATTTTTTTTTATAATTTAACCCTAAGCCTAGCAGCTCTGTATCAAAAAAAAAAAAAAAAAGGTATGTCAAGCGACTAAGATATTTTAAGAAATGAATCCGTACAAAAATAACATGGTGTTAAAAGGTGGATGTTCATTTTCAAATCTGTATTTATTTGACTCCTGTGTTTAAGTTAACCCTGTAAGATGATGGATGCACTGTAGGTACTTGATGGGAAGAAATATGTGCACCTGTTTACCTGTGGTACTCTGTTAGTCATTTTCTAAGGCACATTTATGTGGTCTGTGACGCCCCCCCCCCCCCATTGCTTTGTGTGATTGTCTGTGGACCCTATAATACACAGTGCTTAATACTTTACGCTGCTGATTAGTAGCTATGTACAGTACATGGCTCACAGTACCGCACTACATGCAAAGTCATGGCTGTGACCTATTGCAACAGAGTTGGGACTCTTGGGATGTGATCCGTAGAAGTCAATGGAAATGGATATTGCTGCCGCACTGACTTTTATGGTGCTGATCCAGTTATCATGCATAAAACACCCAATACAACTGAGTTAGGGTCCATTCAGACGTCCGTAGTGTATTGCGGTCCGCAAAACACTGACACTGCACATCGCCGGCCACTTAATAGAGGATTCCAATTCTTGACTGCAGCTGCGGACAAGAATAGGGCATGCTCTATTTTTTCGCTGAGCTGCGGACCGGAATTGCGGATGCGGACAGCACACTCTTTTCCGGCCCCATTGAAAATGAATGGGTCCGCACCCGTTCTGCAATTATGGACCCATTCTACGGACGTGGGAATGGACCCTTAAGGGGCACCACTACACTACCAGCACTACTGCTGTAGAATTACTAAACTCAGCTTTTTACTGTCAGCATAACCTTCATAGCAGCGATTTCTAAACTGCCCTTTCTGGAGTTGGGGTAAGTAATGATGTAGTAACCCACGTTCACATACTGGAAGTTGCTGTGCGTTTTCTTGATGTTGTGTTTTTTTTTTTATTTTTTTGCTGCCAAAACTAGGATAAGATCAAATGGGGGACTGAAATTATAAACCTTCTCTTTTCTGCTGGTTCAGATTCTAGTTATAAAAAATAAATAAAAAAACAGGCAGAAAATACACCACCCCAAACGACCTAAGCGTGAGACTAAGTTCTGTGGTAGCTGTTTTATACGTCCGGAGTACAGGTTTTGTATACTTTAATATAGCGATTGATACACCAATATATTTTTGTACTCTTTATTGGCAATTGAGAAAGGTAGTAAAATGCTGTCAGTTAGGCTTAACCTCTAAAGGGAATGTATTGGTCGTTAGTCTGACATGTCTAAAAAAAAAAAAAAAAATACAGTATCTCTAAGGCCTCATGCACATGAGCGTATTATCGTTTATAACCTCTGAATTTTTAAGGAGCTGTAATACGGCACCCTAAAGTACCTCTGCATGCCTTTGATTTCTTTAGGGTGAATTGTGTTTCTACACCATGGGGTGGACAGGTGACTTAGAACCTCTGTATGTATGACACCCAACAATGAACGTGTGTCTGTGGGGACCAACACTTGTCTTCTGTATGGGGATGAATGATCCCTACTGCCATCGCTAGTCCCCATACACATTCATTGTTTACACGGCCGGCCTGATCTGCTGCCCAGATACAATGACTCTGGCGTTGACCTCTCATTAACACGCTTATGGAAGTATATCAGATGACCGGAAGCACCTTCAAACAGACCAGTTATTAGGAACAACCATTCCTAGGAATGCTACTTCATTGAAAATTACCCCAATTTTTTGACCCGTGCAAAAAGCCTTAAAGACTATGTACACCTTTTGGGGGCAATTTTTTAAATTATTGCATTGTACTTATTTTGAGCTAAAAATCATTTTTTTAATTTGTCTTTATTAACAATATGGAATCCTTTTTTGTGTGACATACTCTACTAGTTGCCTGTAGATTTTCTGTCTTTTCAGTCATCTGGGGAGCAGACAGACTCCTTATCTCTGCTCTCTGACATTATAAACACTCCTTATAGCTCAGTTCTTATATTACTGATAAGAATGTGGCTTAAATAAGTGTTTATAACCTCTTTAATAGTTTATTAGACAGCGGGCAGAAAGTAAAAGTACCAGTCACACAGGTAGAAAAACAGTTAACGATTTGCCAGAACAGCGCAATATTTTTAATAAAGGCCAATTGAAAATATGATTTTTTTTTTTTTTGCCAAAAGATGAGTAAAATTCAATCAAACAAATTACCTCCAAAGGTGTACATAGCCTTTAACGCCACTGGCACTACATTACCATACTTATTTGGCTTGGTTGCTTGTGCCCATCAGCTGCTGTACAGGTCTGATCGGGGTTTCACCAGCACTGCTTATCTTGGGAAGCGCCTGAAGACGTCCAAGCATTAGCAAGATATTTGAAATATTTGTGCTGCTGAACTCTGTCAAATGTAATCAATCCCAGAGACCTCCTCAGACATATATTGGGGGGCAGGTGTATCAAAGCTGATACAAAGGAAAAACGGCAGCCTATCGCATTCGTTTGTCAGAGGCCCTGTAGGGTTGTTGTGGGCAGTTACCGTACTTTTGCATCAGTTTTATACCTCTGCCTCTCCTGCATGTTTTTACTCAGTCTGAAGCCACCTATTTATTTGTCAGAATATAAGTGACATTAACCTTTTCAGGGGACAGTATAAAAAATTAAAACCTTTTTTTTGTTGTAGTAAATCCTTCTCAACCTTCTCCCAGTATAGGTGTAGGCAGCTACCCATTCCCTGTGTTCACCTCTTCACTTGTTTAGATGATGCTGTCCCGTTATAGATTATATATATATATATATGTACAATAGTTAGGTTTTTTCTTTTAAGTACGAATGGATACTCTTTTACCACTACATGACTGTATTACTGCTGTGCTTTTTACAATCCTGTGCTAATTGTTTTTTTCAACTGTGGACCAACCCTTGCTCTGAACTTCACTTCTTCCACTAAATGTAGCTCTTTAAAAAAAAAAAAAATATCATGAGAAACTAGAACATTTTTGTAAAAAAGAAAGTGTTTTATATAATAAAACTGACCATTTTCTGCAATTTTGGGTTTGTCTCTAATTTTGCAAATGTACGTGCTGCCATGGAGGTGCCTGAGCCCTGTATGTCTAACCTGCAATTATGTATCAGGCCTCATGCACACGACCGTATCAGTTTTTGCAGTCTGCGAATTGCGTATCTGCAAAACACAGATGCGGCTGTGTGCATCCCACATTTTTACCTTTCATGTATTACAAATATCTATTCTTGTCCGCAAAATAGGGGTTGGGGGACTATGACACGGAAGGACACAAGGTGTGTTGTCTGCATCTTTTGCAGCCCCAAAAATGAAATGAAAGGGTCCGCATCCAATCCACAAAAAAGGTGGCTTGAAACATGAGGCCTCAATCAAGCAGAACATTTGTGGCATGCTCCATCTGTATGCTGCCAAGCTCCTGTAGAAGCACTGCTTTTATGGTAGAATCTTAGTGCACAGCTAGTCCGACCGACTTACAGCTCTGCTGTGTTCAGGAGTACCTAAGGTATCTTCGCATGTGACATTTACTGCAAAATGGTCGGTGACTGTCCCATTAAACTGAATGGGGTTTATAGAAGGCCCTGCACATGATGCAGACAGCACGGGAAGATGAGCGCCCTCAGAGTGAAAAGACCGCCAGCTCCCCAGAGCTCCAGCAATGATATGTATGGGAGGGGGATCATTACACTTCGTTGGACACCACTCATGACCCCCCTCATACAGTATAATGGCCCATTAGGCGTCATTATACTGTGTGGGGGGGACATGTCAAAATGTTTTCTTTTGTATTGAGAGGGAGACCAAATAACTTGGGTAATCCACTGGGAACAGCAATATGTAAAGTTGTAAGAAAATGTGCTCGGGAATTATTAGTACAAGTAGTTACTAAAACAGACATCACTAGACGTGACAGGTTCTCTTTTAGATTCAAAATGGCAGCATAGGTCAAACAATGAGTGATGAGAGGTATAAACCATCTTTGTTTCTATAAAAACTGGTGTGTTGCCTTATCGAATTTAGTTACTATGTACACCTTTTGCTTAGTCCATTTAATAAGCTGCAAACATTTCCAGATGCCATGGATCCTAAAAGGCCAAACTGGAATATAAAAACCAAAGTACTCATTGGGATGGAAGAAGCAGCAGATCTTATATACATCACCAAAGATGTCCTAGAAACCTACTAGCAGTATTACAAATATTGCATCTGCGGAATCGCTGGTGCCATCCAGTTTGTGTTCCTGAATTTTGTACAGATTATGTATGTATATACACACACACTGTGGGTGGCCGTGTGTCTTATAAAGCAAATAATAGTGAGTGCTTCCTTTATGGAAGCGCTCAATAGAATGCATTAGGTGCCAGGAGTGAAGCGCTTCCAGTACCGCCCTCCCTCGTGTTCCTTCCTGGGGCTGGCGCTGCACTGTCCTGACCCCGTACAGCGTCAGAACATGGTGAGCGCACTATGACTTGACGCTGCAAAAAGTCAGGTGACAGTGCAGTGCGGGCCGCAGAAGACCTGGTAGTGCGACTGCTGCCAGAGATGGAGAGGAGCTGCGGTACAGGAGAGGGGAGGAGTTTTTTTTATCTTATATATCTGATCTGAGGTCTGATGGTTCTGGCGAAGAACTCTGATTGGGGGGGGGATGTCTGACATTGAGGGCTGGTCTGATGTGAAATCCTGTTATGGGGGGTCGGAACCAATGTCCTGATGAAAAATGTTTTTCTTATTTTCCTCAAAAACCTGGGGTGCGTCTTATAAAAAGAAATATACAGTATGTAGATATATATATATATATATATTTTTTTTTTACAGGCAAAGCATGAAATGAGTTTATTACACACAGAGGATATACTAAAGGGTTAGATACACACAAACTTACTGAAGGAAAACTCAGGCAAATACAAGTGATCTCAGAATCCCAGTTTAATGATCTTCAAGCTGCAATAATGACTTATCTTACAATTAAAGGTGGAGGTGACCGGCTGCCGACCGTGAATCATACACAAATCTGTGCTACAGCGATATAGAAAGAATTAACATCAAATCTCCACTAGCAGCAGCGGGTTATACTAAGCAGCTCCCAATTTTATAGCAGTTCTGTAACACTGTTTAGACCGAGTTCACACAGGTGGCTATGGTTCTGTTCATACTAACGCTTTATAAATGGGTCCTTAAGGGTTTCATCAGTCTGAGAGACTGCACCATTCTTATTATGTAAATTACCAGATTCTCTGACGGAAACCTGTTTAGATGTCCAAAATGTTCTAAATCCCCTGCATAGACATAAACTTAGAAGGGAACATGCTGGGCAGCTGCCACTAAAGGGACATTAGAAGCCTATTGCATACTGTATGCAGTAAGCGCCCTCTAGTGGCGGCTAAAGGTAGCCAGCTTTTTTTTTTTTTTTTTAATCTATGTTGATGCAAAGGATTTGGAGAGCTGTATCAGAATCAGAGCAACTGCCGCTATATCAATATGTTAAGGAATTAAGAGGAAAAAAATGCAATCAGTAGCAGACATTCATTTACTGTGAGCAGATCCTTCATTATTGGCACTTTTGCTGTTGCAATGTTTTAACAGCAGTCAGAAATGCAATGTTAGCGAATATAAATTTATATTTTTTTTATTATTTTTTTTACTGCCGCAGTCCACAGACTGCAAAAGGGTAACAACAAAGTAAATGAAAGTTACGAAGTGCATCTATAAACCTTCGGTGCAGTACTGTGCCTGTGTTATAGAATCACACTTCTACAATATAAACTATGATTTTCTTATTTTTTTTGCAGTGATTGTGATTTAGTTCTTACTATCACCACTTCTAATGGCCCCTGTGTGAACAGGGTCATCACCACAAAAGTAGCAGTTAAAATATCACATCATCCATTTTTGTCCCTTTTACATCTGCTAAAAATGGCAGTTGTATAAACTCTCCATATCTGCCAAAAAAAAAGGCCCAAATATTAAAAATAAAAAATAATTTTAAAATACGAAAAGAACAAGGCTTACAGTTTATTCACTTTCTGGAAAAAAAAAAAAAAGGGCCATACCAAAACTAAAAGGCACAATACTGGAACAGAGTAAAAATAAATCTGTACCTTAAAAAGGCAGAGATCAAAAATCCGAACCTTCAGGAAAGTGCAACAATACAGTGATGGTTAGTTAAAAAAAAAAAAAATACAATTTTTATCCCTGAGGTTAAAGGGCTCCTTTACATTTGCCGTTCTGGGAGCCTTAAAAAAAAAAAAAAAAAAAGATACAGATTGCTTACTTGAGGAGAAAAAAAAAATGGGGGGTAACAACTATCCAATCTGTTAAAATAAATAATTGGCCCCTAGAAATGCAAGTGAGAAGCAAGCCTCAAGAGCAGCTCAGTGATGTGGACCCCCATCTCTGATCTGTATTCATCTACAATACTGCACTATGGAGCCATAAGTTTAGCTAAAAAGGGGTCGCCCCGTGAACAACTAATATCGCCAATCCACAGAGAACACGAGCCCCAGAGTCCACTGTGTGAACAGAGCATAATGCCCATGTGCGACCACCGCTCCATTCACTTCTATGGGACCAAGTGCTGTACAAAGATAGTCACTGGAGCAGTGGTTCAGGTGATTGCACAGGGTCCCACCAATCATTACCTATCCTGTGGATGGGTGAAGAAGCTCATTCGTAGAGTAATTTTTATAAAACTTTGGGCATAATAAAAAAAAATATCAAAAAAAAAAAAAAAACAGAGACTAGGTTCATGTCACCACATAGAAAAAAAATAGGATTCAGTGAAGAAAATGTATCAAGACTGGCGTCATCCACTGTGCACACAGGCCTCATACTAAACTCAATGCAAGTTTTTTCTGTCCGTCCACCAGAAACTGAAATCTTTACCAGCCATGAGCTGGTGCAGACTTCGGCTATACATATACGTCTGTCCATCATCCACAGCTGAACTGAGAATCGTTGCATGCGACATTTCTGTCTGGCTGCAAAGCTGATGTCTCCAGACATAGAATTGACCCATAGGAAACTATAGGATCAGCGGTCATTCAAATTCAGGGGATCCTATGGCATCCATCTGTTTATTGGTCTGCATTAATGCATCCTAATTACAGGAAATATAGGGGATCACGGCCATTATAGCGCCAGAGGTACGGCCACATGCACACTAGCGTGGCGGTGCCTTAGGCAGGGTTCTCTTTACATTCCTCCGCCCATCGCTCCTGATGAATGAATGAAACGCGTTAAGCGGAGATATTAGGGGACAGATGGGAGGACAATACCTGCCGCAGTAGGGCAAGCACAGGGTGCGTGTATGCAATGTGACTAGCGGATAGCGTGTGTGTGCTACAGCACAGTGTGTCTCATTATACACCCCTTGGGACTACCAGTGGGGTCCCCAGTACTTTATTGCTTTCCCCTACTGTCTAGTGGCCTAATTGTGGTTGGTTGTGCCACAACAACCGGTCTAAGGCCATTACATTGGGACCCTAAGTCAGAGGACTTTAGCTGTATCCCCTGTGGAGGGAAGTATCCTACCGCAGTGGGCTGAATCCAGTGTATGTTCTCCGGCTATAGGGTCATTGAATTTGGTTGCACTCTTATGGTTTTTTTAATAATTAAAGTTAATAAAAGCTAAGTTTTAGCGTCCTATATTTCAGTGAGCAATAATATAGGGGATCCCCTGAAACTTAAAGGGGTTTTCCCATCTCAGACAATGGGGGCATATCGCTAGGATATGCCCCCATTGTCTGACAGGTCCGGCTCCTACACCGAGAACGGAGCCCCGAAAATTGTGGAGGGCGCACTGCACCCTACAGAAAATAATGGGAGCGGTGGCCGCACAAGCGCGGTATGCTCTCATTCACTACCACAGGGAGAGCACTTGGTGGTGGCGGCACCCGGGGCCCTCCGGCCACCACCTTCCCCGCTCCATTCTCAGGACCCCTGGGACCAGCACCAATCAGACAATGGGGGCATATCCTAGAGATATGCCCCCATTGTCTCAGATGGAAGTACACCTTTAAATATACCGTATTAATAAATACCGCAAAGATCAGTATATAGCAGCTATCCTGTTTATTAGTAGCTAGATAGTATGCCCATTGTCAGCTCCACACCAATCTAACAGTTTTTCCCTACCCAGTAGAAAAGAGATACCCTTTTCTAGCCAGAATACCCCTTTAAGAACTGATTCTTCTGTTGTTTCACCTGGAGATTAATGAATACCTTAAAGGGATTGTCCAAGTTATTTTTATTGATGGCCTATCCTCAGGATGAGTCATCAATATCAGATCAGCAGGGGTCCGACCTCCGGCACCCCCACCGTTCAGCTGGTTGAAGAGAAGGTGCGTGCAGTGTCAATGAAGAGAAGGCAGCGCTGTTTACTTGCTCACCGTTGACTTTGGAGCAGGTGTTCCTATTATAGTCTATAGGAACGAGCCGTCCTATTGAAGTAAATGGGATGGCTTCTTGTAATTACACCTGCTGCAAAGTCAACGGTAAGCAGGTAAACAATGAACAGAGGGCAGCGCTGACAGGGCACGCACCTTCTCTTCAAACACTTGGAGGGTGGGGGGTGCCGGGTGTCAGACCTGTGCCGATCTGATATTGATGACCAATCCCGAGGATAGGTTATTAGGTCATCAATAAAAAAATACTTTGACAACCCCTTTAAGGGCTGGGCATTTATCCACCTGGTCAATAAGGGGTGTCCTCAACACTGACTGGACAGATTGAATGGATACAGCCCATTCACGAGAGGAATGGTAATGTCAAGTTGTCAATATAAATCTATATTTCTAGGAGGAGGAATAACAGAGGAACGGCACAACAATGAATTTTAAGAAAATATAATGCAGCTTTGTTATTTTAGGAGGGAAATAGTTATTTATTAAGAGAGAGATGCCGGAAGGTCCACCACAGTGATTAATGTGTGAATGTTAGAGATCCACTTGGAAAATATTCATTATATTAATATGAACTTATTTTATATATAAAAAAAGAAATAACACTGAACTCTCTGGCTCCATAGTGTAGCAAGAAAAATCAAAATCAAATTGAGTCTCACCTTGTCCTGCTTAAATGAAGCATTTGGCTTCGCTCAATAATAATTCTTCACTCTCGGTATGTCTGAAAATAAAATATATACAGAATCGCACAAAAATATCTGTAGAGAAATCCAGTTCTTTCCAAAAAGACATTTTAGACGTTTAGGAAACCCATTGCCAGTCAAGAACAAGTCTAGAAAGAATTCAGGCTTGTAAAACGCAAAGTAAAATAGAGGAAGTGCCAAGTGACCTCCCCCAAAAAAGTATTGCGAAGGTTAAAGTCAATGGACACATTTGGAGCAATCTTTATTATTGCGTTTTAACTCATTTTGGACTAAAATCATTTTTTCTATGGGTCTTTGTTAACATTTTTCCCCAGTTTTTCTGCTACAGCTTTTAGTTTCAGTGCCTTTTTACCCTGGGTTCACACCTGAGCGTTTCTGAGACGCGCGTTTTAGTCACGCGTATTACAGCGCATTTTTGCAAATAGGAAACGCGCGTCATACGCGCGTTCGTGACTCTGGAGACCAATTGAAAAAGGCATATCTACACTTTAACGTGTGTTAAACGCGCGTTCCCATTGAAGTCTATGGGAGCAAACACGCGACAAAACGCCCCAAAGAAGCTCAAGAACTTCTTTGAGCGTAGGGCGTTTTACAGCGCGTTCAAACGCGCTGTAAAACGCTCAGGTGAGAACCATGCCCATAGGGAAACATGAGTTTTTTCCTGTTGAGCATTTTACAGCGCGTTCGAACGCGCTGTAAAACGCGCAAGTGTGAACTGAGGGTTAGGCTATCAGGTTCTCGGAGACCCAATCTGTGGCATTTATCTCTGAACTGTAAAGAGTTCAGAGATACAGATGTAGCAGGGTTAACACAAACTCTTAACTCAAATTTATTAACTCATCGTGTTAACGTGAAAAAAAAGCCATTGAAAAGCAGCAACTAAAGGTGTTTGCTTAACAGATTTACCGGTATTTTAGGTAACACTTCTCATAAAGCGTGTGTGTTAACTCGACTCAATTAGAAGCACCTACAGATGTAGTAATCACAAAAAGTTGTCTGATGGATTCAATACGACATCGAGAGCCTGCAAATGCACTGAAACTGAAAGCTGTAGAAGAAAAACGTGAAAATGTTTTAATAAAATGTTTTTAGCCCAAAATGAGTAAAATGCAATAATAATAAAAAAAAACCTGCCTCTAAATGTGTCCATAGCCTTTATTGTTTAGCCTCACAGCACACCCGATACTAAAATACAAGCAGAAAACCAATATAATAGAGGGGAAAGTGCAATAGAGAAGGAATACACAAAAAATATGCAGATTGCTTTCACTTGAACTGCTGGTTTTCATGAAAGAGCAGTTCACCTAAATAAAATAAAAAAATGCTTAAAGGGGTTTTCCGGTTACACAAAAAAAAAAATAACAGCATTCAACTTTACTGCATTATATATGTCAAAAGATGAATTCCTGGGTGCATTTTAAGTCCTCCAGGGCAAGGCCCGGCCGTGGCCGTACTGCGGACCGCAAACAGCGGGACCGTAATATGCGGGCGCCGGCCGTGTGCTTTGATAGGTTCGCAATCCGGAGCTGCGGTGCGGAATGGAGGCACGGAAGCACTACAGAGTGCTTCTGTGGTGTTTCTGTCTGTGCCTCCACGCCGCAAAAAAATAGAAAATGCTCTATTTTTTTGTGGTGCGGACGGATCACTGACCCCATTTAAGTTGAATGGGTCTCAATCCATCCCGGCCGCCGCCGCGGACGTTGCCGTGTGTATGAGGCCTTACTGTGATCTGTGACCTGCACTGTGCTTATATCCCAGCACGAGACTCGCAGGGTGTGTCTGTAGCATCAGATCTCTGCCTCTCTTTCCCCTCCCCGCTCAAACATCACAGATCCAAGCCTGCTTGAAGCCCAGCTGGGAAGCCCCGCCCTAGGACACAGCATCATTGCTGACATCACATCTACAAGGCAGGGTCCAGGAAAATCAGCAGAACACCGCCCTCAGAGGCATGATTGATTATGTTGTGTCCATAAGGTAGAGCCTTACAAGCCATACCACGCCTGAGATGTAGACGTGATGTCATCGGGACAGGGAACTAACACAGCGGAAAATATCACGTGACCGTGATGGAGTGCAGGAAAATGGGGCATTACAGATAAACAATCACTATTAGGGAGTGGTAACATGTTGTCTTCTGTCAACTGATGCTAAAATTTGCAAAACCGGCATACCCCTTCAAAGGACAACCATAATCTGCCCTATTAGGGCATATGGACATGATAGAGGTAGGTCCTGAGCACGCTCCTGCTCTGGAGGACTTAGTGTGACTACATGGTCACACATTTATATGAATGGGTCCTATTTAAGACCACATTTGTCCAGCAGTGGCCGCTGTAGGAGAACTCATAGCCAGGATTCAGTTGCTGGAACAGATCCCTACTTAGGTGGAACAACCCTTTTAACTGTGATTTTTTTATTTAGGAGAACTGCTCTTTAATTATATTCTGGTGCTGCCTTCCAATAATAAGCCAACTATATTTATTGGCCTATCAAACATGAGTAGGTATATAGTTTTATCACATTATATTTTTGTATGTGAAATCTCGATGTCAGAACTTCCTCACCTGATCGGCCGTACACGCTTCTGCGCGTATTACAATCTGTTTTCTCTATAACTGGCCACATGAGGAAGGGTAAGCTCATACAATAGATTTCATCACAGAATGCACAGTTTATAAGCGCTGATTAATATATAAAAGGTGCAAACTGGACAATGAGACTGTGAGTGACAAGCCGGGTCCAAGATGTGCCGAAAACGACAGCTGTTCAGCTGCTGCGGAAAGTGGTCATGTCTTTAGGTTCGCTGCTCGGCACACACCAATCGTCAGCCTCCAGGTTGGATTTATAATGCTTCCATGCTGACTTATTATACACAGGGAGCCTCTCTATTGAATCTGTAGATAAAGCCTGGTTATGGGGGGAAGAAAATAGGTTATTTTCCGAACTGCAGCCCGAAGAGTGGGATTTTCCAATATATAGGACTAGGACAGTTTCCAAAAAAATTTTGTTGGCTAGTCCACTGGGTCCAAATAATTAAAGGGGTTGTCCTATCTCAACATTTAAAGAGGACCTGTCACCGCTCCTGACATGCCTCTTTTAAAAGCTTCATGCATTCACCATGTAATAACAATTCGTGAACATCTATTCTTATGGCTCTGTGTTGTGCCATTGCTTTATTATTTCTACTAGAAGTTATGAATGAATTGCTAGCAGTCTGCAGTAAGGGCACAGAGGGGAGGTAACCAGTTTGGGGGGGGGGGGGTGTATCTGCCCAGACTCACTCTATCCAATCAGTGCTGCATTTTCAGACCGTGCAGGTACACACCCACAACTGGAGCCAACATAGAGCCATAAGGATAGATACTCCAGAATTGTTATTACATGGGGAATGCATGAAGCTATTAAAACAGGCATGTCAGGAGCGGTGACCGGTCCTCTTTCAGGCATATCACTAGGGTAAGCCATTAAAAGAACATAAATTTTTTTTTATAAAAATGTGATTTAAACAATACATCATTTTCTGATGACACCTTTTCTTTAAATGTTGAGATGGAGCAAACCCTTTAAGAATAGGAAACAGAGATAAAGGTAGGATAGACGATAAATGTCTGCTTGCCCCACCACTGCACGTTAGCCTGCCGCTCCATTCAAATTCCTCATCACTCAATCTCTGTAGCGAAAGGAGTAGCGGTCCAGTATGTGCGGTGCCACTCCCGTGGAAAGGGTATAAATGACAATTGTGGCATACCCCCTTAAAGAGGACCATTCACAGGTTCTGACATTACAACATTTACAATATCAATACCTACAGTCCAGGGCACGTTTACTAGATGTCACATCGCAATTTTTTTTCTCATCCACTAGTCCATTGCGCTGTTTTGCTGTCTTATATGCTAATCAATAGCATCAGTACAGGGAGGAGGAGACGGCCGTGTTTCTCAGGGGGCGTCTCCTTCTCCCTGGCTGAGATGCTCCCCAGTCACAGCCAGGCAGAAGGTGAGCTGTTTCCCGTGACGCGGTCTGCTGTGATCGGACAGCTCACGTCAAGGGAGAAGGAGACGCCCCCTGAGAAATGCTGCCGTCTCCCCCTCCCTGTACCGATGCTTTTAATTAGCATCAAGTAAACATGCCCTACAGTGCCAGGTAATGTCAGAACCTGTGAATAGTCCTCTTTAACTACTACAAGTTGGGGGCATGTACCTGGGACGCACATAATACGTAATAAGATCCGTATCTTGCCATACCTTAATATATATTACAGCGTCAGTTCCATATCCTTCTAATGAATACAACTTCAGATCTCCTTGGAAGTACCGCGCATAGAGTCTGGATATAGGTAAGCCATAGCCGAACCCCGCCTGTTAACCACATGGACAGAGCAAAAAAAAAAAAATCACAAAACTGGTAATGTATTTAATGTATACTGTGCAATTACATAGGATTGACTTCTAGTGAAATCATTTCGAGATTTTTGCAGCCAATCACTGGCTTCAGCAGTGTCCCCAAGTGGCACATAACTGCTGGGTCACCGCTGAGGCCAGCTAGCTGAAAAAGGGGTTGAAGCTGGAATACCCCTTCAGCGTCACAGCCATTAAACACACCACACAGATACATGCAAAGGTTACCTGCTCACACAGCAGAAAGACGTTACAAAATGATTGATTATGGGGGTCTCTGTAGCAACTTCATGAAGGCGGGTGCATTTATAATAATAATCTTCCCAGTTATTATATGGACATAGGCTGGTTGAGATGCTGTACGCTGCCTATCTATATGTAGTGCAGTCACTCCACTGTGCCAGGTGTGCAGGGGCTGGGGGACTAGGGGCCCACTGGGGGATATGATCACAGGTCCTTCCCAAATCTCCTCTCCACTGCTGAGCTCTGGTCCCTCCTGCACTGATAAAATGGGGCACTTGAGTGTATGGGGGCTCAGCCTGGCAGTTATGGTAAAGGGGCACAATGAGGGCACTGGGACTGCGACTTGTGGTGTTGTTACTGTACTGCGATGATACAGACATGTGAAAAATCTGTGCCAACGTACATCTTAGGCCTCATTTACCAAGGACTTTCTTTGTTGCCCCGAACAACCAATCAGAGCTTAGTTTTCATTTCTTTAACTGCTCTGGAAAAATGAAAGCTGCTCTCTGATTGGTTGCTATGAGCAATGAAGACAGTCTTACTGGCAGATAGCTTTGATAAATGGGAATCCATTCCTCAAGTGGGAGGTGATCCTATGTTATTATTTATTGTATGCAATCTGCAATCCCCTAATATTACACATATATTACACATTTATATATTTAGGCAAGGCTGTGTTCCAATTCAGACACAAAATACATGCATCTAAATTTGCAACTTCTGGATGCCATAAAACTGGTGTAGAAGACTGATCTATTCACCCCACAGCGTTCACCTGAACAGTCATTGACCTTCGGCACCACCAGCGACTGTTCCCATTTTGCACCACAGTGCTGGGACTCCTAACACTACTCTTAGTCCTAGCAGTGCTCTGCTGACTTGGTTATTTCATAATCAATTTTACTTTAAGGAATATTCCCATCTGGGACATTTATGGCATATCCATAGGATGGGGCCCCCCGAAGTGTACAGACAGCAAGTCACGCATGTGCGGCCACCCTTCATTTACTGCTATGGAACTTCAGAAAACAGCTGAGCGCTGGTTTGGCTATTTTCTGGAGTCCCATAGTGATGAATGGAGAGGTGGCCGCGCTGGTGCTGCTTGTTCTCCATTCGCTGCTATAGGACTTCCGAAAACAGTCGAGCATGCTCGCTATTTTGGAACTCCCATAACAATGAAAGAAGAGGACGCTGTGCACGTGCAATAAGTTTCGGGTTATCGAAGAATCCCGATATGGATTCCATATTCAGTTATGGTCCGGGATTCTTCGATAACCCGAATCCAAACTTTAGACGCCGAACTTAAAACACAAGTTCGCTCAACACTAATCCTATCAATATATGCCATATACGTCCCAGACGGAAATACCCCTTTAACCTCCTCCCTGAGAAAATCCTGCATACACCCCTGAAACCAAAGAACGCAAAATAAAGACACAGAAGAAAGACACAGAACACATTAATTGGGGAATAAATGTCCAAATTGTTTATTTAAATTAAATATGGCAAACCCCCGACTCACGGAGAGTCACCCTCCAGCACTCAGGAGAGGAAAACCCCCTGTGGAGGAAACCTCTAGGGAACCATGGCTGGAGGGCTGCCCTTCCCTTGGGCTTAGAGGGTAATGCCACTATGTGGCTGCCACATAAATAGTAGGGGGGGGGGGGGTGCAGCAGCCGGGCTGATCTGGTTCGCTAGGCGGATGTCCCTTTCCTCCCGTTGGGTAATGGGCTTCCTTCTAGAACCTCCAAGTCAAGGTGCGATGGGCAGGGGGTGGTCAAGCTCAAGGTCCTCAGGCCATCAAGTACGGCACCAAATATGGCCGCTCGCCCGCTTTTTACAAGGGTTCTTCCCTTATGACACACGTGCTTGTGATGTCACAGGTGTCTATGACTAATGTTGGAGTCAGTGTTCTGAAGGGTTAACCCTTTAGTGACTGCAGAGGCCATTAACCCTTTCTGACCACACTTTGTCAACATACGCCATATATTTATTGTCCCGACGATCGCAGGGTTTCTGCTTAGAGGAAGCAGGTTTGTTCTGTTACTTACACCTACTTGTCCAGGTGCAAACACCAAGCCCCCAGACCAGTGGCTCTTATTGAACCCCCTTCCAGAGTAACAGCATGGCCTGTTCAGTCTTATATGTGACCCTTGACCCTATACTGAGACCACACTTAAAGATGGGGCAGCCATGAGATGGACACTTGCATCTTGACTTTACTCCTGCAAGAGGCGCAGTGCTTAGCGGTTACAGTCACCTGATGGTGAGCTTGGCGGGTATTATGGGCAACTGAATAAAACTGAACAGACCATGATGTTAGTCTGTTCATTTACATGGTGCGGTCTGGAAGGGATAAAATAAGAGCCACTGGTCCGGGGGCTCGGTGTTACAGAACAAACCTGCTCCGCCGAAGCAGAAACCCTGCGATCGTCAGGGGACAATAAATATATGGCGGTTATTCAAACTGGAGTATATTGACAAAGTGCAGTAAGGAAGGGGTTAAAGACCTCTGTTGTAAGGCACTTTGACAGTCACTAAACGGTTAACCCTTCAGAGCACTGTCACCAACATTAGTCATAGACACCTGTGACATCACAAGCACGTGTGTCATAAGGGAAGAACCCTTGTAAAAAGCGGGTCAGCGGCCATATTTGGTGCCGTACTTGATGGCCTGAGGACCTTGAGCTTGACCACCCCCCGCCCATCGCACCTTGACGAAATTTGGATGTTCTAGCAGGAAGCCCATCGCCCAATGGGAGAAATGGGACATCCGCCTAGCGAACCAGATCAGCCCGGCTGCTGCACCCCCCCCCCCCCTACTAATCATGTGGCAGCCACATAGTGGCATTACCCTCTAAGCCCAAGGGAAGGGCAGCCCTCCAGCCATGGTTCCCTAGAGGTTTCCTCCACAGGGGGTTTTCCTCTCCTGAGTGCTGGAGGGTGACTCTCCGTGAGTCGGGGGTTTGCCATTTTTAATTTAAATAAACAATTTGCCCATTTATTCCCCAATTAATGTGTTCTGTGTCTTTCTTCTGTGTCTTTATTTTGCGTTCTTTGGTTTCAGGGGTGTATGTAGGATTTTCTCAGGGAGGAGGTTAAAGGGGTATTTCCGTCTGGGACGTATATGGCATATATCGATAGGAAAAATAGCGAGCATGCTCGGCTGTTTTCGGAAGTCACATAGCAGCGAATCAGCGAATGGAGAACAAGCAGCACAAGAGCGGCCACCTCTCCATTCATCACTATGGGACTCCTGAAAGCTTCCAAAGAATGAAGGGTGACCGAACATGCATGACTTGCTGTACACTTCGAAGCCCCATGCTATGGATATGCCATAAATGTCCCAGATGGGAATATTCCTTAAAATGAAATTCATTTTGAATTAACCAAATCAGCAGAGCACTGCTAGGACTCGGAGTAGTGTTAGGAGTCCCAGCACCGTTGCACCGAACGAGAACAGTCGCTGGTGACGCGGAGTAACGATTGTTCAGGTGAATGTTGTGGGGCGAATGGATCAATCTTCTACACCAGTTCTATGGTGTCGGAAAGCTGCAAATTTAGAAACATGTCCTATTTTGTGTCTAAATTGGAACACAGCCTGGCCTAAATATATAAATGTGCATTATATATGTAATATTACGGAATTACATACAATAAATAATAACAAAGGCGCACCTTCCCCTTGAGGAATGGGTTCTTATTCATCTATGCTATCAACCAGTAAGATTGTCTTCATTGCCCATAGCAACCAATCAGAGAGCAGCTTTCATTTTTCCAGAGCAGTTAAACAAATGAAAGCTGAGCTCTGATTGGTTGCTAGAGGCAACAAGGACAGTCCCCCCCCAGATCTTATGGTTGTGGGACCCTTGTGCTATCTAAAGTGTCCCCAATAGACATTGTGACAGACAACACCATATAAGTGCCAGTCATTGCCCCTATGTTTCCTCTGCTGTCTCCGTAACTGGCAGCCATAGTTCCCCAAGAAATCCTAGAAATATTGACCCCATAGATGTTATCCAAAGTGATGTCAGGGGTGATAGCTCCAGTGCCCCCAAACTGCCAGCCACTGAGTCTTCATAAGTGAAATCCACGCTGTCACTACAACTCCCAGCAATACTGGTAACATAGAAGCTATTCCCCCTGATGCCAAAGGTGACAACCATGGTGCCCCTACAAAATGCCATCCACAGTGCCCCCATAGGTGCTAGCCAAAATGCACGTCTAACAGAGCAACCACAGCGCTACCATAAGAGACCGCCATTGACATTTCATCCACTGCCTCCATACCTTGCCATAGTTTCATCGTACCTTCAAAAGTGCCAGCCACGGTTCCTACATAACAGATAAATGTCCTATAAAGCTCAGCCAAAGCCCTTTATAAGTTCCCGCTATATCCATAGTTGTGCCATAAGTGACACCCGCACTGCCCCACAAGTGCCATAGCCTCCTTCAGAACAGTCTTAAGGGTGACCATACATCCCCTTTTTTCCAGATATGTCCTCTTTCTGGGACCTAAAATAAATTGGTCAGCCGGAATTTATAAATTAGGCTACTTTCACACTTGTGTTTTTGTTTTCCGGCATAGAGTTCCGTCGTCGGGGCTCTATGCCGGAAAAAAAATGCTTCAGTTACAGATAATACAAACGCATGCATCCGTTTGAACGGATCCGCTTGTATTAACTTTAACTATTTTTTAACACTGCCAAAACTGATCCGTTTTGAACTCCATTGAAAGTCAATGGAGGACGGATCCGTTTTCTATTGTGGCAGATTGACTTGCATTGGGGGTCATGACGGATCCGGTTTGCTTTGCATCCCAGGACAGAAAGAATAACGTTAAGTGACTGAAGACATCCTGATGCATACTGAATGGATTTCTCTCCATTCAGAATGCATGGGGATAATACTGATCAGGATTTTTCCGGCATAGAGCGCCGACGACGGATTTCTATGCCGGAAAAATAAACGCAAGTGTGAAAGAGCCCTAACCGAAAATATCTGAGATTTTCACGGAAGAAGGGGGTGGGGGGCGCCGGAGGTTAGGCACTATAATCTGCTACAGTGCAAGAGCTGAAGGACCCGTGATGACGTCACCTTCATGTGATCAGTGCAGGACCGGAGCTCAGCAGTGGAGAAGTGGGGAGCCTGAGAAACCATGGAAGTTGTAGTCCTCTCCTCCTATATATATCTACCATAGTGTTGGCTGCAAGTGGCTAAAAAAAGAATGTCTAGGAAATCTTTTTAGGAAATCCTTCTACAGGAAGCTGCTCACCCCCACATGCCCTAAGAAGACATTTTATTTAGGAATTTTTAAAATCTCATTCCCTAAAATCTGACCGCTGGGGTAAATTAGTAGCGACACCAGATATAAATGCACACACATTTTGAGAAGTGGATTAAATCTTTGGCTGATGGAAGCTTGATAAATTACTAGCCTCTGTTCACACTGTCATCATGAGTCTGTATCAGAGATTCTGACAATTTTAATGGCAATAATAGCCCAACATGCAGAATTACTCTTGTTGTAAAAACATCAGAAGAAATCCTGATGGAACCAATCATAAGTCAGTGGGGTCCATGAGTCACTGCTGGATCCATATGATGGATCGGGCACAGCTCTATGGCTTCCAGCCATGACACCAGTGTGAACATCACTCCACCAGCTTCCAGAAAATCTGTCCCCTTTTACCGACTGACTATGAGCTACTGACAATCATGAGTTCACCATGTCTGTTGTGAAGTTATGGACCTACCAGTGGCGTGGCACGAGAGTTTTCCATTCTAGGAAGAGGTGCTGTCGAATACATGTAGTTAAACAGTCTATCGATCTTCCGGAGCGGCACTCCACCCCCGCGGTCACTGAGCTGTAATATAACACAACGCTTATAACAAAGCTTATTCATTGTATAATTTATTACCCAATATATCTTCTGATTAAAATCTCTCATGGGTTTCAAGATCTCTACTTGCAGTCACGGAATAAAAATCTTCATGGCTTACTTCCTGAAGACGGAAATCTGTCAGGGTCATGTGAGGCTGACATAGGTGCACTCCTCTAAGCCATCACTTCACTCGAAAAGACCTTTATCTTTTAGAAGTAAACAGTGAAGATTCCAACTCAATGACTGCAAGAAGAGATCATGAGTAATTGATACAAAAAAAAAATAAACAAAAAAAACATATTGCAAATATCACTATAAAACAAATATGTTTTATTTTCTGAGACTGGAATATCCCTTTAAAGGTAAAGGGTGTCCAGGAAAGTTTGCAACCCAAAATGGAGAGCATCAGTGTCGGTCAGTGCCTGCAGCGCTTACTGTCCGGCCGAACCCTGGCACATTTGCAGGGTAGCGGCCAGATTCCATTATAGTCAATGGGGCCAGAGGGCATTGCAGTAAGGCTAGGGCTACACGACGACAATAAGTCCCGCGACACATAGGGCACAACTACACTGCAACATATGTCGCAGTGGTGTCGCACTTGGATTGATTCTTTGCTACTTTCGTGTCACAGTCGCAGCATGTCGCACGTCGACGCAGTGCGACACCATAGACTATCATTATAAAAATTGTTGCGCAACACTGGTGCAACAAAATGTCGTGGTGCAGCCCTAGCCTAACATCCGGCAATGCCAGATACGGAGAGCTCCTGCAGGCTGTTCTGTGCTGGAACTAATAACGCTAATATAAAACTAGCCTAAAGCTAACTTACTGCAAATGCAACAGAAAAAAAAGAAATATCACATATCGATAGAGTCACGAATGGTAATGCTGTTCCACGTATTAGTAAACTGTACTTACCTTGACTGTTAAGTCTTCACTTCCCAGAGACACTTTCACTTTGATGGAAGGATAGACGCCCCTGTCTGCATGGAATTCCATGGTCGCACGCATTGCATTCTAAGCCGAAGAAAAGACGAGTCAGAGTCATGCAGACACCTATGCAGTCCTAGGATAATGCGGTGTGATCCAGGAGTCATTCGCATTAGTTGTGCATAAGATAGCAAGGATTGGGGAACATATGTAAATGGGTGATGTGTTAAAAATTTCCGTGTATCACCCAACACAAATTCTGTGCAACTAAATCTCCCTGGTGTGACTAATGACAAATAATGAATGGTGGTGTTTGTGTGTAGATGCTATATACTGTATTCATGTGTGTGTGTGCTGCGTATGTGTCTGCTGTTACATGTGTTTGTATATGCTATAAACTGTATTTGTGTGTATATGCTGTTTATGTGTGTATATGTGTGCATATGCTATATACAGAATTTGAGTGTATATACTGTATATATGTGTAGATGCTATATACTGTATTCATGTGTGTGTACTGCATATGTATGTGTCTGCTGTTACATGTGTAGATGTGTTTGTATATGCTATATACTGTATTTGTGTGTATATGCTCCTTATGTGTGTATATGCTATATACAGAATTTGAGTATATATATATATATATATATATGCTATATACTGTATTCGTGCACGTATACTGTGTACATATGCTGCGTGTGTAGCTGCTATATACTGTATTCATGTGTATATGCTGTATGTCTGTGTGCTCTACACTGTAATTATGTGAATATGTGTATAAATGCTGCGTACTTGTTACAAGTGTAAGCCCGTCCGCACACCTATTCCTGGTTGTCTGTATGGCAGGATAGTGGAAGTTTTTTTTCTCTGGGGGACGAGCCCGAAAAGTTTGCAAAAAAATCCTAATGTTCTACAGTGGGTTTTAAGATGGAGTTTTCCCCAAGTTTGACCACAGATTTTACCATTTGCATTGCAAAGAGTAAAATCTAAGACCAGATCTGCAACGTTTTTAATTTGAGACGGAAGGGGCGCCATTTTACTTTTTGCCTCAGGCAGCAGAAAGGCCCTGCTCAGGGACATCAATCATGTTCAGCATGGCCAACTCAACTCTTCTGCCGAGTGGCTCCACCTCCTGGACTCCAGCACAGTAATTTACATAAAGAGTGTGCGGTAATAATAGCCTACTGCTACTATAGCTGATTACATACAAGGCCAAGTGGAGAAAGAAATTAGTTCACAAGTGTCCAGACCATGCAAGCCGTCTGTTAAAACTGCGCTCAGCCAGCCCCCATATCACCGACGTGGATGATGGCCTCTAGGCTATACACATGCTGCTCAAAATCCCTTGCTGGCATCATACAGCATAGAAACAGGGCATGGCCAGTTTTTTCTGCTTAGTTCTGAACAGAGGAATCAACCATCTTCTGCACAATGGATAGTCTGGATATCACTTCTGAGTCATTGGCATCACCGCTGCAGCACCTATGCCTTTACCGAGCGCTTTCCGTTCTGCATAGATGCTGCAGCAATGAAGCGGATGTCCCAAAAGTGAGAGCAAAACCGACACATGTGGATTCCCCTGCCCATAGCAGGGTAAAGCAGGTGGCACATACACCGATCCTACGCTGTACAATGCAAACAATAGATTTTAAACGTTATTTAGGCCTCGTTCACACTCCAGTCTTTGGTCAGTGATTTGTGAGCCAAAACCAAGTGCAGGTCGAAACCACAGAACAGGTGCAGATCTTTCCCTTATACCTTATGTCTGTGTAGGATATACTTCTGGTTTTGGATCACAAATCACTGATGGAAATCACTGACCAAATACTGCCTTAGATCACGGAGAAAATATCATCAATCAAAGGTAGAGGGGCTGGCTTAAAGAGGACCTTTAATCTGAAAATGCACATTAAAATACATATATCCACTTACATGGCTGCCCCCGGTGGTGCTGTTTCAGCTTTTTATTTTCCATAATGTGCCCCCGTTTGTCCGCAGTGGCCCCGGCAACAATTCGCGCCTCATATGCAAATGAGCCATTCGGCTCAACTGGGGGGTGCTGAAAAAGTTCTCCTGGGTGTGGCTTTCTTCTCCCTGGCACGGAGCGCATTAAATTAGAGCACCCCGCTCTCAGCCAGGGAGAAGAAGCTCGAGTTCTCGCGAGATTCTTGAGAACTTGAGCGATTTCACACGCCCTGAGCCGGGCGCCATCTTGGAGTCCTCTGGGGAGAAGAAAGCCACGCCCAGGAGAACTTTTGCAGGACCGCCCAGTTGAGCCGAATGGCTCATTTGCATATGAGGCGCAAATTGTTGCGGGGACCACTGCGGACAAACGGGGGCACATTTTGGAAAATGAAAAGCAGAAACAGCAACACCGGGGGCCGCCATGTAAGTGGATATATGTATTTTAATGTGCATTTTCAGATGAAAGGTCCTCTTTAAGGTGCATTTAAGTGAAGGAGATCTCTGCATGTAAATGACCGGTCTCCTTCACTGAACGAGCAGCCGACCGGCGGGAAGGAAGCGTTCCTTCATAGACTAGACAGTAAAAAGTTAAAATCGCTCCTGATCATTAAGATATTGAGAATAGATCACGTACCTTAAAGAGCTCAAACACCATATGGTACAGATGAGAGGGGACATACACCACCTGAATCGGCTGTCCTAGATTCTGTGCTGGGACAGGAATAAAAAGGGCAGTCAGACATCTGCATGTAGAACTAGAAGATTCTTTGCATTTTGTTTCTTTATTCTAAGCAAATGCCAAGTAGATAATTGCGGACAACCTAATTTTGTTAAAGGGGTTGTCCAAGTTATATTTATTGATGACCTATCCTTTGGATAGGTCATTAATATCAGATCGGCAGGGGTCCAACACCCGACACCCCCGGCGATCAGCTGTTGAAATGAATGGAACGGCTTGGGTGTAATTACACCTGCTCACCGCTGCAAATGCAACGGCTAGCAGATAAACAGTGAAGAGGAGGCAGCGCTGGCACGGCGCGCACCTTCTCTTCAAACAGCTGATCGGCGGGAGTGCCGGGTGTCAGACCCCTGCCGATCTGATATTGATGAACTATCCTGAGGATAGGTCATCAATAAATATAACTTGGACAACCCCTTTAAATGGATAACTTGAGAATTAGCAGATCACAAAGCAGACCCTGTGCTTGGAACATCAGAGATCAGTGATTAGGGAGAAAACCCTGCAGCAAGTGTTCACTTTCCCTGCAGTGCCACCACAGGGCAAGAGAAGCATTACACTGTTCTCACTGCAATCAATGGTTTGTTTGTGTATTGGACAGATGCACAGGGTCCTCCACAGAGATGCTCTTTGCAGTTGCTCTCTTCTCTAGCTAGTAGATGGGTTTATTAGGGTACTGAAAAAAACAATTAGGATACGCACCATTGAATTCTGCAAGCTCTAGTTCAGGACAGCTCATGTAATACAAGTCACACAGCTGTTTTGCATTCTCATACCCATCTAGGAAGAAAAAAGGTTCATCAGTTAATAGACTGGTCTATACAGACATGCTTTACATATATATGAATCACGTTTGTACTGTATCATCTTAATGCTGGCCAGTTCTACAGATGATCGCCTAACAGATGGACAGAAGGTACAAGATTATTTTATTTCACCTGGCTCGGCTCCTGCTTTGCTACATTGCAGAACTTATTTTTGACATCACAAGAATGAATGCAGATTAGGCAGATTCGCTGCGGATAACTAGATTTTTGTACTTCCTGTAAAATCTGTTTCTCTTCCATTCATTGGGGGACACAGTCTTGACCTTGGGTATAGCTATTGCCACTAGGAGGCGACACTAAGCAAAAAAAGTGTTAGCTCCTGCTCTCAGCTATATCCCTCCTGCAGACACTGAGCTAATCAGTTTGTACAAAAGCAGTAGGCGCAGCCAGGAGAAGCCAACAGAACACAATAAAAAGTACGAAAACCAGAGATGGGTCATCATCAAGAACCAGAAGGAGGACCCTGTGCATCTAGGAGAACCAGTAATATACATACAGGGTGGGAGCTGTGTCCCCCAATGAACGGAAGAGAAACAGATTTCACGGTAAGTACAAAAATCTAGTGTCAGAAGATGCAAAGGTGTGCCCAGACGACCCCTGAAGGGCCGAAGGCCCATGATGTACTCCCCAACCATTGCCCGAGAAAAATGAGCAGTAACCCGGAAGGGTGGAGCCCGGCCACTGATGCGGTACGTTTCCACCATGGCCAAACGAATCCATCAAGAAATGGAAACTTTGGACATAGCCAGTCCCTCTGGAATGACGAATAATGACTCCGATCGTTATAAAGAGGACGTCTGAGACCGATAGATAGAACGGCCAAAACCCAAACCACCAAAAAGGCCACCTTGTATGACAGGAAGCAAAGGGACACCTGCTGCAAAGGCTCAAACGGAGAGCACTGGAGAGCGTTAAGGCCCAGATTAAGTCCCAGGGATTCAACGGAAGGTGGTAAGGGGGCGCAGCATGCGCCACCCCCTACATAAATGTCCAAACCGCAGCGGAACCAAATTCCGCTGAAAAAGAACGGTGTCTGGATATCAAGAGCCAAAGAACTGCAGATGTGACAAAACGTTCCCCCCATGGCAGAGGAAGTACACACACACCATACCGGACTGCCAGAAGAGAAGAACACTCCAGCGGGACCATGACGAACAAGTCATGCCTAGAGAACCTGGACCAACACCACTTGCGCAGGCACCCCCCAGCAGAAAGGGGGCATACGAGCCCCCAATGGCTATGAACACTAGCCGAGCAGGCAGTAACAGTATGTGGAGAAAGTGCAACTACTCGCCCTGCGAAAGGGGAGGAGTAGAAAAGGCTGATGCGGCTCAGTAGGGAACCAGCATCTAGGGGTGACAACAAGGACAGTACGACCGCACTACCCAGGGAGGGGAGCCATGCAAACAATACACATATGCAAACTGAATAAGTGCATACCCAAAACCACACGGAGGCAACGCTGATGCTGTCACCGTAGTAGAAGGTAGAGGCAATGCACTACCTGTAAAGGCTCGAGGCCCGCACCATAGAAATTGGCAGATTATACCATGCACCAAAAGTCGTACTAATACCCACAAGAAGTGAGCAAACCCGCAAGCTGAAACCTGGCATGGTATGGGCAGGTGACCGCACTATAGGGAATAAGAGTCCCTGATATCCAGCGCCTCATGAACACCATACATATAAGGCCTGGAGGATCTATCGCACCCGGTGATGGCAGAACATGAGCACAGTGCCACCTGTGATAAGGAAATGTAGGCACAATCACAGCTACAACTAGCGAGAAGGTTCCACCGCTAGAAGGGGGACGATGAACAGAAATACTCCCCCTGGGACGGAGTCACACAGTATGGGCCACGAAACCAGAGTAGCCATAAAATCTATGACCAGCGCAAGGCTGCCTCATAGGGGGGAGGCCATAGCCCAACTATGGTTTCCAGGACCAGAGGAGAGGCTCCCCCTGAGAATGAGGCCAAAACACCCAGAGTATGGTGCTAGAGCCATCCTTCACTTGAGAAGCAAGGAAACTGACAAGCAGTGCATCTGTTCCACCTACTGACAAAGAATGGATGTCGATTGTGTTGAGGCCACAGCCTGTCAGCTATCGTCCCACCTGAGAAAGAGGGAAAATGCGATAGAGCATCACTCCGCTGACTGAAGAGGGAAACCCGACACAATGCAAGCACTACTGGTTGTGCAACTACGCCAACAATAGAAGGAGGGTAATGCTACCGGATCTACAGTATGCAATTACGGTGCAACTAATCCACCTATAGAAGGACAGGACAGATGACAACCAGTATTAGTGCCTGCGGAGGGGGTAATGCACAGGTATGGTATCCAGCGGAAGTGCAGTTACCCGCCCAATGAAAGAGGGTAATGCAATAGCCTGTATATAACAAGCACTGCAAGCCTCGGCAGAGAGCCTAGAAGCACTTTCCTCAGCACAGTAGCACTGAGGCAAGGAAGGGGTTAAGCTGAAGGTGGGGGCGGAGCTTACTGGCAGCTATACTAGTAACAGAGGGGACTTTGGCGGAGACCGGACCTGGTGACCAGAAAGCTGGCGGTATACAGAGGTTTTTACAGGAACCTCTGGTCCTCCTTGCCTTCTGGAGACCAGGATCGTGCAGCGGGCTTGGGGGACCCTTGGACTCCCGTCTTCTGGGTGGGAACGCAAGCAGCTTAGAGACTGCCCTCAGCCCAGCTAAAGAAAAGAAAAAGAGAAAATGTTAAAGAATAAATAAAAAAAAAAAATCAGCAGACCTGCAAAGCAGGGAGGTCTACCTCCTACGGACACTAAGCTAAAACTGATTAGCTCAGTGCAGGAGGGATATAGCTGAGAGCAGGAGCTAACACTTTTTTTGCTTAGTGTCGCCTCCTAGTGGCAATAGCTATACCCAAAGTCAAGACTGTGTCCCCCAATGATATGGATGAAAAATTACCAGCGGTAAAACTCACACTGGATTACAGTACAAGGCAAGTGGATGAGGTTTTTAAAAAGCTGCAGCCTTAACATGTTAGAATGCTGTGGATTTTCAAATTAGCAGCATCGTCCTTCTGTTTTGGATCTGTCACAGAATTTACATTCAATGTGGCAGTGGTACATTGATTATTTAGCACATAAGAGACAGACTTAGAAATAAAATTCGGACTAGCAACAGTCACCACTAGGGGGAGCTAGCTGCCTTCTTTTCATAAACTGAACTCAATAATAAACTGCCTGAAATATTCACAAATTAAGTTATCAGAATTATCATAAATCCTCACTTCCAGGAAAAAGAAGGTTGCCAACAACATTTCACAGCTTCCGGAAGAAAAGTCTGCAGGGACGGACTTATACAAGACAGTTTTAAAAGGTCCTGCAATTTATTTCTAAGCTTGGCAGGGGTTCCTGTTGGAAAATATGACAGACTTTGACTGCCGTCTGGAATATCTCCAGTGCAGTAACATAAGGTGACCTTTCTCTTAGTAGTCACTGCTTCATGTGAGGCTGCGAGACTTACTTTCCCTTCGTTTTCCTTTTACCCAACAGAAAATATGGAGTAAAATAAAATCATCCCAAAGTCTTATAGAAAACGGTGCAACACAGAAGCCCTTGTGCAACCTCAGCGGCATTCAATAATACTAAATATGATCGCTTATGTGATTTTGCAATCACAAAAAATACAAGTTTTGTTTGTAATTTTTTAGATTGACTTTAGGCGAAGGCAGGGCCAGGTGTGATCACGTTTATACTGCCTGGCGATGCCAATCAAAGTGCAGAGGGCACAGTTACCATTTAGCGTCTGTGCCAAAGTGGAGGGAGCATGGACAGACCATGGAAGCGCTCATGTAGATAACAAGTGAATGCCGCCATTTAGTTTTTGGTATTCACATGGTCTGTAGCAGGGCGGCTGGAGACCCTCTGTGTCAGAGCTGGGGTATAAATTCACTTATAACTGTACGTACGGCCAAAACTTTAGAGGTTATGGATTTCTCTGACATTTTTATACAAAATGACCAATCCCTAAAAAGTTCTGCTTCATTTTTGATCCTGAATCAGTTAAAAATAAAAAATAAGCATTACTCACCTCACCGGGGTCCCTGCTCCCTGCTGTTCTCTACCTCCTGGTCCTGGCTGAACACAGGAAATGGTTGGAAACACCTTCCCAGCCAATCACTGACTATAGTAATTTACCTCTTCTGCCAGTGATTGGCAGGGCAGTTATTTTCAGCTATCGTCCTCCTGAACAACTCCTTAAAAGACAGAGCGTTCTAGGACCCCCAGGTAATGAATGGGTATTCTTTGTCTTAAATGCTTGTGGTCTTTGAGGTCTCATGACTTACCAATATCCTAATAGCTGAGCAGCACAAATAAAGCTATTTACATTGGACTCTATTAGGCCTCATGCACATGGTCGTATCCGGTTTGCAGTACGCAGATCTGCAAAATGTGGATGTGGATACCAGCCGTGTGCATCCCACACTTTCCGTGGGCACAATTGTCGAAATACGTATTCTTGTCCACAAACCAGACAAGAATAGGACATGTTGTACAATTTGCTGCACAGCCGCACAGATGAGAACAGCTCACAGATGACATGCATGTGGATCAGACACGGACCCAAAAATACGGTCTTGTGCACGAGGCCTAAACCATACAACTGCTTTAAATGAATATGCAGAAATTCAGCTTTTCCGAGTGACACTTAATATTCATGGATCCGTTTCTGCGCTTCTAACCTTTAAACAACTGTTAGGGGGACTGTGTTGGGGGGGGGGGGAACATACAGAAACAGGAAAGTAATGGCTAATGATTGACCTAGCCCACTTACCAGGCATGTAATATGTACCACCTCTAGGAACCGCTAATGAGTAGCGAATAGAGTCTAAATACGTCATCCTACAGTCTGTACCAAAGCAGAAGACATCTCACCTCTCACCACATCTACCACATCACACACTGGGTCTATGCTGCCGATGTGTTTCGGATGCGCCGGATTCACCTTCACTTTTCCACCAAAAAGCAGAGCTACAATATAAAAGATAAGATTCATAAAGACAAGTCATCCATCTGATAATAAGCATTCACATGACGGCCGCCTATACTCATTACAGGGGATTTTAGTATGGGTAGTGGACCAGTGGTCACCGTTTGTCACAGCAGACGACGGGACAGTGTCTACTCTTTTCACTACTTACAATTAAGCCAGAAAATCTGGCTGTGTGTGCGCCAATGTCCCTGGCATTTTATCTCACTTGTACATTTTAATTACTTGGGTGAATAAGCGCCAAGGAAGAAAACAGGAATTCTAGTCATACAGTGGGCAAAGGCTTCCAACCTCTGCCACACCTTAATGACTCAAGGAAGAAAAGTTTATGTGAATAAGGATGAGCGATGACTCTTTGCCCGTACTCTTGCCTGTGGAAGGGGATAGTTCTAAACCTGAAACGTGTCGTTGTAGCATATATTCAAATTGTTAGCGTTAATCTTCCCATCTCTTGCATCAGACATTCGAAAGGGTGTGTATCCCAGAGAGAAGAAAAGGTTGTTGTTTTTTTTATGGGAAGCATAATTTTTTTCCCCTTCTCTAGGAATCTTTTTTTATTTAAATAAAAAAAAAAAAAATATGGTGCACCCTCTGGTACATGAGCCACCATGATGTACATGCAGTCATGTTCCCTCTCCTTCACTACTATCCCGCCAGGCTATACTGGCATTGCTGTAATACAGCCTGTTAGGATATACCTTAGGCACGTCTATGTATTTTATATCCATAGGCGGTAATGTAAACTTGTACACATACACACATCATAATGATGAATATGAAACTATGGATGGAGTGCATGGAGGCAACACAAAAAAAGTCATGTGGGCCTGAGAGGCAAAAATGTCCTGGCCGTTAAAGGGGTATTCCAATCTAGGACACTGATGTCGTATCGCTAGGAAATGTCAGATAGGTGGGGGTCCCAGACTATCTCCAGAATGGGACTCACAAAGTGAACAGAGAGCGGCCGTGGATGCGTGGCCACGTGCCTTTTGTCGCTAGGGGAGTTTCGAAAATAGGCTAGCAAGTTCGCTTGGCTATTTTTGGAACTGCGATAGTGGTAAACGGAGAGAATGCCACGCAAGGAGAGCACTTCACTTCTGGTGCCCAATTCTCTAGATAGGAGCAGGTCCTAAAGGGGGGGGGGGGGGGGAGCTGCACCTATCTGACACTGATGGCATCCTCTAGAGCAGTGTTTCCCAACAAGCGTGCCTCCAGCTGTTGCAATACTACAGCTCCCAGCATGCCCAGACAGCCTTTTGCTGTGCGGGCACGCTGGGAGTTGTAGTTTTGCAACAGCTGGAGGCACACTGGTTGAGAAACACTGCTCTAGAGATATGCCAGCAATGTCTCAAGATAGGCTAACCTTTCGAAGGGTTAAACCACATTTGCAGGTGAGATACCCAGTAGAAACATCCATTGCAGTGACGGATGCAGGCCTGCTTACTTACTGTGCTGATTAAGAAGCATCCTTATTGATATACGGCTCATGTAGAAACGATCTAAGAAATACTGCACGTTTTGAGATGTTACTGGGTCGGCTCCGAAGCTGTCTTTATACTCCACAACGCCCTGCGCCATGGTCGGGATGACATCATTGTGACGATTTCGGATCGTTATTACGGTATCTGTGAAGCTTTAGGGACAAAAAAAAATAATTGAAAATCGTTCAAATTTTACCACGCGTCAATGCCATCCTAATAATGTCTAGCGATCAAACTAGGAAAACATAAATGTTAAAAAAAAAATATTTAAAAAAAAAAGGTCCAAATCAAACATATAAAAGGCATTTGTATTTAATCTTACTTCTATTTAGCTAGTTATTTAATCTTACTTCTAGATTCCTTCTATCCTATAACTAACTTCACCAAGAATAAATGTATAAAGGCCTTTTTATGTGCAAATATAAAAATGTGAAAACTCGCTGACCCCCCACTCTATGAGCCAAAACAGAAGGCTGCTAAGGTGGGCTTAAAGGGCTTCTGTCACCCCCACTGACGAATTTTCACTAGCTGACATTAGCTACTTGCTAATGTCAGCTGAGTTCAAACATATGTTTAATATCTTTTTTTCTGTTTCCAATCTTCTTAAAAACTTACTTTTGTCATATGTAAATTAGCTTCGCTACCAGCAAGTTGGGCGGGTACTTGCTGGTAGCCGCCGCATCTTCATGGCCTTGGAACGCCCCCTCTTCTTTTGATAGACAGGGCCAGCGCGCTCTCCTCCTCTCGCTGGCCCTGTCTGCAGCTGCAATCCGCGCCTGCGCCGTCTCGGTCTTTAGTCGGCGCAGGCGCTCTGAGTGAAGGACGCTCGCTTAGGCGCTCCGTCCTCAGTGCGCCTGCGCCGATGACGTCAGCGCTACACCCGGAAGAGAAGACGCCGGCATCCAGGCGATGCCGGCGTCTTCTCTTCCGGGTGTAGCGCTGACGTCATCGGGCGCAGGCGCACTGAGGACGGAGCGCCTAAGCGAGCGTCCTCACTCAGAGCGCCTGCGCCGACTAAAGACCGAGACGGCGCAGGCGCGGGATTGCAGCTGCAGACAGGGCCAGCGAGAGGAGGAGAGCGCGCTGGCCCTGTCTATCAAAAGAAGAGGGGGCGTTCCAAGGCCATGAAGATGCGGCGGCTACCAGCAAGTACCCGCCCAACTTGCTGGTAGCGAAGCTAATTTACATATGACAAAAGTAAGTTTTTAAGAAGATTGGAAACAGAAAAAAAGATATTAAACATATGTTTGAACTCAGCTGACATTAGCAAGTAGCTAATGTCAGCTAGTGAAAATTCGTCAGTGGGGGTGACAGAAGCCCTTTAAGCTATCCCTGTTATGTGCCCTTTAAGCAAAATGTCAGTAGGTCTCGGGAGGTTGCAGTTGACTGCAATACCTGATGCCAGTGTCCAATTCTTTTGTACCACAATTTGCAACCATAAATTTGTCTGAAAAAAATCATAAGCTTGTATTAAACTATAGCACTGTAGTTTTCTTATCTTATTTATATCAGAATAGAAAAGGGGTCTCCACTGACGTTACCAGGGGCTCACACATGGCAGAGATTGGGCTATTTCTGGAGGAAAAAAAAGCAGACCGTTTCCAAATTTTGGACAAACCCTTTAATTGCATACATCTTCCAATTTTTTCACCCTCAGTGGTTGTGGAAAAAAGAAAAAATTCACATTAATTGGGAAATGAACAAAAACACTTATCTGGTGTTTTCATCTTTTTCCCTGCCAGTTCCTGAGCTCCTCGACTGCCATCCAAGACGGCCGCACCACTTCTCAGACTACCTGACGCATAGTGTACATTTGGTAACATGAGACACTTCCTACTTGTCCAGCTCCGCTCTTGTTTTGGCCAGCACTCTTCATGTGAACAGTGGCGGCCAATCCAAGAGCAGGGCTGGACAAGCAGGAAGTGTCTTGGACTACTGATGCACAATGTGTATCAGATCGGTCTAAGAAGTGGTGCCGCCATCTTGGATTACAGAAGAGAAGCCCAAGAATTAGAGGCTCTACGACTAAAAATATGAAAACCAGGTAACTGTTCTGTTTGTTCCCCAGATAACAAGTTTTTTTTTTATTGAACTAGAGGGTCGCTGAAACTGAACTACTTACTGTCTGAAAGAGTGGATTCTAGAGTGGATCCACGTGAATGCATAGGATAGAAATGATGGCTGCGCAGCGTACTTACTGTCGGACTGTGTCAGGATCGTCTGTATTTCTGTCTTTAAAATCAACTATCTCCTGGAAGCTCTGAACGTACCTGCAAAGAAACAGACATGTCTAATTATCAGAAACATGCACTTTTTAATATTTTTAAGCAGCATCTAAAACAAATCTTAGACCTCAAATTGTCCACATTGAGACATGTGCAAAACGTCATTGTGAAAACTAGATATGGCCGACTTACCACCGACCACCTCTAATGCCTTCCAGGGATACGCGATTGTGGGCATCACAAAGCTAAAGCATGCCTGACCATTAGAAGGCACCTGGGGGGGGGGGCTTCTCCAGTTTACGGCATGATTACATTTATAAATGTGGCACTTGTTACGACCACCATAGGTATAAAAGCTAACTGCTAGTTTTACCCCCAAAAAATTATACTGTGGATTTGTAGGTTGTGTCAGTAAAATGGTGGCAGCATTCCTATCTGGCTTATTCATGAAATGGGTTCTCCAGGATTTTTATACTGATGGCATATCCTTAGGATCAGATTGGCTGGTGCAGGACTGCATATGCACCGATACCCTCCATTTACTTCTATAGGAGTGTCGAACATACGAACATATGTTTTCAGAAGTGCCATAGAAAAGAATGGGAAGCGCACCGCCCAGGGGCAACCACCTCGCTTCTATGGGACGGCTCCTTTCTGTTTACTTGAATGGGAAGGAACCGTCCCATAGAAGTGAATCGGACGGCTGGGATGTAATTACACCTGCTCACTGCTGCAGTTGCGACAGCAAGCAGGTAAACAGGTGAGGCAGCGCTCGTACAAGCTTGGACTTCTCTTCAAACAGCTGATGGGAGTCAGAGCCACGCCAATCTCATACTTATATAAATTAAACGGACATAGAACAAATCAATCGATTTCTACTGTGGATTTCAATTGATGGGAAGAAGATGTTGGTTTGGCAGGAGTGACTTTTTTAATTACAGCACTGACACGGCCGAAAGAAAATTTACAGATCAACTATTTGACAGATATCTGCCATCAGCCGGCATCTGTTACAAGTTTTCACGTCACAAAAAGGACGACAGAAAACAGTCCAGGGGTCCATTCAGACGTCAGCATTATTATTTCCAGATTTTCGTTCCATTTCTTGCTAATCCGTGTTTCCGCAAAAACCTTCAGTTCTTTACCAACTGTACATCCACATCCGTTCCGTTTTTCCTCAAAAAAAATAATAAAAAAAATGGAAGGAGGAATATATGTTGCTAGGATACAAAAAAAAATAATTTTTCTATTCCCTGGAAACAGATTCGCACTTGCAGATGACATATTGATGCATTCCGCATGTCATCTGCATTTTTTGCGGACCCATTGACAAAAAAGGGACCACGGACTGCATTTTGCGGACAATAGTAGGACAAGCTCTATTTTTTTTGTGGATCCGCATAACGGAATGGAACAACAGATGTGGACAGCACACTGAGTGCTGTCCGCATTTTTGTGGGGCCATAGAAATGAATGGGTCCGCATTTCGTTCTGCATACGGATTACAAAATACTGACGTGTGAGTGGACCCTAAATCTGCCTTTTTGCTCATTCAAAATACTTTATCGTCAGCCTAGAGGTAGTCTGTAATTTAGAAATACAGAGCACCACCATGATCTGACTATACACATAGAGGACATGCATTCTAGTGTAACTGTGTAAGGGTATGGCCATACAAGGTGGAAAAAAAATCCATAGAGGATTTCATCACAAACTTGCAGCACGACATGCAGGCTTTACATGTGGATTTTTCATCCTGTGCATTGCAAAATCTGCAGGAAGAATTGAAGCAGAAGAATACTGGTTTCCAGCCAGAAGAGTAGCTTGAAGGTCCAGGTCCCTGGTGTACAATCTGTACCAGGAACCCTAAGGCCTCTCTGCTGTCCCCTTATGTGGCAGAGAAATCTTTGGGGCCACCTCCTGCACTATAGCAATGCCACGGCAATCTGCTCTGTGTTCAGCGTCCTGAGGCACAATCCTCTGCGTTACTAAACTGCAAACCTAAAGGGGGTAGTAAGAAAGATGGAGGCTGCCTTAGAAGAAGTGCTAGGGAAGACTTGCTGTCTCACTGTGTCACCTACCAGCTCTGCACCAGTTTGATTGAAGGCATCTTCAGGAGGTTGTCAGGAAGCAAATTAATCTCTTTCATTATATTAGCTAGTCGTACGGGCAATTCCTGTCGGAGAAATATAAATGATGTCTTTTCACATGCGTTTACCGATCCTGCAAAGGAAAAAATAAATAAATTCATGACCAAAAATAAAATATGACCAACTCATGGCTTTGACGCCAAGAATTTTCTGAACACCTTTGACACGGAACAATAGTTTTACATATGTTAGTGGTTTCAGTCTGCAATCTTTATTACTTTATTCATTTCATTATCAAACTCTCCCATTATCTATTTTGTAATCTGCTCCTAGCTTCAGACTTTTGTGGTAAGAACGAGTTCCTCTCGATAATACCGTACCTGACGGATGTGAGGTTTGTGTGTCCAGGATGCTGCAACCTTCACTAGCTCTCGTGTATCAGCGCAGATTCATTTTTCTGGACTAATTTCTCCTTCTACAGCACATGAGGGAACTCTGCTCCCTTGTACGGTCACTGATTTTAAGGAGTGTGTGATTCCCCTTCTCCCGCAGAGTCTGTCATGAGTGCCCTTGTCTTTCGATACTTCTACACAGCCTTTGTGATTCAGCCCCTGTAGCTCGCCATGTGTTAGCGGTGACTACACTATCACACAGCACAGCTTGCGAGATCTGCCCTCCCTGAAGGCTTGGCTGCTTTCGTCCCACTCCTCCAGTCCATCATTTGCTGTCCTGCTACTTCTGACATAGATCCCACAGTACACCGCTCCTGCCCGAGTCAGCTTTCTCTTCTCTTCTTCATATTTCAGACACCAACAGGGAGAGGGAAAGCTGAGAGAACGGGTGCGGGCAGGAGCAGTGTGCTGCGGGATCTATGTCAGACAACAGCCAGCTATGTACAGGAGTTGCACAGACTCTACGGCAGCAAAATGTCAGTAAATGTTTACTGCAGACTGTCCCAAAAATGATAACATTTTGTATTTTGCATGTTTACAGATTTTACACTTTACTAACTCAACATCATGTTATTCATTCTGTAACATATAAAATGCAGTATCTTATCAGGGGAAACCACTAACTGTGATACCTTTACGGATACCATACAGGGAGGACCCCGGCTTTGGAGCCCTCTATATTAACCAGGGAGGAGAGCCATAGCACAAAGTGTTTCTTGTTTTTGAGGGCTCATTGGGACTATATTATGACAATTTTCCCTACATTACCAAAATTTCAAGCAGCTGGACCCCCACAATCCACTCCTCCTTGGGCGAGCTGCTCAACAAAAATGTGTCTGTTCTGTTGCTGATTTTGGTGGGGTCAGGCGACCATCCAATGTGTATGGAGGTCTCCCAACTCTCCATCGGGGTGAGATGAATCGGGCAAGTTACGTTTCAGCGCCTACTCTTTTTTTCTGGCAGGAGAAAAGCCGCCACCCGATACAACTGACAGCAACTTTTTTCTCTCTTGCACTGAAAACACATGCATGCTCGGATTCGGGGAGTCGAGAGGAATAGCAGTCTGAATGAGCTTTTGGCTAACAGCTACTGAAGGTGTATGGGCACCTTTACACATACATGTCCTCAATCCCTCACCTAGCCGCACCCAATTATTTCTTTTTAATCAAGGATTATCTGCTGCAGCTGTATACACAATGACATGCTTTTATATGATAAAGAAAAAGGCTCAAAGATAAAATCTCGAAGAACGAGCTGAAAACAATGTCACATATTTTCCAAGTAAGCAACAGCATATTAAAGCCTTTAACCACTTGTGGACTGTCAGATGACTGTAAAGGGCTTATCCCATGGTTGAAGTAAAAAAATGAAAATCAGACATAAAGTACATGACAATTTCTTTCTAACAAAGCTAGAATCAGCCCTGTACCAATTGCTCTGCTAGGTTTATTTCAAACTGGCTGCTCTGGGGATGTGTCCTTTCTCAAGGGGGGCGCCCTTTCTGCTGTGGCTCTATCCCTATCACAGCTAAGGAAGCGTGTCCTTTCTCAGGGCACCATGTGCTGTAACGGTCACAGAAGATATGGTTAGCGGCAGTTGAAGGACAGAACTGGGCATGTGCGTCCACCTCAGCGAAGTGGACAGAGATGAGGAAAGGAGAAATAGCAGATGGCTGTACAACCTTTGTAATTGCATGCAATTACAAAAGTATTCGCTGAATTGAAAAAAAGTTGAATATTTTTTGAGGAACAACCTCTTTAAACATCCCGCAGATCCACATACGACTCTGCAAGGATGTTTCTAAATGTCTTTACAGCTTAATGGAGATCATGCAGATACAGGAGCAGTTGCCAGTGAAAGCTGGGCCCCCCACCCCCTCCCCACACCTTTCCCATTACCGTGTACATGGTGTTTAGTGAAGGAAGCGGACATGACGCTCCCTCATCCAGATCAACTCTGCAGTGAGGCATATATGTCAGCCACAGGTACAAAAAAATGTAATGTTTAAAAAACAAAAAACAAAGGTCTTGTATGACCTTATGAGGACAAAACATCAAAAATTAAAAGGGAAAGACAAAATAAAATTTAAAAAAAGCAACTACCATATTGTTTGGATTAAAAGAGCCCCCCCCCAAAAGCAGGGGGGTAAATGGCAGTGCATCTTATAGTGCGAATGCTAATGAACCCATCCATTATGGACGTGGGAATCAGTATGCAGGGGGGGGGGGGGGAGTGTAGTGCTGCACTGGCTGTACTCACTGCTCCCTGGTCTTCTTCCCGGCGCCACACTGCATGTATCCTGACTGCGCACAGTGTCAGGACGAAGTGCACATAGGCGAGCTTTATGACCTGACGCTGTGCGATGTCACATCACAGTGCAGCGTTAGCTGGCAGAAAACCAGGGAGCGGTGAGTATCAGTCGGGTCCAGATGACTTCAGACTGATCTGAGGTCTGATGAAGCATGGGAGTCTGATCTGAAGTCTGAAGAGGAAAGGGGACTCATCTGAGGTCTGCTGGAGTTTAGGGGTCTAATCGGAGGAGGAATGGTGATCTGATACAGAGGTCTGATGGGAGCATGGGAGTCTGATCTGAGGTCTGAGGAGGAATGAGTCGTCTGATACAGAGGTGTGATGGAGCGTGGGAATTTGATCTGAGGTCTAAGAAGAAATGGGGGTCTGATACAGAGGTCAGATGGGGGTCTGATCGAAAAAAAAAAGTTTTTTTTATTTTCCTCCTCTATATCCTAGGTATTTCTTGTGGTCTGGTGCGTCTTATAGTCCAAAAAATACTGTATATATCCCCTATATCAAAATAACTAGGGCAAAGCAGACATAATTTAAAAACGTATATTTTCCTTTTTTATATTTTCCCCAGGTATAAAAAATAATAAAATAAAAATGACATAAAAATCTGAACTATATGAACTGTGAATACAGGTCTAATATAAGACAGGATTTGTAAAGTTACTCGGCTTTCTGTGTAAGCGGACGGGATACTGATTTATCATTATTCACTTCATGCTGATAGAGCAGCGTCCGCCGCTGCGAATAAACCAGACGAAGGGCCAGCTTCTTGTCCTTGAGGAGGAGGAAGGATGAAAGTACTTCATTGCTGGCTATTAATAAGACCACGACCTGCTAAACATTTCCATGCTGCCTTATTCCTGACGCCTCACAGGACACACAGAGAATGTGAGGAGATCACACTGTGTTACCACAGCCATGATACGACGCTGCGGGAAGGGGTTAAAGGGGAACGCCACCTGTACAGCCTCTGTCAAGAATATATTAGGGTATAGCATGGTTAGTAGCTCCGAATCCTCACACGCCAGTGACGTTATACTCTGGGAATACTGAAGTCGGCCATTGATACTTAATAAGGAACTGTGAATATCACACTCCCTAATGTCACCCACGCTGCGCCCACTGTGATGAGACACCGGACCTGCTCTCCCGGGACCTCAGGAGATTAGAGGGCTCGATCACATCCTCTTTTTTTTCCGCATGGAGACTACTCCCAATATTCTTGTGGCACAGAGAATGTGATGACAGCATCTCCCCTTAAGGCCTCATGCACACGACCGTTGGTGTTTTGCGGTCCGCAAACCGCGGATCTGCAAAACACAGAAGCTGCTCCGCGTTCCGTTCCGCAATTTGCGGAACGGAATGCGGCCCATTGTAGAAATGCCTATTCTTGTCCGCAAAACAGACAAGAATAGGACATGTTCTATTTTTTTTGCGGGGGCACGGAACGGAGCAACGGATGCGGACAGCACACAGAGTGCTGTCTGCATCTTTTGCGGCCCCATTGAAGTGAATTGGTCCGCTCCCGAGCCGCAAAATATGCGGCTCGGGCGCGGACCACAACAACGGCCGTGTGCATGAGGCCTAAGGCCTCATTTACACGACGGTATTTTTTTTTCCGCATCCGATCCCCATTTTCTGCAGGTCAGATGTGAAGCCATTTATTTCAATAGGGCACAAAATGTGGACAGAACGCCGTATGCTATCCGCATCTGTATGTCCTTCCTGCAATAATATTCTTCTCCGGTAGACGTTTTGGAGCCTGTGGAAATTGCGGGATGAACACGGCCATCATCTATTTTGCGGATCCGCGGACTGCAGACCACAAAATGCATATGGCCGTGTACATGAGGCCTTTACCTGAATCATTCCTATTCTTAAAGGGGTATTCCCATCTTATCCTACCAATGTGCCATCACTTTATGATTGGTGGGGTCCAACCTCTGAGACCCCCCACTGATCCTGAGAAAGAAGGGCTGCTTCGCTGACTGAGAACTGTTTTTTTTTTAGGTCCTACCGGCTGCGGAGGGAACTGCATCCTGCCCTGCGGCCCCCGTCAGCACTGGTGGGGGTCTAAGAGATTAGACCCCACCCATCATAAAGCGCTGGCATGTTCTAACCCGGGGATCAGCAACCTTCGGCACTCCAGCTGTTGTGAAACTACAACTCCCAGCATGCTCCATTCTCTTCTATGGGGTTTCTGATAACAGCTGAGCAAATGTGCATGCTTGGAGTTGTAGTTTCCCCACAGATGTAGTGTGAAGGTTGCGGACCCCTGTTTTAACCCCTGTAAAAGAAACAGTTCAGGCAATGGAAGCACAATATGGAACTGGAGGTCCTGAACTTAATAATTCGGCAGCTCGGAAGGTGCTGCTTTGGGCCAGGAGAATTAACGGGGTCTTCAGGGATACGGGTGGCGTACCCTCAGGACAGGTCATTGACATCAGACTGATGGTGGTGTAACAACTGGCGCCCCCTCAATCCTGGCACTGCTGGAAACTCTACAGTGAAGAGGAAGGTTCCAGCTCGGTCTAACGGGTGATGTCTGGCACGGCATACTGCAGCTCGGCGTCCATTCACTTGGCGCGACCACTACACCGGGGACAGAGTCCTGTGCTTCCGATTCCTGTGTAATTTCCGGTGACAGCGCCAAAGCAGCAGATTACTGGAAGCGTCAGACCCCCCACCAATCTGATATGGATGACCTATCCTGAGGATGGAGCGTCAATATGTAATCCAGGAAGACCCCTTTAAGTTTTTCTTCAAACATCTTGCCAAGATTGCTTTATTCTCTGCCCAAACTGGCAATTCTGCTTTAGTAATCTGGGACAGACTGGTTGTTATCCAGTATATCCCTAGCAACAAGACTGTCAGACACGATCCAGATTAGGGCTGCACAATATATCGCCTAAGCAGTCGGTATCGCGATAAATCGCCATATCGCAATCGCCAATTGGCCGACCCAAAAATGCTGCAATTATATTACTGTATTTTTCGCTTTATAAGACAGTGCGTCTTATAATGGCAGTGCGTCTTATAAAGCGATGGTTGACTTTTTACGTGGCTGACACTGATGTATCTCCGGCCGCTATGCTGCACAGTGCGGCCGGCAATACATCAGTTACAGTGCGGGGAGGGAGGAGGGGCTGGTGGAAAGTCGTTATTTTAATGAGCACATGTTCTTATATCTATTTTATTTATCTGTTCTGTGCAGCGCTATTAAGAAAGTGGCAAGCTCTGTATTTTGTACTTTTGCAGTAATGCAAATATGTATTTCATTTTTCAGTTCTTGAGTTCAGCATAACTACATTTCACATTATCAGTAATTTGTGGGTGCTTTTGCCTTGAAAATCTAAGCAGATAGACCTCTAGCACGATTCCCTTAAAATATCGCATCGCAATTTTTAGGGCCCTAATCGCAATCACACAAAATTCCCATATCGTGCAGCCCTATCCAGATGTTCTGCTCAAAGCCAGTCTGGCGCCGCACTGACCACAGAATACACACTGTGCCCACCCCCTAAACTTTCTGAAACGTTAAAGAGCCAGGAAATTGGTCTGAGTGCAAAGGGTCCTCGGTCCTGAGCTACATCAGCGGCCCGGACTCCCCCTGATCATTTACTTATGGCGCCTGCCACCCATCCGGACATGTCTGTCTTAGTAAATACTTGTATTCTCCATGAAATCTCAATTGTGTAGGATCTTTTCCAAGACCTCTGGATTTTACCATTCCTCTGGTACTCCTCCAGGAAACGTAGTAAAGGCTTTTTTGAGATTCTGAAATCAATGACCTATCCTCAGGACTACCACTACTGCGAGCGCCGATGCCTTGTCAATCAGCTGATCGGCGGGGGCCACAGATCAGACCCTCACCAATCAGATAATGATGAGCTATCCAGAGGATTGGTCATCAGAAGTAAAGTCTGCGAAAACCCCTTTAAGGGCTCATGCACACAACCGTTTGTATTTTGTGGTCCACAAAAAACGGATCAGCAAAAAATATAGATGACGTCCGTGTGCATTCTGTATTTTGCGGAAGGAAACAGCTGGCCCCTAATAGAACAGTCCTATCCTTGTCCGTAATGCGGACAATAATAGGACATGCTCTATTTTTTTGCGGAACGGAAATACAGACATATGGAAAACAGAATGCATACGGAGTAACTTCCGTTTTTTTTTGCGGACCCATTGAAATGATTGGTTCCGTATACGGTCCACAAAAAAAAACAAAAAAAAACGAAACAGGCACAGAAACAAAAATACGCCCTAAGGGTCCATTCACACGTCCGTAGTGTATTGCAGATCCCCATAGAACTGCAATTGCGGACAAGAAAAGGACATGTTCTATTTTCTTCTGGAGCCGCAGACTGGAAGTTCGGGGGCGCGCTCTGGAAACGCAGATTCGGACAGCACATTGTGTGCTGTCTGTATCTATTCCTGCCCCATAGAGAATGAATGGGTCCGCACTTGTTCTGCATAATTGTGGAACGGGTGCGGACACATTCACGGACGTGTGGATGAACCCTTAGGGAGACATCTCTGTTTCATTGTCCGTTATTCTGATCCGTCAGAACAGAATAAATAAAAAAATAAAATAAAAAAAGGATCCTTTGAAAAAACAAACAGATCCTGTTGCACACTTTGCATCCGTTTGAGCCATTTCCATCTGAGATACGTTTTTTTAGATGGGAAAAAAAATCCTGCAGGTAGTATTTTTTTTCAGTCTAAAAAAAAAACAGATCTCAGATGGAAATGGCTCAAACGGATGCAAAGTGTGCAACAGGATCCGTTATTTTCTGACGGATCAGAAGAACAGAAACATTACGGTGATGTGAACGCTCCCTTAGGGCTCAGGCACACAAACGTATTTTTTTTTCCATGTCCGTTTTGGGGTTTTTTTTGCAGCCCATACGTGGAACCATTCACTTCGATGGGTCTGCAAATAAAAATAAACAGAAAATGCGTATATTCTGTTTCCATATGTCCGCATGGCAGTTCTGTAAAAAAGATAGAACATGTCCTATTCTTGTCCGTTTTGCGGACAAAGGATAGGCATTGCTACAATGGATCCGCAAAAAGAAAACGGATACAGTACAGAGGTCACACGGATGTCATCTGTATTTTTTGCGGATCCGTGTTTTGCGGACCACAAAATACATACGGTCGCGTGCATGAGCCCTAACACTATCTACGTGATAAAAACCATATGCTGAAGAGAGACAACCCCCCTTTAACTAAAACACGTCAGGAGAGGCGACAAATAATGAGAGCGATAGTAACAATGTCCGCCCCCAACATGATACCCGCAGAGAGAAGGCGACTGACAACTACTCCAAGCATCAGAAAAGTGGTTGTCAGACAAGCCCATTCAGCCAGCAGCAGGCTAGACTCAGCTTAAGATCTGCACTACAGCAGACGCAGGTGCTAGAATACTGCCCCCTATGGACAAGAACAGGGAATTGAACTGGTTGGAGAATTCCTTCCTGACAATCTGCCCTGTAACCATAGGGTGGACCTGAGAGGTTGTCAATGAATGACTCGTGCAGGTTGTCAGTCAACTCACCAAAATCCAAGAACTGTTTCATGGAGAGGGGGGATGGGGAGAACTTGGAGTAGTAGTCCACCAGAGTGGGGGTGCTGCTGCTGGTTAGGGGGGCACTTCTCATAAGGACCCGGAGGAGCCGCATTTTGACAGATGGGGAGGGAGACCTCGCAGGCGATGTTAATCCAAATGCCAAACACCTCCCTTCACTGTCACATCAATGAGGCCCGTCTTCTCCCGGGCACTGCACACAGCGAGCCCCAGCTCTGTCCTCTCACACGCGTCCCTCCCACCCCAGCCAATCAGACGGCAGGGGGCGTGGCTTCTCGCATAAACAACCGGCGACATCTTTGTCCTCTCAGCCAATCATAGCGATCAAGGTATACCAGGTGAGACGGCAGACTGCCAATTAAAACTCCGCAACGGGCACCGCCTACTGACAAATAATGGCGAATGAGAAGGCGAGGAGCGATGAGGCTGACCAATCAAAGAGCAGCGCTGTTCTAAAGCGGTGAGGATTCTGGAAAAGGACGTCACACGCTCACTGCGCCTATTAGGGAACACAGACACTGGAAGGTCAGGTATAGTGAAAAAGATTATGATCGCCCTCTGCTGTACGGGGGTGGTGGGATCGTAATGTAGGTGCCAAAAACCACAACATACACGGCCGCTGGGGCAATTTATTAAAGGAGAGCAAAGTAACTATAATAGTTCTTTATTGTAAGACGTAAATGATAAAGGATTTTTTCAGCCGGAAGCATTTATCATCCATCCACTGATTTTGATGAAACGGTGGTAATGACAGTTTAATGGAGAAGTTGCCATATCTAGAGCGCCCTCTGCTGTACAGTAATGGGATTCTAAAAGTAACTAGGCTCATAAAGAAACGCAGAGTCTAGTTGTTTTACATGGTGCACTGTGCACACACAAAATAACAAACAAACCGATAATTTTTATTATATGTAAAGATTTTGATAAGGCATTTATGAATACTGTATGCACAGGAGGCAAAATGCATCAAGGGCTGTAAGTAGGGTTGCCACCATTTCCATAAAAGAAAAAAAAATTCCAAGTTTACACTGGTAAAAAAATTGGGTTTAGGTTGGGAGCACGGTTTATCACAGGGACTAATGAATTCATCATACTTTACTGTATTTAAGAGGCATCTGTCTGCAGATTGGTATCTATGACACTGGCTGACCTGTTACATGTGCACTTGGCAGCTGAAGACATCTGTGTTGGCCCCATGTTCATATGTGTCCGCATTGCTGAGAAAAATGATGTTTTAATATATGCAAATGAACCTCTAGGAGCAACTGGGGCGTTGTCATTACACCTAGAGGCTCTGGTCCTGTCAATCAAAGTGCAGAAGACACGGCAGTTGCAGAGAGAGCAGAGCCTCTAGGTGTAAGGGTAACACCCCCGTTGCTCATAGAGGTTAATTTGCATATAACAAAACCTCATTTTTTTCTCAGCAATGCGGGCACATATGAACATGGGATCAACACAGATGCCTTCAGCTGCCAAGTGCACATGTAACAGGTCAGCCGGTGTCTTAGGGAAAAATCTGCTGACAGATGTCCTTTAAACCTCTTTTTCCTGTCCGTTTTAAAATACAACGTATATTGTACTATATTTTATGAAATTTTACACTCAAATTAAAGCCTTTGTGCCCCTTCACAATATCATGCCCACTGATGTGCCCCCCACACTATAATGCCCACTGATGTGCCCACCCCCATACACTATAATTCCCTGTTTATGTGCCCCACACAGTATAATACCCCATTACAGTATGATAACCTCTTATGTTATTGGGTGACTAAAATAATAGATGGCGGAGGTGCAGTAGACATCGCTTATCTGGACTTTAGTAAGAAGGCCTCAATGGTAAGGTGTGTCTTTTTGCTGATGACACAAAGATTTGTAACAGGGTTGATGTTCCTGGAGGGATACACTAAATGGAAAAGGATTTAGGAAAACTAGAGGAATGGTCAAAAATCTGGCAACTAAAATTTAATGTCGATAAGTGCAAGATAATGCACCTGGGGCGTAAAAACCCAAGAGCAGAATATAAAATCAGTGATACAGTACTAACCTCAGTATCTGAGGAAAGGGATTTAGGGGTCATTATATCAGACGACCTAAAGGTGGGCAGACAATGTCATAGAGCAGCAGGTAATGCCAGCAGAATGCCTGGGTGTATAGGGAGAGGCATTAACAGTAGAAAGAGGGAGGTGCTCGTGCCGCTCTACAGAGCACTAGGGAGACCTCACTGGGAGTATTGTGTGCAGTACTGGAGACCATATCTGCAGAAGGATATTGAAACTTTGGAGAGAGTTCAGAGAAGAGCTACTAAACTAGTACATGGATTGCAGGACAAAACTTACCAGGAAAGGTTAAAGGACCTTAACATGTATAGCTTGGAAGTAAGAAGAGACAGAGGGGATATGATAGAAACTTTTAAATACATAAAGGGAATCATCACGGTAAAAGAGGAGAGAATATTTAAAAGAAGAAAAACTGCTACAAGAGGACATAGTTTTAAATTAGAGGGGCAAAGGTTTAAAGGTAATATCAGGAAGAATTACTTTACTGAGAGAGTAGTGGACGCATGGAATAGCCTTCCTGCAGAAGTGGTAGCTGCAAATACAGTGAAGGAGTTTAAGCACGCATGGGATAGGCATAAGGCCATCCTTCATATAAGATAGGGCCTGGGGCTATTCATAGTATTCAGTCTATTGGGCAGACTAGATGGGCCAAATGGTTCTTATCTGCCGACACATTCTATGTTTCTATGTTTCTATGTTTCTATGTGCCCGGCCTATTACACCTGTAGCCACATTTGTGCTGCTCAAAACATAAGAAACTAAAGCCTAGGCGTCCTCAGGGTCTGGAGTGACTATTGGTGAACCATAGCGAGGGAGCTTTAGTTTAATATTTTAAAATACCAATTTCTTTTTTTCTGGGGGTGGTTTATCTTCAGGGATTCAGTGACCCTTAGGGCCCTGGTGTCCCCAGAGGACCTCTTCACTCCAACACTGATGGGTGTGTATAGCTTCACTGATTATTTTATTGCAATTCCTGGCTTTGAATAACCCCTTTAATAGGCTACAACCTACAGTCCACTGACAGACTGCGATAGTAGATATAATCATACTAGGAAACTGTTATTTGTACAATTCCCTATAAATGAAAATTTTCTCCCATTATTTCCCTGCTATCTCTTATATCATTTTTTTGTAGATATAACATTCAAAGGGGTCGTCCAAGTTATTTTTTTGTTCTTTGTATGTTCCTATCTAGGCAAATGTAACAGCTTTCCAAAGAACTCACGTTGTCTCCAGTGGCTGGTTTCTCAGATTTCACTGAGAGTCACCTGACCTGTGATGTCAGCTTCTCTCTCTCTGTTCTGATAATGTTGGTGCACAAGCCTGTACACGAGACCAGACGTCACTGTGCTGCCCCCCCCCCCCTTTACTGCTGGCTGCTGCTTATTCCTCTCTCCCAGGATTCTTAACCTCTTCAGCTGCACAGACAGGGCTGAAGTGTTTACTGTGTAGCTGCAGGCAGTGAGGAGACAAATTCTGGGCACAGGAGCTAAAAGAGAAGTTCTGCAGAGCATTGCAGGTAGGGGGAAGATCCTGTGTGTATTAGTGTCATTATACAGCTGAGACTTGTAGTTTTACACATACAACATGCTGCTGAGTCTCCCAGCACTCAGGGAAGCTCTTGTATTAACTCCCTTAGCAGTGTCACAATACAGGTACGACTTGTATTTCTACACATACAAGATGCTGCTGAGTCTCCCAGCACTCAGGGAAGCTCTTGTATTAACTCCCTTAGCAGTGTCACAATACAGCTAGGACTTGTAGTTCTATACATACAAGATGCTGCTGAGTCTCCCAACACTCAGGGAAGCTCTTGTATTCACTCTCTTAGCAATGTCATCATACAGCTAGGACTTGTAGTTCTACACATACAACATGCTGCTGAGTCTCCCAGCGGGCAGACATGTCACTCAGGGCAGCACTTGTATTCACTCCCTTAGCAGTGAAGGGGGAGGGGCAGAGATTGTTGTTACTGCAGGTAAACAAAGGGCCAGAAGAGAACCAGGGGAATGAGGAAATATATATATTTTTTTTTTTGCCTAAAACTTGTTCAGTTTAGTTATATATTGCTGACCATCAAAATTACAGTGCTTTATTTTTTTTTCCATAAATCGGACAACCCCTTTAACCGCTACAGGACCGCCTAACGCAGGGATGCGTCCTGCGGGCGGCCCTGTAGCTCTGATACGACGCATCGGCGCGTCATCTCGCGAGACGCGAGATGACGTGAGGACGCGCCCGCACATGCACAATGCGCGCCATCGGCGCGCCGCATGTAGTTAGACTACAGCCTGCCAGCGCCGATCGACGCTGGCAGGCTGTATATGGCAGAAAAATGCAGATCAGACGTTGTTCTGTGAACAGCGCCTGATCTGCTTGCTGCTCCGCTTCTCTGGTGGTCCCTTTGCTTGGGACCACCAGAGAAAAATATCAAAGTGCACCAATCACCACACAACCCCCCACCGCCCCCACCCACCCACCACCCCCTGTCACTGATTAACCCCTGATCTCCCATGTCACCCCCTGATCTCCCATGTCACCCCCTGATCACCCCTGATCACCCCCTGTCACCCCCTGTCACTGATCACCCCCTGTAAGGCTCATTCAGATGTCCGCATGTGTTTTGCGGATCCACGGATCCGCAAATCCGCGGATCCGCAAAACACGGACACCAGCAATGTGCTTTCCGCATTTTGCGGATCCGCACATTGCCAGAACTATATAGAAAATGCCTTTTCTTGTCCGCAATTGCGGACAAGAATAGGACATGTTCTATACTTTATGGATCTTCAATTACGGATCCGCAATTACGGATCCGAGCGGGACAAAGTCTGTCCCCATAGAATTGAATGTATCCACAATTCTGTTCCGCAAAATTTTGCGGAACAGAATTGCGGACACTTGAATGAGGCCTTAGGGTCCCTTAGCGATCGCAGCTTTATAGCTTTTCCTCTTTTTTTTGCACATTTTTTAGAGATTTTTTCATCCACATTGATCAATGTGAATGGAAAAATTCAGACGTTCATTTTTTCTTTCAGCGCAGAGGCTGAACGGAAAAAATTCTCATTACCCGTATGGTCAATATAAGGAGAATCGCAAAACTCCTAATGCTGGCCATACGTGTAATGATTGCGGAGACCTCTAAATGCCAGGGCAGTACAAAAACCTCACAAGTGACCCCATTTTAGAAAGAAGACACCCCAAGGTATTCCGTGAGGGGTATGGTGAGTTCATGTAAAATTTTATTTTTGTCACAAGTTAGTGGAATGTGAGACTGTAAAAAAAAAAAAAAAAATACCATTTCCGCTAACTTGTGCCAAATTTTTTTTTCTGTAAACTCGCCATGCCCCTCACGGAATACCTTGGGGTGTCTTCTTCCACAATGGGGTCACATGTGGGTATTTATACTGCCCTGGCATTTTAGGGGTCCTAAAGCGTGAAAATCCAAATGCGTAAAAATGTCCTGTGAAATCCTAGAGGTACTCATTGGTTTTAGGGCTCTTTGCGCATCTTGGCTGCAAAAGTCACACATGTGGTATCGCCGCACTCAGGAGAAGTAGGGCAATGTGTTTGGGGTGTATTTTATATATTCCCATACTTTGTGTGAGAAATATCGCTGTAAACGACAACTTTTTAAATTTTTTTATTCAAAGTTGTCAATTTACAGAGATATTTCTCTCACCCAGCATGGGTATATGTAAAAATACACCCCAAAACACATTGCCCTACTTCTCCTGAGTACGGCGATACCACATGAGTGACACTTTTTGCAGCCAAGATGCGCAAAGGGCCCTAAAACCAATGAGTACCTTTAGGAGGGCATTTTTACGCATTTTCTTCTCACGCTTTAGGGCCCCTAAAATGCCAGGGCAGTATAAATACCCCACATGTGACCCCATTTTGGAAAGAAGACACCTCAAGGTATTCGCTGAGGGGCATAATGAGTCCATGAAAATTAAACTTTTGTCAAAAGTTAGCGGAAAGGAGACTTTGTGAGAAAAACAATAAAAATCAATTTCCACTAACTTGTGCCAAAAAAATCTTCTATGAACTCGCCATGCCCTCACGGAATACCTTGGGTGTCTTCTTTCCAAAATGGGGTCACATGTGGGGTATTTATACTGCTCTGGCATTTTAGGGGCCCTAAAGCGTGAGAAGAAAAATGCGTAAAAATGCCTCTCCTAGAAGGTACTCATTGGTTTAGGGCCTTTGCGCATCTTGGCTGCAAAAGTGTCACTCATGGTATCGCCGCATCAGGAGAAGTAGGGCAATGTGTTGGAGTGTATTTACATATACCCATACTGGGTGAGAGAAATATCTCTGTAAATTGACAACTTTGAATAAAAAATTTTAAAAGTTGTCGTTTACAGCGATATTTCTCACACGCAGCATGGGTATATGTAAAAATACACCCCAAACGACATTGCCCCACTTCTCCTGAGTACGGCGATACCACATGAGTGACACTTTTTGCAGCCAAGATGCGCAAAGGGGCCCTAAAACCAATGAGTACCTTTAGGATTTCACAGGCCATTTTTATGCATTTGGATTCTCACACTTTAGGGGCCCCTAAAATGCCAGGTGAGTATAAATACCCCACATGTGACCCCATTTTGGAAAGAAGACACCCTAGGTATTCTGTGAGGGGCATGGTGAGTCCACAGAATTTTTATTTTTGGCACAAGTCAGCGGAAATTGTTTTTTTGTTTTTTTAATTTTGTTTTTTACAAAGTCTCATATTCCACTAACTTGTGACAAAAAATAAAATTTTACATGAACTCACCATACCCTCACAGAATACCTTGGGGTGTCTTCTTTCCAAAATGGGGTCACATGTGGGGTATTTATACTGCCCTGGCATTTTAGGGGCCCCTAAAGCGTGAGAAGAAGTCTGGAATCCAAATGCGTAAAATGCCCTATGAAATCTTAAAGGTACTCATTGGTTTAGGGTCCTTTGCGCACTAAGCTGCAAAAGTGGCACACATGGTATCGCCGATCAGGAGAGTAGGGCAATGTGTTTTGGGGTGTATTTTATATATACCCATACTTTGTGTGAAAAATATCTTTGTAAACGACAACTTTTAAAAATTTTATACAAAGTTGACAATTTACAGAGATATTTCTCTCACCCAACATGGGTGTATGTAAAAATACACCCCAAAACACATTGCCCTACTTCTCCTGAGTACGGCGATACCACATGAGTGACACTTTTTGCAGCCTGGGTGCGCAAAGGGGCCCAAATTCCAACGAGTACCTTTAGGTTTTACATGGCGGCTCACAATTTAGCCCCGCCCAAAATGCCAGAACAGTAAACACACCCCACAAATGACCCCATTTCGAAAGTAGACACCCCAAGGTATTCACTGAGGGGCATAGTGAGTCCGTCTGAGATTTTTTTTTTTTGCCAGAAGTTATCAGAAATTGAAACTTTTTTTTTTTTTTTTTCTCAGAAAGTGTCATTTTCCGCTAACTTGTGAAAAAAATGAAATGATACATGAACTCACCAAGCCCCTCCGCGAATACTTTGGGGTGTCTTCTATCTAAAATGGTGTAATTTGGGGATATTTATACTTTCCTGGCATTCTAGCACCTGAAGAAACATGACAGGTGCTCAGAAAGTCAGAGCTGCTTCAAAATGCCGAAATTCACTTTTTGCACCATAGTTTGTAAACGCTATAACTTTTACCCAAACCAATAAATATACACTTATTGGATTTTTTTATCAAAGACATGTAGAACAATAAATTTAGAGAAAAATTTATATAGAAATGTAGTTTTTTTTGAAAAATTTTACAACAGAAAGTGAAAAATGTCATTTTTTTGCAAAAATGTCGTTAAATTTTTATTAATAGCAAAAAAAGTAAAAATGTCAGCAACAATTAAATACCACCAAATGAAAGCTCTATTAGTGAGAAGAAAAGGAGGTAAAATTCATTTGGGTGGTAAGTTGCATGACAGAGCAATAAACGGTGAAAGTAGTGTAGTGCGGAATTGTAAAAAGTGGCCTGGTCATTAAGGGTGTTTAAGCTAGGGGGGCTGAAGTGGTTAATAATTTCTCACTTGTTTTTAGAAAAACATCTTTATTTCACGCTTAATTTTACAGATATCCACAGGTCTGTATTGTTCACTTTATAGAATTGTTTAACATGTCTAGTTAGTACAAAATGAACTGCAAAAAGGCACAGAAGTCTGCGTTGAACACTGTACATCTCATTGTAAAGAAATGTGGATTTGGTACAAGTGCCGGAAAAAAAAGAAACTAAAAGGAAAAAACAGAAAGTGGTGGCACTTTAGTACATGTTCTTGGGAAGCTGGGATAGGACACCTATTGCCAAAATGGCCTACTTTCTAATGAACCGGATGGATTCAAAGATTCTTTTTTGTAGGGTGAAAAAGCTCCCTATAGCCAACAAGCATTATCTCTGGGGTTTGGAATCTATGTATCTATATTCAATGTTTTTTCATCCAGAATTTTTTTGAAATGCTTAAATGCATACGTAATAAAGCATATCATGGAAAGAAACCTTCCTTAAAGCGGGGATGTACACAATACTGTGCCAACCTGACTGTTGTAGTGTCTCAATCAACAATAGGAATTTCATAGTCATCAATAGAAAACATCCCCAAAAGTTAGGTGCCAGTAGTACATTTCTTTGCGGCAGGATTTTTGGTGCCCCGTCTTGGAGTTAAAGGGGGATTTGAAGCTCTTACCACTTGTCACCGAACCACTGGACCTCCTCTGAATGCGGAATTAGGGTGGGAACGATCAGCTTTTTCTATATCCCCCCAAAGAGTCATATAGAGCTCATACAATCGGCAACATGCCGGTGGGGAGGGGTGGGCAACTATGCCCCCCTACTAGAAAATTACTCTTTGACTTTAAATGATCTAGAATTACGGTACATTAGTTTCCTACGTTTTTCAATTGTAACATAGTAACATAGTATATAAGAGCGAAAAAAGACATTTGTCCATCCAGTTCGGCCTGTTTCCTACAAGTTGATCCAGAGGAAGGCAAGAAACCCCTGTGAGGCAGAAGCCAATTTTCCCCATTTAAGGGAAAAAAAATTCTTCCCGACTCCAATCAGGCAATCAGAATAACTCCCTGGTCTGAGAGAGCGATCTTTACTAGCCACAGGAAAGGGGGCGGCATGAAAGGAAGGGGTTGTGAAAAAATGACTGGGGGAGGGGGCCCCATTCAAAAATTTGCTGTGGGACCCAGTCATTCCTAGTTACGCCACTGCTGGAGGGGGAGGGAGAAAGGGGGAGATGGGGCACTGGCCACTAATATCTTTAATACTGGGGACGGGGGGGCGCACTGGCCACCAATGTTTTAATACTGGGAGGGGGCGGGAGGGCACACTGGCCACCAATGTCTTTAATACTGGGGAGGGAGGGGGGACAGGAGGGCACACTGGCCACCAATGTCTTTAATACTGGGGAGGGAGGGGGGACAGGAGGGCACACTGGCCACCAATGTCTTTAATACTGGGGAAGGGGGGGCATCGCACTGGCCACCAATGACAAGTAACCATTCATATATAAACGCAGGCAGCAGGAATACATTGCCAGCACCCTGCCTGTGACCGAGCGCTGCGATCCACGCAGCACCTGAGGGGTTAACTGTCACGGATTGCAGCGCTCAGTGACAGGTAGGTGACGGCAATATATTTCCGCTGCCTGTGTTTGTATATAAATGGTTACTTGTCATTGGTGGCCAGTGCTCCCGCCCCTTCTCCGCCCCTCTCACTCTATTGGTGGCAGCGGCAGCAACAGCAGCACAGGTGGAGGGAGAGACTGCCTCCTTCTCCCCGTGCCGCCGAGGAGAACATGGCCGCGCTGAGAGCGGCGCAGCCACGTTCTCTGATACTGGGCTGTGCAGTAGCGCAGCCCAGTATCGATAAAACACCAATCCTGGTATCGAGCTCGATACCAGAGAAAAGTATCGAAAGTTCGATACCCGCAACAACCCTATTCTAGTGCATTCCTGGTCAGTACAAGCAGAAAAATAATTCAAGACAGAGAACATCTCGCTTGGTTATCCTGTGAAATTACTGTGCAAATATTTGGAGAATGGAACCTTGTCTCTAGATAAAAGCCAAAAACGGGAACATCCTGTCACATGTAATTAGAAAGTCTTTCCTGATTGTGTAGGTCCCTAATTTAAATGATTACTGAAATATACCCCAGATAGGAGCTGCCCCACATTTCATTCTAGGCACACGGACTGCTGGAGGATTTGCTTTTCATAACAAGCGTGTGTCTCGTCGTACATTAAGGGCATCCTACGATGGTACAGGGAGATATTAAGACTGGCATAGAAAATGCCAGTCTCAGCCAGTAACCCCCAAAGTATTTAATTTAGCAAGTATGGCGGAGAGGGGAGGAATATAGCTGATAACTGGTGAGCTAGGGAATTTTCTCTCATAAGCTATATTACAAAGTTTCTTTTAGTCACTTGTACTATTGAAATGTTACTGTCCATGTAAAGTTATATTATCCATCTTGAGAGAGTGAGACGCACTGTCAGCTAACTTCTCCTTCCACCTCCACTGTCCATAGACCTCTATGGGCAGGGTATAATCTGATCCTTGACAAGTGGAGAAAGAGGAATTTTCTTTCATCAGATATATTACAAAGTTTCTCATATTCAACTGTACTATTGATTTAGGGATAAGAGAAATCCAGCACAACGTCTGGCTAAAACAATTCTTTATTGGTCGCTTCTTAAAAATCTTTTCTTAGTAATTTATCCTCAGTGTCCCAGCATTTTCTGCAATGTCTTCCAATCTCTCAGGTTTGAAAGTACAAGGGTGTGAACGGGTACCTAAACCCCCTAGAGGAGGAGATTGGATTCAAAAGGTACGGGCGCAGGAGTTCCATTGGATTCTCAAGTTAGGTACCTGCACGGCTAAACCTACAGTCTGATATCACTTATTTTTATTAGATTTATGTGGTCATTATTGCATTACATTAATACTGCTCTATTTATTTGTTATATGCAGATATTTGTAGAGGTGTTATATACGTAACATAATACAGGTGTCCAGTACAGTTAGATCCTGGAGGTGTGTTTTGTTTTATCATGTCACTAGACCTTCCCAGTTTCTTTCCTTTAAATGTTTTCACATTGTAAGTTTATGCCAAGATGAAGGACGTCACGCGTTCGTCTGAAACGTGTAGTATGTGAATCTGCACTTTATGGATCTTTTTAAGGCTACATGCACACGACAGTTGTTTTTTGCTGTCCGCAAATCGCGGATCCGTCTTCCTTTTTTTTCACATCCACATCCTTTCCGTGTGTCCGCAAATTTTGTAGGTTGTGTTTCCTTGTGTCTTCCGTTTTTTTTTGCGGATCCGCAAAAAAAAAACGGAAGGCTTGAGACAGTTTCTTAAAGTACCTGTACAAGTGCCATGGTTTCCAAGCAACCATCCGCAAAAAGAACGGATGCGGATGACAAACGGATGGCTTCCGTTGGTCATCCGCATTTTTTGCTGACCCATTGACTTCTATGGGTCCGCAAACCGTTTTTTGCGGACAAGAATAGGACATGCCATATTTTTTTTGCGGACGTGAAATGCGGACAGGCAACGGGAGAGGCATCCGCATTTTTAACGGATCCATAGAAATGAATGGGAAACCATCGGATCCGCAAAAAAAACGGAACGGAGGCCGCAAAAAACCACTGCCGTGTGCATTTAGGCTAAGAAGTGACCAATGAAGAACCTTTTTATCGAGACGTTGTACTAGATTTCTCTTATCGGGATTGGACTGTTTCCAGAGCGGCTTCTCCATGCACCGTCACATTTCTCCAGGATCTGGACCTCGCATAGTGGTGTGGTGAGCTGTATGACCTTCCCCTATCTTCGCTCATCGGACCATTGATTTATGCAATGTTAGTGACCATCCAATGCAGCTCTGCTACATCTGTACAGCCTCCCAAGAAGTGCACAATCTGCTTGAAAACCAATTCCCTCGTGTTCAATGTCCAAAGGTTTCCATTTTTATTTTCCACATAGCAGTCATATTCTATATGTATACACAGACATGTTTTAGACAATGTTTTTTCATATACACGATCTTCCTCTCCTGGACAAGAAAACCGATAATGAATATACTATGAAACACCTGTAGTGCACACTGCATGTTCATGTAAGGCACATTTTCTTCTGGTACTGTACAGAGTATCATCTAGGACAGGGGTAGGCAACCTCCGGCACTTCAGCTGTTGTGAAACTACAACTCCCAGCATCCCTACTTACTTTTCTCCGAACTCCCATAGAAATGAATGGAGCACGCTGGGAATTGGAGTTTCCCAGCAGCTGGAGTGCTGAAGGTTGCTGACCCCTGATCTAGGACATTGCTGCCAAATAAATCAAACAGTATATTGACACCGATTAAGATGATGGATCTTGTACATCAGAATTCTGTCAGTGACCTTCTTACCCTTATGACAAATCAAAAGCTCAGAATTACATTTTTTCCAGTGTAATTTAAAAAATTAAATTCTGATTACAATGTGCAAACTTTTTTCTGAGGCCGGTTTATTTTGACTATTTAACCAAAGTGACTACAGGTATAGTAGTGCACTGGACACCATAAAATGGCAGTGGTTTTGGCCTCGTGTAACAGGCTATCACCAAGCGAACTAGTTGTCTGTAGCAACCAATCAGATCCTGTGATCCATTTCTCTAATGCAGTCAAAAAATAAAAGCTGGATTCTGATGGATCAGATAGTTTTGATACCTGAAGCCGGCCATGTCTGGGTGAATCATGTTTCCTTCCTTGCTCTACTTTAGTGCAAACCAAGTATTGTAACTCGTGGCTTTTTGTTTTCAGTAGCCTGCACTCTTTTTTTTGTTCTTTACTTATATATTTTTATTCTTTTCTTTACTTCTTCACTAGCAATGTAAAATCCTATACATATTAGCCCAGATTTACTAATGTGTCTGCGTCTAGAATCTGTCTAAAAAGTGGCGCAAATAAGTGCAAATTTGGCGCAACTGGGGTTTACACTTTTGACTTGCTCAAAAAATGGACCATGCTTAGTGGAAAGGGGGAGAGCCGTAGGTGGTCCGTTCCGTGCATTGGGGACCGCAATTTGCGGCCCCCAATGCAAGGGCAACCTCCGTACGGCCGCCGGGATGAATCCAGACCCATTCAACTTGAATGGGTCTGCATTCATCCGTTCCGCAAAAAGATAGGACATGTTCTATCTTTTTGCGGTGCGGAAGTACGGAACGGAACCCCAAAGAAGCACTCCGTGGCGCTTCCATAGTGTTCCGTTCCGTGATTCCGTTCCGCATCTCCGCATTTGCCTACCCATTGAAGTGAATGGGTCTGCATCCGTGATGCGGAATGCAAACGGAACGGTGCCCGTGTATTGCGGATCCGCAAATGCGGTCCGCAATATGGCAACGGGCAGCACACGTTTGTGTGCATGAGCCTTAAGAGATAGAAATATGCTCAAGCCACATGGCTTCCTCCCATAAAAAACTGTGCATGAAAAAAATTCTAAAACATTTAAGGGGTTCTCCCATGATTAAAGGGGTTATCCAAGACTATTAACTTCCCCCCATATGCCTAGGCCTCTAACAATGAATATACTGACCTGGCTTCCCTCTCCCTGCGCTGCTGCTTCTCCCTGTGCACGGATCAAGACATCCGGTGTCGGGGGGAGAGCAGCTAGAGGCAGGCGGGGACGAACCTCAATTGCGTCACCCACGATGTAACTGAGCATGTGCGTCCACTTCATTGAGCAGGACAGAGAAAATTAGAAAAATAACAAACGGCATGCTTGTCGATCCTTTGAATGGTTTTAAAGGAATTACATAAAGGAGAGGTGAGTGCCATGGAGTTTTCTCTTTATGTTGGATATTACATGGACTTTTTCCTTTGAGTGAGCCTCATAGCTCCGTGCTATTTGAAGCAGTGCCAATAGTTTTTTTTTCTTTTTTTGGATACACTAACTTTTTAATTACATGTAATTACAAAACTATGAATATTTGCTGTAGAATATTTTTCATGAGGCAACCCCTTTAAGTAGGTAACCTGCTGACCTGTCCCTTTAAGGACTACAGACCTAGCATTGTAAAGACATAGTAAACAGAGACATGTTGGGCTTGCGTCCCTCACTTTATATGTACACATCACGGTATTTACACATTCAGCGCAGACATCTCAAGTCATGAGAAGCCCTTGGCAGTTAGGAAATGTCATAGGCACAAGGCAGATCTATTCACACACTAAACACAACATAAAATGTAGTACTGCATTATAAAAAGAAATATAACACAATAGAAAAACACATTAGTATAGAGTTGACCATTTAGATTGCGATAGTTGCACCCGAACAGAAAAGCAATAAAGAAATCTTTGGCTTTAAAGTGTATTTATCACATAAAGACTAAGTGGAGTTGGCCATTTTCACGGGCTTAGGGATATCGCTGATACAAAATGGCCGCCTCCATGATAGGTACACTTTAAAGTGAAAGGTAAAAAGAAGCAATAAATACCTCATAGGTTCAGCTATATACAAAAAGGACACCGAAGCATTGTCGCTAGGTTTAGAATCTGATTTACAAATGTTATCATGTGGACAGAGAACCATATTGCACATTTTCAATTTTTTTACACTCTTTTTGCTGCCTTTAAAACATCAGGAATGTGTTTCGATAGTAGAAGCAAATCTGTGATTTACAGTTTCAGTATGGTTAGGTTCACATCTATTAAAAACGAATATCTACACTTTTCAAAACATTTATGGCAATCAAATACCAGCCAAACATATGCCAAAGAACATGATTTTGACATCTGGGTAGTAAAAGTCTGTGGACACATAAGACATATATACATTAGGTGTAAGTGTGGTATGAACCTAGCCCAAGAGATAACCCATCAGTATTGTGCAAGGTTTACCCTTGGCAGCTGAAGGCATCTGTGTTGGTCCCATGTTCATATGTGCCCGCATTGCTGAGAAAAATGAAGTTTTTTCTTTAAGTGACAGGTCCAGGCAGTGAAAACGTCATCACATCTGGCCCTGTCAATCAAAGTGCAGAGGGCGCGGCAGTTGCAGAGAGAGCAGAGCCTCTAGGTGTAATGGTAACGCCCCCGTTGCTCCTAGAGGCTCATTTGCATATATTAAAGCATCATTTTTCTCAGCAATGCAGACACATATGAACATGGGAACAACACAGATGCTTTCAGCTGTCATGGGCACATGTAACAGGTCAGCCATTTCCATTGGTACAAAACTGCTGACTGATGCCCTTTAAAGGCACGCTACACCAATGCTGTTAGGCACTCAAAGGCCTACTTTGGCAAACAGGACTATGTGCCATTGAAATAACTGTATAACAAGAGTTTGCATAGGTAATATTACCAAAGTAATAGGCGTATCATTTGGTATATGGCACAGATGTAAGTGGTTTAAGGCAAACAGATCACAGATCTCATCAGCTTTTGTAAGAAGGTCTTATAGCAGCTATAAAATCCTCTTTACATTATTAATGCACTTAAAGTAAATCAGTGGCTGGCCTCCATTATTGCATAATAACAGCAGATCAGCATTAAATAAAACATAGCACCCCTTCATCCCGACGCTTTGTACACGTAGAAATCAAATCATTACCAAGTAATGACTGTCATTTAAAATAAAATGACTTACCAAGATAACCCCTTTCTGTAATGAAGACGGCCCGGCAGTCAGATGTGCCCTGCAGCGGCCACTACAGGGGACATGAAGTATTACATGGTGGCCGTTTGACTGGACATCCATGTAATACATGGAAGGGCCGGATGAGTCAAGTTTGGAGCTGCTGAAACTTGGCAGCCCTCAACTGTGGCTTACAGAGGTGAGTCCCGAACACAAGACCCCCTCAATGACGTCCATGAACAGGGGTTGTCCTAACAGGCTGACCCTTTTAATTCAATAGTTCACAAGGTAGCCTCAAATCAGAAACTCAAAATCAAATACCATTTCACAGAGCAAGTCACATATGCTTTAGAATTAAAATCCAGAGAGCAATAAAGTCTGTTGTTTGGCACATACCCAATCCAATGGGGTGCCATCTTCCTACAAAATTAAGCCTTACTTAAAAAAAAAAAAAAAAAACATACAAAAGATGAAATGACATTTCTAGGAATAGCTTTCGTTTTCATTCCAATTGGTGACCCATTGCTTTTTTTCAGTGTTCTCTTTTAATTTTCCGTCTTCGAATTGGCGCTCTTCTTTGGGGATCCGTATGGCGTGGTATCGCGGGACACTGTCATCGTACCTGGAACGTTTAAAAAATCCACACTGGAAAGAGAGAGAGAGAAGATTTGGGTCACTGTGAGGAAATGAAGCGCGGTTCATTCGGGTTCAATGCGAACGGCGGACAATCCGGACATAAACATGAAAGCACAGGACCAAGCCCAAGGAGCTGTTAGAAGACGACAACATGGAGGCAAAATAAAATAAGATTTTGAATGCATTTTCATGTTAGAAACCTTAAAAAAAAAATTATAAGACGGGTGCACTGTAATAAATTGTTAGTACTGAACATATATAAATATTAAAAACAAACTGTATGGTCAAGTCCATATTTTCCAGGGTCGGACTAGGAACTGAAAGTGGCCCTGGAAAAAAAAACTAAAAGTAGCCCCACATTGTAGGCGAGTCCAAAATGAAAGAAAGTGGGGCCACAGAATTAGGTGGGTCTAGCAATATTGTAGAGCATCACAAAATACCGTCCCAGCATAAACAAATAACACAGTGCAGCACAAAATACTGCCGTCCCCGCTGACTCTCGGAATTTCCTTTGGAAAGGAAACACTAGTGTGCATGTGTGACCACTGCTCAGTTCAGCCATCAACAGCAGCTGCATGGAAGGGAATAAAGCGGTGGTCACGGATGCACACTACTACTCCTTTCACACAGGACTTTGTGTCCCCGTTCTCATGATCAATGAGGGTCCTAGAAATTGGACCCTCAGCGATCATACTTTTCTTATCTGACCTGAGCACAGGTGATAAGTATTGGTTATAGGCCAACCTCCTCAGCGTCAAACTGGCCTACCACAGTACCAGAGGATCCTCCAGTGGGCTTAGGCTCTAATACCATGGTGGGCCCCAAAGGTCCAAGAGGGAAAAAAATACAATTGGAGCTGCCAATGGAACCAATCACTTGGTCTATTTCTTGAAATCAAAACCTATTAGACTTTATTGATGATGTGAAGGTTGGCCTTGAGAACAACTTCCTCTGGTGGGCCCAAGGAATCCCAGTGTGACACTCAGGGGCGTAGCTAAAGGCTCATGGACCCTGGTGCAAGAGTTCAGCTTGGGCCCCCTTCCCTCAGTGCTTTGTGTCAAGAGGCAAGGGAGCACATAGCCTTCATGCTGCCTGAGGCAAAAATTAAAACAGTATATTCTTGACCTATCCCCTTCCCTTCAGCCAGAAGTGTAACTTGAAGATTCTGGGCCCCAGTGCAAAATCTATGACAGACAGAGCTCTACCAGCATGCACTTTCTATAATACTGGTGTTTTCTTATATGGCACAAGGATCACTCTTCTAGGCCTGGTAGCGACTGTTACCGCTACACCCCTATAGCTACTCCCCTGGTGACACTGAACCCCTCTAAGACTCAAACAGTGCAAAAGAAGAAGTGAATATGAGAGGCTTACACTTTGCACGGTAGGACTATTGCTAGCCACATGTCTGCCAAACAATTGTCCTCTTGCCATGCGTTGGTCTATCCTAGCCTAGAAGTCAATGGCCGATATATGTAAGGCCTACATCTAATGCATACAGTTGACATAGTATCTCAACTACCTCTGCATCAAAAGGGTGAACCTAGCCTAATGTAGCTCTTTAAACCTTTCTAGGTCTCTGGAAAGCCAGCAGACAACTCCAATGGTTACTGTAATGGCTGCCATTAGTGACTGTCACCCAGTTGAAACCCAAAACGTCAAAAAAACAGGTAGATTCAATATCATAGCATCTGATATTTCCCAGTGATATTTTAACTGAAAAATGTTCTTTAGGCTACATTCACAAGACCGTATGAATGGGTCCGCATCCATTCCGCAATTTTGCAGAACGGGTGCAGACCCATTCATTTCATTCGTTCTGTGGCCCCGCAAATAATATAGAGCAAGTCCTATTCTTGTTCGCGGACAAGAATAGGCATTTTCTATATAGCGCCCGGCTTGTGCGTCCATTCATCTTCATAGAACCATCTTCGTCCCAATTTAAAAAAAATAAAAATACATTTTTTAGTACTTTTTTTCCATGCATGAACATGTTTTATATATATATGCTTTAAGGATTATGCCGCCAGACCAGCCAAAGCAAGAAGAAGGAAAGGCAATTTAGTGATTAATGAAAGTTTTTTGCAGCGAAAGCGATGTGTTATGCTTCATGGAAAACCTGCAGCCAATCCAAAACCCAAGAAAGCAGTGATTCAAATAGTCAATTACCAATCACAGGACGCTGATCAATACTACGCGTCAGATGTCAGCCTCTCTTTATCAGACGGCTGAGTGTGGATTTCAGCCTTGTGATAAGTGGCATCAAATTCATCTTGCTTACTTCTCTTGAAAAAGCCACACTACAAAGAATGAAGGTTACACATTGGATGATTGGCGATGATCGGAGGAAGGAATATGAAAGCAAATCAAAAAAATCAGTAAGTCCTGTATGTCATGGAGAAGCAGGGGTCACAATGGTGAAGGTCTGCTCGGCTGATGTCCCATATCAGCATCTCCCAGCAGAGAAGGAAGAAGTCATTAACATTGAATAACTCCTCTTAAGCTGAAATCACACGTCCATGTTCCATGCGTCTCATACGTTTCTATTACTTGCATATGTCACGGCTGACCATGGGTTTAACTGATTTCGGTGCAACTAAACCCGCAGTCGGGCTATGACATATGTGGCTAAAACAGGCGTATAATGAACATGTGAATCCGGCTGTAATTGAAATCTTCAGGGGTGATTTAGGGCATCGCTTGGGGGCTCACCTCCTAAACTCTACCAATGTGAGCTATATTTCCCAAATTAAAGAACAAATTATTTTCATGAATCTTTACCGCAGACCCTATCGACCAAATTATTAGTCAAAGTTTCTATAATAGCCAAATGATGATCGCTTAAAGCAACAGGCTAGAGCCTGAACTGCGTTGCTGCCAGGTTCTAATAATATTTCGTTCATTAGGTGCGGAACTAAAATCTTACGAACACATCAATATCTACTCGTATACACGGATCAAGACAAAGCATTTCCACACGTGCCACTGACTAGTAGACTAAAGACTAAAGGTCCCTTTACTTTCCTCAATTGAGTAGATGATTGTCAGGAAGAAAGCATTCAGCGTGCTCGTCAGTGGAGGAGACTACTGCTATTACATGCCGTGATCTCCTCCATAGTATAGGGAGGAGCGATCACTAATGCCATCACTTGTCCCCATACATAATTATTGTTTGCTGGCAGCAGAGGCTGTTTAGATGGCACATTTTGCTGCTGGCTAAAAGCGATTTAGGTGTTTGCATCAATGAGCTATTACCCCCATCAACAAGTGTTTCACTTGTTCATTGAGTACTTGGCAGCACCTTTACACCGGCAGATCATCTGGCTATGTAAAGAGGCCTTAAGTAGATATTGTAGATTGGTGTGGATCCACAGCACCTGACAAAAATTAGATCCTTTGTGCCTGTAACTCCAAGCTTCAATCTCACATAAATATAACTTGTTAGGCCCCTTTCAGACGAGCAAGTTCCACGCATCGGACTCGCAGCGTGAGTATGCAGCAGCTTCCGTCCTGACCTCCCAGCACTGATGGGGTCACATAGCATTATATGGATTTATGATGCTATGTAACCCTTAGAGTTCTGGAATGTATTGTATAACACTGACAAAATGCTGTCACTGTTATCCATTCCAATACATTCCAGAACTGTAAGGGTTACATAGCATCATAAATCAATATAATGCTATGCGACCTCAGCAGTGCTGGGAGGTCAGAACGGGAGCTACCGCTTACTAAGGCCTTATTCACACGTCCGTTGTGTTTATGGATCCGCAAATTGCGGATCCATAAACACACCCGGCCGGCAGCCCCATAGAAATGTCTATTCTTGTCCGCAATTGCGGGCAAGAATAGGACATGCTCTACTTTTTTGCGGAGCTGCGGCCGTAAGATCGGCGGCGCGCCCCGCAAAAACTGATGCGGAGAGCACAGTGTGTGCTCTCCGCATCGTTCCGTGCCCCATTCACAGTCAATGGGTCCGCACGTATTCCGCAGAATTGCGGAATACATGCGGACGTGTGAATAGGGCCTAACGGTGCAAGTCCAATTCGTGGAGCTCAGTCATCAAAAAAGGGGCCTTAGTCTTTTTAGCTTTATTGTGGCAGGACTCCTGTAAGAGGCAATATTGGCATCTAAGCCGGCACAAATTGTCCAGCTTAGAGTAAACCGAGAATTAGGATAACAATGCAAATGAGTGTTTAATGGCTTTTGGTGATCATGATGTGGGTTAAGTAGCAGTATCAACTGAACTGTAATTTAAGCCACACAGGACTCCCCCTTCATTTTCTAACCTTTTACCGGGTGCAATATTCACTTATTTCCATGGCAGCACTGACCCCGATGAACTGAAGCAAACCCTTCTTAATGCCAAGCTATAGACTGGTTCAGTTAACCCTTAATGTGCAATTCGATAACCTTGTATGCTTTAAACATTCAGTCCTTAGGCTGTAGATATAGCAGTATATATAAGTAACCATTAACATACTCACCTTCCATAGTATAAACACTAATAGGGCAAGCATTAAGATTCCTGCTAGTATAGCCACCAGCACAATCCACCAGGGTACTCCAGTATAATGCACCTGCGTCTTCTCTGGGAAAACTGTAACACGCACCTATATATATATAGATAAATATGGTAAGTGTTCTGCAACTATGGAATAGACCTCACCATCACCCATATTTAATTCCAAACCCATTTAAATTGAAAGTGGTATTCCCATTTCGACATTTATGGCATATGCACAGAATAGGCCATAAACATCTGACAGGTTGAGGCCTCACCTCTGGGACCCAGTCCTATTTGGAAACAGGGGCCTCACCTTATGTTGCTGAAGTGGCCACTCACGCACGGCTGTCTCCATTCACATCTATGGGACTTCCAAAAATTCACTCGGCTACTTGTGGAAACTGTTGGCCTCATGAGCGATAAGCCACCACCAGAGGTGTTTCTTTCAGAACCTTACTTCATTTTCCCTTTAGGCACACATGCAATCTCAGCTAATCCAAGTGTGCAATAGCGGTCGGCCTAGTAAGCATTAGGCAGACAGCTATTAAAGGTGTAAGCCTTTGTCTTATATGGATGAGCATGGAAAGTAGCTCTCCTCCAGAAGGAAGAGACCAGTCTCTGTAGCGCCATCTATACGTAATTACACTGCATGTCCATGCCTGGCCCTTTAAAAGACTACCCACCAGCTCTCTAGCTCCATAAACAGAATCACTACTTTCTGATGGTTGAGCCTGGACATGTTCATAGTCTGGGGCAGTTTTACAAAATACTACTATATAGATAACCTATATCTATATCATTGCCCTGCAGTAAGCCCGACATAGGTTTATCCACCTGGTAAGCTTCATTTGTCCATTTAATGTTGTCGGCTGTTGTGTTCAGACTGATTGAGGCCTTCACAATTATGTCGAGATAGCTCATTTTGGAATATTCCTGTTAACAAAAGGTTAAAAAGCAGAAGATGAACAAATGGAAGTCAATTAATCGAAGGACGTTATTGATGTCAGAACATTGGTGTGATGATACCTCAAGGAACGTGCTGTTCCATAACCTGGAGCGAATGTTAATGACAGCATTACTGTCCAGTCCTTGAAGGGGACATCTAATGGTCACACACTTTGCATGAGTATTACAGTCCTAAAAAAATGAGAAAAATATTAGCAAAGAATCATATGTATGAAATCAACATTGTAAGATTGTCATGTTCACAGTTACATAGCTTAGGGGGTCAGTAGGGAAGTGAACTGGTCTACAGGCTCCAAAGTTACTGGTTCCCACTCATGTCTGTAGTCAAGTAGGTGGGACAATGGGAGAAAGGACATACTTCTCCTATGAGGACCGTTTGGGCTGCACACAAAGAAGGCGCTCTTCCCCCTCCTTGACTCAACTCAGTGACCAAAAAATTAATTAGATAGATGACGGATACGTAAATTAGGCTCTGTTCACACCAGTCAGGGCCTCCATCAAGAATGGCAAAGTCTGTAGCATTCAAAGCAGCGCAGTCTCACATTTGTTTAAAGTGTCTCCATACTTTCATTAAACTTTTGATATGTCACAGGGAGGGTCAGAATTCTAAGATCCCCACAGATCTCTAGAATGAGGGGAGAGAAGTGCTTGCTTAGTGCGCTCTCTCTCATTGCATCAGACAGGCCCATAGACTTTCTATTGAGTTAATCTCGCTTGCTGTCCTGCAGCGAGCACTTCTCTTCCCTCGTTCTAGAGATCGGTGGGGTCTCGGCACTCAGACCCCCACCAATTTAAACTTTTGATATGCCCCTGTGACATATCAAAAGTTTATTGAATGTACAGGGACACTTTAAATCATGATGAACAGGTGGCCTAGGTTATGAGCCCCACTTAGAAAGCAAATTGACGCAGTGCCCCCCCCCCCCCATCCCCATCAGTGATACATATACTTCTATGAGCAAATCAATAAGATATGTCATTAGAGTCAAAACTGTCTAAAATGACCTGCACAAAAGACACTTAAGAAGAACACGTCACCAAATCTTACCAGTGTCATGTACTTCCTATCCGAGAAGAATGAAAAAGATTTGTCATCCGGATCAGATTGTTTTTCTCCTATTTCACGTCTGTTTCGACTTTTACCAGACTCCTGTCACAAAAGAGAAAACTGAGTGAAATACCACAACGTTACAGGAACAAAAATGTAATAATTTAATAGTGATTTCACTAGGTTCACAAGTTCTGGGGATTTTCATATGTAGACCATAACCATCTTTAATACAATATTGCAGATACAAAGACCTGAGGAGTTTGCTGCCCTTTACACATACCTCAGTGCCCTGGCTATGACAGAGTGGCTGGTCGGCAACCATTCTGAAATGCAATACCACGGTCAGTCTGGCCAAAGTACTGCTGTATTTTAAGCCATTAATGTGCTAAGAGGTTCCCAGCAAGGACGTAGCTATAGGGCGTGCAGAGGAAGCAATTGCTACTGGGCCCAGGAGCCTGCGGGGGCCCAAAGACCCTTGTGCCGCATAAGAAGTGACCGCCATTATAGAAAGTACATGCTGGTCAAGTTACACCTCTGGCTGGAGGGAAGAGGTTAGGCCAAGAATTTGGCATGAGCAGAGGGGGCCCCTGGCCATAAAGCACTGAGGGAAGGAGGCCCAAGCTGAACTCTTGTACCAATGCCCATGAGCCTTTAGTTACGCCCCTGGGTCCCAGCTATGGGGCCTAGCAGCTAAGGGCCCCTCTCTATTTATAGGTGAGATACAATTAGTGTTAGATCACTGGAGGCACACGAGACCTCAGTCCGAGTTCTGGCCCCTAACTGATTGTCAATAAACATACAATTTTGCCCGCACAGTTTTGTTGGTAAAACTGATTTTTAACTGCATCGAAATCCTGTTCTGTTCTTGTTACCAGCAGAACACGTTTATAAGTCATTTTCTCCTGCAATTGACATGTATATATTTAGATTCCCTCTAAGACAGGTCAGTAGTAACATACCAGCAATTTCAGTTTGTTAATTTCAGAAAATGGTTCGCATGCGACTTTCTCCAGTCCCTTGGAGTCTATTTTTACAATGTAGAGAAGCCATTTTCCATTGCTGATTTCTTTTGGCCACTGAATTTCTAAAAATGCCGTGCCCAGGGACTTAAGAGGCCGTCCAAAATTTGTGACCTAAAAAAAAAAAAAAAAAAAAACACATACAGAGAAATTAAAAAATGCAAATACATTATGGACAGCATGACATCAAATCATGGTTTATCCTTTGTTGTGGTTGAATATAGGAACAGATAATAAGCTAAATCCACAGTTGGATATATTTAGGTGCATGCATTATCCTGGTAGGTCTGCAGAGGGCGCTCTAATCTTGAAAATAAAATCTAGATGTCTATGTCACCAAGCTCAACACTCACTGTGAAGTTAACGTTAACCAAGCTTCCAACTTCATCTTCTGTTTTCATGGCGCTTTCTCCAATGACTTTGCCTCCAAAGTACACCTGAGAAGGATCCGCAATCCTAGCAAACAAAAAACACACATTACACATACAGTGCAGCTATAATCAGACAGACGTCCGTTCTGTACAATCATCTTTAACCTATTGGATACACATTCGGGTTTCCTGAGTTTTTGAAGCCAAAATTGGGTTTAGATCATAAAAGGAGAGATATGACCTTAAAATCTACTGCTGGTTTTGGCTTAAAAAACAGCACCAAAAAGCCTGAATGTGAGGCAGTACCAAAAAGGTATAATTGCAAAAAGTTTTTGTATGTGCTGAAAAAAACTGATGCAGAATCTGCTTCAAGATACCTCATGGTTTTTTGGATGCGGTTTTTGATTTGATCTTTGATCCTGCCCATTTAAATGGGAAGTTTGTATGTGGATTTGACCCAAAATCCACACCAAGAATGAACATGTCAATTATTTTTTCATGCCTCAGTTATTAAAACCGCAAGTGGAAAAAAACAGCACCGTGTAAATTTTCCCTTTGAAATCAATAAAGATAATTTGCAAGTGTTTTCAGCACAGTTTTTGGATGCAGAATCTGTACCAAAATATACATTGATATTGTTTGCAGTTACTGCACGATGCTCTGTCACTAAAAAGGAGCTAGTAGTTAATGTTATATGTAATATAATCTGCATAATTTCCATTTTCTAGTATAGCTAATGTGTTATTCTCGTCTTTGGCTTTTGCCAGGATACATGAACACTATTCCCTGATTAGTGTTTTTATAGCCTCCTTGGTTAGTGTTGGCTATATTGCTATATAATGTATAAAACACCTATTCATATGTACTGCTATATCACATGTTGTAGGTTTTCTGACTGAAGAGATTAAATAAAGAATTTAAAAACAAAATATACGTTGAAATATGCCCTTAGATATGTAGTTTTAATAACATTGAGGACCTTAAAGGGGTATTCTCATCTCAGACAATGGGGCATATCGCTAGGATATGTCCCCATTGTCTGATAGGTACGGGTCCTAGAGGCGGTATATCGAGAATCGAGCCCCAAAAGTGGGCCGTCCTCCATTCCTTTTCTATGGTGCCGCCACTGAGGGAAGGGGGCCCAAGCTGAACTCTTGCACCAGGGCCAATGAGCCTTCAGTTTCGCCCCTGGGTCCCAGCTATGGGGCCTAGAAGCTAAGGGGCCCCTCTCCATTTATAGGTGAGATACAATTAGTGTTAGATCCCTGGGAGGCACACGAGGCCTCAGTCCAAGTTCTGGCCACTAACTGATTGTCAATTAACGCACAATTTTGCCCGCACAGTTTTGTTGGTAAAACGGCTGTTGAACTATATCTAAATCCTGTTCTTGTAACAAGCAATACACTTTTTAAGTAATTTTTTTTCCTGTAATTGACATGTATATATTTATATTCCATGAAAGACAAGTCAGCAGTAACATACCAACAATTTCATTTTGTTAATTTCCGTTGGGTCAATAGAAGTGAATTTGTACATGAGGAAATTACCGATACTCATATTGTTACACACAGAATAAAATCTGTATAAGAGTAAAATTATTATCCTCGTTATTATCTTGAGTTTGATGCAGATTTTGACACGGATTTACAATTGATTCTTCTGCAGTAAATCTGCAATATTTTGAAAGTGATACATGAATTTTTAGGTGGTGACACATAAACGTACCCAGATACAGAGAGAAGAAGTTCAACCACAACTCGAGCCTTAGCAACAGAAGGTCCTAAATCCGCTTGAGAGCTTGTTCTGTAAGGTTATATGAAATAAATATATCATTTTCTCTAATAGTTTCATAAGTATTAGTCCATTGCTAATTATTATAATTAATAATTCGTGTTTGTCCATGGTCATGATTACCACTGTAGACAATATGACAAAATAGCCTGAAACAGACATGAAACACATGAGATGTTAGCATTATTCATTGTTCTAGATGGATATAAGTACACTGGGGCAAAATATTAATAACCCTATAGATGACTTAAACATAGACCTGCACCAGATTCTATATTAACTATTGGTTGACCCCTTTCATGGCAAGAAACACCCCCTCATCAGGCTAGGTGAAGATCATTTCTCTAAATCTAGATGCACCAAATTGCACCATATTTTGGCACAATGTATGCCAAAATCTAGGTGCAGTCAAATAAATGTGGGCTAATATGTTTTTCTTCAAAGCCATTACCTCATTAAGTACACATAATAAAGTAGCTGGCATACCTGAAACACGGCCTACAAGAAGAAGGGTGCAATCATTTGGAATTAAGTAGTTTGGCTGTTTTTGTATAGACTCATTTCAAGGATATTTTCCTTGAAAGATAAACCAACTTACCAACCAACTCACAATTCTGTTTGCTAATCCTAAATTATGAAGACGGCAAATCGAACCTAACAGTTTGGGCAACTTGGAGTCCGACAGGTTCACATCACCATTTCATTTTCTGTTCTTCTGATCCATCAGTAGGACAGAAAAAAAACGGAGCCTTTATTTTGAGCATCCGTTCTGCTCAGTTATGCTAATTTTTCATCCATTATAGCCATTTCCGCCTTGGGTCGTTATTTTAGAAAAAGTAGGAAAAAGCACTAATGTTTTCTGTTCTTCTGATGGATCAGAAGAATGGAAAAAGAAACGGTAATGTGATCCTATCCTAACTAAGCACCATTTCATCAGTAACATTGATTATTACAGATCAAGCTTTAGTACACTCTCTTATTTTTTGCCTTAGCATATTAATACCATTTCTGAACTAAATTAGTTTTTGAGATCACATACGTTTCCAAAATGAGAGGAATCTGCAGTTCCTTGGTGTCAACCGTTATTTCACTAGTGCTCAAAATGAGAAAAAACGTCACCTGGAGAAAAATAATGCATCATTACACATCTGAATATTTGTAAAGGCATACCAGAATTTTGACCCCCTGATCCTAATTTTATCATATGTGGTACAATGAATACAAAAGGCACTCAGGCACTGCATCACTTACATTGGAACCTCTTTTGAAAGGATTTCCAAGCTCGCACTCCACTCTCGATCCATTTTGGTTGGATGAACAGAAAAAATTTCGCTCCTGTGTTTCCATGAGAGAATACATTGTTACTCCAGAAATTGTGTCTATTATTCACAAATTAAGGCCTTATTCACACATCCGGATACGCAAAATACCTTGCCACCAGCCCTATAGAGATGCCTATACTTGTCCGCAATTGCGGGCAAGAATAGGACATGCTCTATATTTTTGCGGAGCCGCCGTCCGGAAGATCGCATCCCCTTTCAAAATGAATGGGTCCACACCCGTTCCGCAAATATGCGGAACAGGTGCGGACGTAGATTGCAGACGTGTGAATTAGGCCTAAACCAATTAATGATTTTATTACTTACAGGACTTTTAGCAGAGTCTTTGAATGACGAGAAGGATAAGGTGGGTGGTAGATCTGCAATAAGTCTTGCTTCATGGGCGTCGTCACCATCCTTTTTGGGGTTGTTTGGATCTGAGGGTTTGTTTGTCACTGTGATTTCGAGAGCGATATCTTTCTGATTTTGAAGTGCCAAAACTGGAACACCATTCTCACTGTGTTGTGGAATGGAATAACAGCAATCAGAACAAGCAGGGGCCATTTTTGTAATCTGAGCAAATATTTCGTCTTGAGTTAAGTATAAGTTGAATTGTACATGGTTATTTTTATTTAAAGCATACCTCCAGTGAAAACCAGAAAGACTCACAGTGATCTTGGACCTTATGTTCAGTACCTGTAAGTCTTTCAGTTCAAAGCTCAGCTGTTTGTGCTGTAGATCACTCCTTAATTCACTAACTGGAAATTATCATTGTCTGCTTTGTTCCTTTACAACCCTGCTAGCTCACGTAACATGTTAGTGCATTCCCACACACAGCTTGTGCTTCAGTGCTGAGGCTGCTATAATCACATGGCTTTATTAACTAGCAACTTCTCTATACGGATACACAAACATTTTTCTAAATATACCCCTAGTCAGCGAGACCTGTATGGAGAAACATACTTACCTAATCCCCACTGCTTGTTTCTGGTTCCCGGGCTGCCTGCAATACACTTATGTTCCTCATCTGTCAACATCTGCACAGATGGGCTCACATGTGCAGCTGCAGCCGATGACTGGCCTAAGCAGTGATGTGTCCCCAAGCGGCACATCAATGCTGAGTCACATTGACAGATTGTGACCAGTAGGGCATTGCAGACAGCCCCGGAGTCAGAAGCGAGCAGCAGGTATAACATACTTATAACAGAAAATAACGGAATCCATAAGATGGAAGTCAAAACAGAAGCCTATAAGAGGCATTTCGTTTTGATCCTTTATAATACAAGTCCATGGGCAGCATAACGGATCCGTCCTGGTTTCCATTATGCAGGAGTCCAGTCCTGCATAGCGAAGCCAGGATGAATCGCTATGCTGCCCATGGACTTGTATTATGAAGGAATTCAAAGCGGAAGCCTTTTAAAGGCATTCCGTTTTTAATCCGTCACAAAAGAAGTCTATGGGCAATCCTAACAGCTCCGTCTGGTTTCCGTTATGCAGAGCGGAAAAAAGTCCTGTCGACAGGACTTATTTTCCGTTCTGCATAACGGAAACCAGACGGAGCTGTTAGGATTGCCCATAGACTTCTTTTGTGACGGATTAAAAACGGAATGCCTTTAAAAGGCTTCCGTTTTGAATTCCTTCATAACACAAGTCCATGAGCAGCGTAACGGATCCATCCTGGTTTCCGTTATGCAAGACGGAGAAGAGACAGTTCCGTTATGATTGCCCATAGACTTCTATTATGACGGATCAAAACGGAATGCCTTTTAAAGGCTTCCGTTTTGACTTCTGTCTTAAGGATTCCGTTATTTTCCATTATAACGGAAAACAAAAACTGAATCTATAACGGTGATGTGAACAAGCCCTAAGTGTTTCTCCCACTGGGGCGGAGGGGTTTAAAAAAAAAACTAAAAACCCTTTAAAAAAATTTTTTTACAATATAAAAAGAAATAAAATATAGATGCCTCAATGGTCTGTTTAATACAATTGTTATTGTGGTTTCCAATAGGCAGTTGCAATAGGCATCTATGTAATAACATAGGGGAGCACTTCCTGCATGACATTCAAGGTCATGCTCTTTAATGTCTTCACCACTGCTACCCCCTTCTCCTCAACCAGAAGGATTCAGGAGGGAAATATATAACAATATAGAACCCCTGACCTGATAGCTAGTAGTCAGGCTTTGATGATAAACCAAATATTCAGATAAGAACATGTTACCTTTTCAGCTCCGTGTAGGAGTCTTGTCCATCCTTAGTTAAAAATTTGTAAGAGATCTTCAGATTGCTGTTACAGATATTGTCTTCTCCACATCCTTCTTTCAAAAACTGAACCTGTAAAAGTTAAGATTAGATTTTTCTATTAATGCTCACATAAATGTGAAAAAAAATTCAACGGTTCAACTTAGTGTTACAGGTGATCATTACAGTTTTATGTGAGCATCAAAATAAGTATGCTCACATCACTTACATGGTAAGTAGTCAATATATTTGGTCTGTATAGGGTGCTATGAAGATTTACAGACAGGTGATCTTTAAATGCGAAATATAAATGGTTCTAAATGAAGTAATGCTATAACTACTATAATCTATAATCTGGGCTGCAGCCACCTCTGTATGTTTTATGGAAGACCCTCATACACATTGGATGGCTGACCAGTCCTGCTGAAATCAGTGGGTTCATCCAACATGTTATCTACTGTACCTCTGCAGTAACTTTTTTGGGCTCATTTGCGTTTTGGATTGGCATAAGTTCTGGCAGTGAAGTGCTCTGCCTCTTCTTCCGCCGGACATTTTTGATATCTACTGTAACAGACACAGGAATCTGTCGCAGTCTGTCCTTAATATTATCCTATTAGAGTGAGAAAATCATATTGTCAGTTCTATGTGCGCAGCATAAAGTTATACATTTAGAGAATCACATTTGATATTTTTGCTAAATTCAAATCATAAAACAATAAAGGTAAATTAAAGGGCTTGGGTCATAGACTACTTTTAACTCAAGTTTATTTTTAGCAATTACTTTAACTCCTATTCCTACTTGTATTGTTTTTTTTATTTTATTTACCTCATTTGCCGTTTTCTCTTATCCCCCATGCTTGAATCCTACTACCTGGCTTGTCATGCGTCTGCTGTACCATCATGCCTTAGGGCAGTGAGAGATGTCCTGACAGCAGCAGATCATGTGACACTAACCATGTCACTTGTTCTTACCAATGATGCTCACGTCCTACGCTACAAGGCTCCAATGCAGGACGTAGACTACAGATACTGAATATCAAAACAGATTTGCCAAATGTTCACTAGTAGGCTAATAACTAGTAACAGGCTAATAACTAGTAATAATAGACTAATAACTAGTAATAATTAGCAACTAACCCAATAATAGTTTTCTCTTATGGATTTGTAACATCATTAATCTTGGCACCTAGCACCATTCTAGCCCTCTCCTCACCACTCCCTGAAGAAAGTAGTAGTAGGTAGAAGACTAGAAAGGGCAGTACAGGGAGTGTTAAGGGGTGAGCTTAAAAATATAGAAGTAACACCTATGTAGACAAGGCAGTCCACTTACCTGTAGGTGGAGAATGGTGTCAGAACATCTCACTTGATTTTGCGCTCTGAGTTCCATTGTGTTTGTTACTGGTCCTGAGAAATTGGCAATCCTGGAGGACAGGCCTAGGCTTTGTCTTACACTTTCAACTTCAAGGGTGTAAGCGAGAGCTAAGAAGGAAAGTTGGAAAACAATTAAAAATCTTATAAAGCAGCTTTCAAGATTTATTGAAACAATAACATATGTGAAAGGCACTTACTTAATCTTGGATTGTAGTCCTTAGGCTGCGCTGTATACGACAAACAGACCTCCACTGTCAAACTGAAAACCAAAAGGTTTTCCAAGATTAGACCATGTACAATTTATTAATAAACTTAAATATAAAGTCAAACTTGTGAATTCATCCTACCAGATTCCACTGGGAACCACACAGTTTCTCTTATTATAATCTATCTTGTCTGGCGTCACTTTAATTGTCTTCTTGATGCTGATCACTGGACGTGACCTAAGAAAAGAGATGCAAAAATTTAAAAATAGAGAAAACTTGCAAGATGCATTTCTACAGATCACAATAGTGACAATTTTATCTTACCTGAATACATTTATAGAATCTGACAAAGATCCTACTGCAATATCTGGATAGGAATTCTTATCTAGATCCATATTTCCGGCAACAGAGTAACCAAAGAATTTGGTGTTTGTGTTCCTGCCATCAATGACCTTTATAAAGGGAGACATAAAGTTAGTAGCAATACATTGGGAATCAGGTTCACGTTTACACAAGCATTTTACGATGTTCTTTTAGGCCATGTTTAACTAGTTGGGGGCTTCTTCATACTGGAATTTAGATAAGACTTGGGGTCCACTTACACGACTGTATTTTCAGTCCACATCTGACCTGCATTTTTTAGGGATTGCATATCTGCTCTGTGGCCCCACAAAAGAACATATTGTAATCTTGTCCATTTTTAATAAATGACGGGACGTGCTGATCGCAGATTGTGAATCGCCGGTATTAGTGTTTTGTGGATCTGCAATTTGCAGAACACAAAACTGATACAGTTATATGACTGCCCCCTTAGTAGAGTATGGGCTCTGGGACCAGTCCGAACCAACAAGTTTACAGCCATATGATCAGGTTTTTTGATGTAGTTCTGGAAGCCAGAATCAGAAATGGATTATGAAAAGGAGAGAAAGTATAAAGGACAGATACAGCTAATCCTCTTTTTTGAATTCACTCCTGGTTTTGGCCCCCAAAGTAAAGTTACACCTCCTTTTAAATAAAGTTTCTACAAGTGGACAACTACTTTAACCACTGCTTTATTGAAGCTTAGACGTACAAAAATTTACTCCTTCAATTTAACCAAATATCATGTTTGAGCCAAATGGGCATACCTGGTTATGACGGAGACTGGATAAATGTGCATTACTATCATGACAACATTCATTTTTTTGGCTGGTGTAAGTGATATACCTGTGATGGTTCTCGATTGATGCCACCTTTGGAGCCATGGAATATATAGACTTTTCCGAAACCATCAGCATATGGTGCTCCGACTGCAATGTCTGATTAGAACAAAAGATATACTTTGTGAGCATCCAAAATAGAGTGGTTCTTCTTATCAATTACGGTGTTTTAATTAATGTCAAAAAGAAACAAAAATGTAAAAATTCAAGCTACCACGTAAGTCTGGGTACATTTTGTAGGCTACACTGAAAAGGCTGTAACATTTATAAAATGCACATTAAAGATGACCTGTCCCCTCTCCTGACATGTCTGTTTTAGTAACTACTTGCATTCCCCATGTAATAACAATACTGGAGCATCTATCATTCACTATGACTGTTGAGAAATTACTTTATTATTCATGCTAAAACCTATGCATCAATTGCTAGCAGTCTGTAATGAAGGTCCAGCTGGGTGTTAGCAGTTGGGGGTGTCTCTGCACAGTCTGCCATTATCCAATCAGTGCTGGCAGTGTCAGACGGTGCAGGGACACCCCACAACGGGTAGCACCCATCTAGACCTTCATTGCAAACTGGTACAACACAGTCATAAGAATAGATGCTCCAGAATTGTTATTACACAGGGATGCAAATAATTGCTAAAAAAGACATGTCAGGAGAGGTTACAGATCCTTTTTAAGCTTTTCACACCTTTACTGCTCAGCTAAATGAGCTTCTTTTATGGTAAAATTTAGAACCCATTTCAGTCTATTCTGAAGTTCTGAGAAAGGTTGGAGCCACGTGATAAAATCCATTGCAATGCTGTAATATAAGAATATCACACGGTTATATATTCATGTTGTTTCCAATAAAACCGGTAAGACGCAATATGATGGGATCCTACAGCACAACCCTGCTGCCTTCAACCAGCAACCAGCAGGCTACCCACTTCTATACCAGTGCTGTATAAACTGCAACATAGAAACCACCAGCAGGTCTTAAAGCCACATCCATGTATACCATCTTTAAAAAAATATAGGGAAATTAAATAGCCAAAGATTTTTATGATTGGTTCCAGTATGGGAGCTACAACTTCCATATCACGTGAAATACATTTCCATAATTTCATCTTCTACTGGTATAGCATTTGAACAACGATGATAATTTCTGCATTATACTTTCCTAGTGATCGTCTTAGAATAATCTATTTTAAAGCAAAACTGCTCTCTTATACATCATATATTGACTTACAGAATAGCCAACCACGAGTGGCACTAAAGACTGTTTGCTTCATTCTAGAGGAGAGTAATTTTTCCCATTTTTTTTCTCAGGGAGCATTGCCTTATAGACTCCCCACCACTATATCCCATTGAGAAGCAATCTATTCTTGACATGGAAAAATCCACTAATTGGCAATGAATTAGGGATCTCATGATATGGTTTGAGGTACACCTCTGGATCAACTAGCAGGACGACAGGCCGAACTGGATGGACAAATGTCTTTTTTCGGTCTTATATACTATGTTACTATGTACACCCGCAGAATATATGTTTAGCTAGAAAAAGTCTACACAATATTATGAGATTGTAAGCTATAAATCATTAGTTAACAATGAATCCTCCTACCAGGGTATCCATCTTGATTCACGTCTCCAACATTTTTCACCGAAATTCCAAACATAGAATCCCTGGGGCCCTCAATTCGGATTGGCTTGACATTCCCCCATTTTCCCTCCTGATTGATGTACACGTAGATGGCTCCCCCTATGTCTTTGTTATCCTTATCGAAGTATTGGGGTGCTCCAACAACTATATCCTGCCACCTGTGGAAAAGACAAATTAAAATCATTACTATAGGCAATGTGTTGTCATTTCATATTTTTAGCTACATTTCTTGTTGCAACTTTATGTCTTTTTCAATGTCAACTAAAAAGATCTACAATGTCCCTTTAAAAACATGGCTGCCTTCTACCAAAAACAGCAGCACAAAGGTCCATGGGTTGTGTCGCAGTGAATGTTATTTATAACATAAAATAGAGGCATGATTTTAAAAATCTTTTTTGACATTTCATAGTGACATTTCAAAAGTTTTAACCAGTGGGATCTGCCATCGATAGCTAAATCGAGGAGATAGACACGTTCAGTCAAACACTGTCTTCTTTTCTCACTAAAGATGGGCTCACAGACTTTCCATTAACTTCATCTTCAACTAGCATGGAGAGGCAGTTCTCGGCTAACTTCTTCAAGCTCCTTGTTTTAGCAATTATGGGGAATGGGTGCAGTACCCAGGACCCCCGCCAATTGACTTTACATCTTACTGTGCTCTATTAAAAATAGCTTGCAATCAAAGGTGTCTTTACTAGTACGCTTGCTTCACGAAATATACAGTACTTTGAGTGTATCGTTGCTGTTTTGTGTACCTAAAATTGAGAATTTAATATAGAAACCACCAAGCCAACTCTTTTAGACAGTTGACCAGCGATACATGGGTGTAGCTATGGGGGGTGCAGAGGTAGCAGTCGCTACTGGGCTCAGGAGCCTGAGGGGGCCCAAAGACCCTTGTGCCGCATAAGAAGACTCACAAAGCACTGAGGGAAGGGGGGCCCAAGCTGAACTCTTGCACCAGGGCCCATGAGCCATTAGCTATGCTCCTGCAGCGATATATATAACAAATAATTCGTAATTAGGATCGACAGTCACAAGAGCCAGAGGGCTCTCACAGCTTTTTTATATCTATTTACTAAAATTATGGGGGTCATTTAATATACTGAAATACGCCTAAATTAGGTGTATTTCAGGCGCAGATGGTGGCACAATGGTTAGTTGTGCTGCTATCTGCAACTTCATCCTGCTTACGCCAGGTCTAAGATTGTGGATGTGGCGTTGGCGGGGAAGGGGGCGGAACTGGGCGGGTTAAAATGTCTAATAAATTTGCCCTTATGTCTGATGATCCCCATCATTTAAAATGTGGCTTTGGTTTAGCATAAATGAAACTGTTTCCAAATAGTAGAAACATCAACTGCAATGTACAATTTATTTCATGTACACAGTGGAGGAATCAGATTATGACAGGAAGGATATGATGTCTGCAGGTTTCAATATGAATGTATTGCCAGCGCTGTGGTAGACAGAGGGTCTCTGTTATCGGCTGCCAACTCTCTTATCAGCGGCTGTCGTCGGTGTGTGTGAGTGGTACATTCTCATTAGGGGAGGTCAGCAACAAACTCTCTAGAGCTCCATAATAATGGCAAGGATTTAATCGCGCCCCTTAAAAACAGAGAACAAATATGCTGGAGGAAATTTCCTGAGATGACTTGTCCCACAATACTAGAACACAGCACACTGCATGGAAATAAATCATCCAAGTCTTACACTACAAAACTGCTTTTTATGAAAATGAAATCACGGGACAGTGAAGATGCCACCAGCCAATTGATCATTCCCGATCATTGCCTGGTGTAAACATGCCCTGCAATCAAATTAAAAATGAGAAAATGCTTGTCTGACGTTGATCGCATCTTTGTTGCAATGTAATCCATTAGAGGAGGGGTCTAAACGAAAGATTGTAAAGTGCAAATGAAAGTTAAGCGACAGCCAACTCAGTTTTTATATTGTCAGTCTGCACTCATTTGGTCAAATTCATCTGCTTGAGTAATAGGACCCTAAGGAACAGATCATAACAACACTAGTTCAATACACTGAAGTAGAACACTGAAACCACAAGAAACCTACCTGACAAAGATATGACATAAACATACAGGGAGAACTTTAAAGGGAACCTGTCATCAACTTTATGCTGACTTCACTGAGGGCAGTATGAAATAGTGACAGAAATGAGCTAAAAGTAAGTGGTTGCTGAGAACCAGCAACCACCAATCATTGCAGTCCAGGCCTTGAAAAGAGTCAAATCTACAGAAGAGTCCTGGTTATTCATATTCTCCTGCTCTCCCGCCCATCTGCTGATGATTGGCAGTTCTCTCTTAGAGAGAAAAGGAGAGAACTAGGTAGAAGACTGTCAATCATCAGCAGGTGGGCAGGGAGAGCAGGAATTCATGAATAACCAGGACTCTTCTCAGGTGGCCGTGACTCTTTTCCAGGCCTAGTCTGCAATGATTGTGATGTTGGTCCTCGGCAACCACTTACTTTTTACTTATAAATGACAGACCGCTGAAATCAACTCACCTGTCTCTACTTTATTCTGCCATTGGTAAGGGCAGCATAAAGTTGATGACAGGTTCCCTTTAAGTTGGCCTCACACATAACATAGATGTCGGCTGAATGCTGGTACAGCTGCACTCAATCCCCTCATAAACATGACTGCTCAGCCGGAAGTGGGGGACAAAGCTGCTGCCAGGCTCCTCTCGTGGTGCTTATCTCCCGAGAACTAAAGGATTGGGCAGTTGAAATCTAATGCTGGATTTACTCCGCATGATTTTTTGGCTGAATATCGGCAATGAACGTTCAACGCTCGTTCCCACTAACACTCAGTCCATATAAAGGTTCCACAGATCCCCCCAATCAACGAGCAAAACGCTTCTTCATCAAGTGAAATGATCTTTCATGTGGGCACCTCAATCATCATTTCTGGGCAGCAGATCATGCTGTGTAAACTAACGAGCAGGCAGTTATCGAGAAGGAACGCTTCCGTCTCAATTTTCTGTTTGTTTGGCGAGTATAAATGTACCTTCACTTTCCAGATTCCTAACTCCGCAAACATCCGCAATCTGGGGAGAGTTGGGAGGCTCCATGAACTAGGGTTGTCTCAATAGCAAAATTTTGATTCGATTTCGATACCATAAAAAAGTATTGCGATACTCGATACCACGTGAGAAAAATAAAACACCAAAAAAGCTGACTCCCTCCTTCTCCACTGTGCTAGTGAAGAGAACATGGCGTGCGCTGAGAGCGGCGCATGCCATGTTCTTTAACTGATACAAGGCTGCACAGCAGCTCAGCCTAGTATCGGTAAATAGTAAGACCCAGTATTGTATCGACCTGGGTCTGAAATTATCGCTTGGGTATCGATACTTCAATACCCGGTGCAACCCTACCATGAACGTTAGATGGTCAGCCACTTCTGACATGCATCTAATGTGTATGGTCAGCTTTACTTGAGGAACCGAACTTCAAGGTGTGACCTACAGTAACTTCCATATCCAAAGTCCACAGATCAAAATAATGTTTATGCTCAAGCTGGAGCATTAGTTTGGCAAATGAATAGTACCCTTTGCCCATTCTCCACAAGGAATATTACAACTTTCTACTGCTGGTGTTATGTATGTAATGATGGCCCCATACCTACCCCTCACCCTGTTAAAAATAAAGGTCCTGCGCCTTTTAGCAGTTCAGTTGTAGCTCTACATTGCTAAGAATCTATGCACAAAGGAGAAGACATATTGTGACCTAGTTCACATTATAGATATAAAGGTGGAACTTTACACCAAGACCACATTTTTATTATTTTTGGGCCTGACATTCTGGTTAATATATAGGAAACTTTAACGTTTACTGTAAAACTTTAACTTGTTGACAGTATTACCCTAGGTACACACCTAAGCGTTTTACAGCACGTTCAAACGCGCTGTAAAACGCACAACATGTGAAAAGCCATGCTTCCCTATGGGCATGGTTCACATTTGGGCGTTTTACAGCGCGTTTGAATGCGCTGGAAAACGCCTAACGCTGTCGCTTCTACTTGAGCTTCTTTAGGGCGTTTTTGCGCGCGTTTCCGTCCATAGGATTGTATTAGAACGCGCAAAGATGAAGAAATGCACGTTTTCTGTTCCAAAAACGCGCCTACGAACGCGCGTTTTTTACTAGTCAACCAGCTGAAAAAGCCAAGCATGGAGGAAGCAGGCTGTGAAGCAACACCTTTCATATAGGTAGGCCTGCATTTTTAGTGGATCTCGCACCTGACAATCACAAAAACACGCGACAAATGCGCGTTCAGTAATGACAAAAACACGCATACAATTGCGCATTTGTCGCGCGTAAAAACGCAATAAAAAACCACGCCTGCAAAACGCTTAGGTGTGTCCCCAGCCTTAATCATAGCAGTTCTTTACCATTTAGGTAGTTACTGAAGTATCTCGACTTTTGTCGAGCACTTGGAAGTTTTTAATATATTTTTAGTACAAAGTCAGAATAGCTTGATGCTATCGGAAATTTTAATGTAAAACAGGAACTAGGAAAAGGAAGAAAAGGAGCTGTTGGTGAGAGATAAATAGGACACAGCAGTCAAGTAGGCAATAGGGAAAAAACAGCTGAAATGAAAACATGTGAAAGGGCACAAACATCAAGGAACTAAGAACCAAAGGAAAGATTTAGGAGATGTCAGTGGATAAGGGAGACTATTTGGGGGTAAGGGTCAGTGAGAAAGTAGGGCACTAACTTCTGAGATAATTAGCTAGGGAGTATGGAGGCTTTGAGTTGGTAGGAGAGGATTTGGAGCTTGACCTTAGAGCTGATGAAAGTCTCTTGACTTGGGGAACAGAAAGAGAAGAGATACATTTTGGTAAAAAATTACATTTGGATCTTCCAAAGAAGACAAGAGTGTTCAAAAGTGAATACATCAAGAAGGTATAGAAGAAGTCATGTGGTGTTGCTTATTTTAAAGATAAAGTTGCTAAAGAAAAGGAGAAGGATCCCCTACAAAGAGGAACAGGACAACTGGAATTATAAAGCATGGGAGGGTAAATTAATCTACAGACCTGATAGACAACATCTGAGAAAAAAGAATGGCTACATGCAAGGAAAAGAACAGAGATCTGAGGTTAGATAAACAAGGAGTACATATGTATGATCCATTCAGTCCTTGGTAGAAAACAACACAGATAGGACATGTTGCTCATTTAGGAGACATTACTTATTTTAGAAACCTACTAACTAAGTATCTTACTTGTCTCCGTTGAGATCTGCTACTGTTACATCGTAACCAAATGAAGAGGCCAGTCCCTCCCCCTCAAAGATAAACTCTGGAGACAACATCCTCTCGTTGGGTGGAAACTTCTTCAGGAGAACCACCGCTCCACTGTGATTGGCTCTGGGTGCACCCGATACAAACGTCATTTCATCTTGTGAGGTGATTCCTTTGCTGGTATCCAAAGAGAACCCTGTGAATAGGAGCGAAGAAAATCAAAATTAATGCAAGGGTGATATTGCAAAGTATGCAGAATAAGTGAAATGCAAAAGTGATAACATGCTTTAGACACGCATGCTCCTTGTACTGGCAGTCCTACTTTTGGGGAATAACCCCCAAGATCTCTGTGATGCAGAACAGTTTTTTTTTTTTATGTGTGGGCAGGGATTGATCCTAATTTCAGCAAAAAAGGAGGTTACCCCGTATTACAATGAGATAATTGACAAGAGAAACATTTAATATATGTGTGTATGTGTGACACGAAAGTGAGTACCTCGTTGTAGTGGTTCTCCATAGGTCATATATGTCATAATAGCGTGTATGGGCAGTAGTTTTTCTGATAGGGCAACCCCTTTGATTTATTTATCCTAATTTTTAAATCAATAATTGAATCAGAGAGGCAGCGGCAAATATTTTTCAAATTTGCAGTTCTGAACCATGGTGTCGAATTAAAGTGTAACTGCCATTCTATTTTTATTTGTGTAATGTATAGGGGAAGTAATACTGACCATTTTTGTAATATACTTTAATTACTGAAATCCTATATTTCTATTAGAAAAAAAAGCTCTAAAGTGGCCCATTTTGCGCCTTAGCAACGCTCCTCTGTCTTCTGTTTACATAACAGTGGAGACTTGCTCAACACTGACTGCGTTATGTAAACAGAAGACAGAAGAGCGTTGCTAAGGCGCAAAATGGGCCACTTTAGAGCTTTTTTTTTCTAATAGAAATATAGGATTTCAGTAATTAAAGTTTATTACAAAAATGGCCAGTATCACTACCCCTATACATTATATACACAAATAAAAATAAAACAGCAGTTACACTTTAAAGGCTATGTACACCGTCAGGGACATTCTTTTTGTGATTGCATTTTACTCATTTTGGGCTAAAAATAATTTTTTCAATTGGTCTTTATTAAAAACATTGAGCCATTCTGTGACAAATCGTTAACTGTTTTTCTAGCTATGCGGTACTTTCACTTTCACTTTGTGGCAGTCATCTAATAACCCTCATCTCTAAATTGCTAAGAGGTCATAAACACTTATTTAAGCCACAATCATATCAGTAAGATAAGAATTGAGCTTTAATGAGTGTTTAGAATGTCAGAGCAGAGATAAGGAGCCCATGCAGAGAGAAAATACAGATCCTGTTAATAGATAAAATCAAAGCTGTGCAGGGAAAATTGCTCATCATTTTTTAAAAAGGCCAGTTGAAAAAGGGTTTTTGGCTTTTTTTTAGCTCAAAATGAGTACAATGCAATAATAAAAAAATACGTCATCAAAGTTGTACATAGCCTTTAATATTCAGTATTTTCACATGGCAACTGCTGTAAGACCTTATTCCAAACTGCGTAGGTTGGCTCCATATTCTGTTACTTTTGAGGGAGGTGCAAAATATAGAGCAATATATTAAGCCTATGGAGGTGTTTTTTTTTTTTTTTGTTCAATATGCTGTAGGGGAAATTCAGTAGTATATATATTATAGATATATATATATATATATATATATATATATATATATATATATATATAGATATATATATATATATATATATTGTATGAATGGCACACTAAAATTAACAATACCTACCACAATACACTTCCGTATTGTGAACTTATTGACAAATGCAAGTATGAATACGGTTTTAGTAATGTTCCCCAGTTTTATAAAAACAGATATGAAATGTGTGGAGCCGAGAACTGTCGAAGTTCCATGTCATGCACATGTTGGTGAATTCATCATGGTGCTGATAATTGACGACATGACTTCATGCTATCCACAGCAATGAATGATGGGTGATTTCACCAGAACATAGCATATTCCACAATGAACCACAAACCTAAGTAGCTATTGGCGGCCACATCAATAGATTTATGACCCCTTGAATTTGGGGGTTCAGATTTATAGAGAAATTGATCTGGATCAGTACTGGAAATGGTAGTCATAAAAAGGAGACCTGTGCATTTATGATAGCAAAAAAGAGAAGAAAACAAATGTCCATAATTTGACATACAAGAAGTAAATAATTCATCGTACAACCCATCAAGGCGATGTGTCCGGTTCCTAATTACAGTAATTCCTAATACATTAGTTCATAAAATGACATCTACGGCTTATGATTACACGTGTATGAAACCTCAATACAGTCAGAAGTCAATGAATGGTTACCTAAGTAACTGTTAGCCGGAACAGGTACTAAATCTGGATTGCGTTTTGTTTCCCCACCAGTCTCATAAGGACCATCTTCAAAAATGAACAGGTCATCGAATGAACTATTTTTGTGCTCTGCTCGAACAAAACCTGAATGAATGAATTAATGAGTGAAATGGCAAATTAAAATAGGCACAGAACATGGCAGAAAATATAACAAAACTACAAGAACTAGTGAAATATATGCTACAAATATAAAATTATTGATGATTTTGTAACAAAAAAAAGTAAAAAGGTGATAAAGAAAGTAAATTTGGATCTCCGAAGAAAGACGTGTCCAAAAGTGAATGTATTGAGAAGGTATAGAAGGTGTGGTTCTGCCTATTTAAAGATAAGGTTGCTGAAGAAAAGAAGAAGGATCCCCTACAGTAAAAGGACAACTGTAATGATAAAGCATGGCAGGGTAAACTAATCCATGGAGCTGAAGAAGAACATTTGAGAAATAGGAATGTTCAATTGCAAGGAAAAGAACAGGGATCTGAGGTTAGGTAGAGGAGGACTACATATGATCCGTTCAGTCCTAGGTAACCAACAACAGATAGGACATGTTGCTCATTTAGGAGACACCACTTAGACATCACTTTAAAAAAATGTAAAGAGGTGATAATAAGCACTTATGACTAAAAGCCCTGACTGGATATTGAACTTTTTCTACATCCATCTAGATGTCCATGCAGTGTTCTAAGTAGGTAGGCTTTAATTCATCCAAGGCAAAGATGTGGCTTGCTACTCTGTTCCCCAATAATCTGACAAAGATTTGTTGGAGCCCTATTTGGCACTTAGCACCCAGGCACCTGTTATACCAGCCCCTCCTTAGCTAGGGCCTAGACGTAACGGCATATTGCTAGGATAACTATATGGATATAAGTGATTCAACAGCACTTAGACATTAGATAACATTTTTAGAGATTAGGCGTAAGCTTTACAGCAGTCACATGAAACATAGGTCACAATGGACAGGAGATGTTCATTGTCTTGTTTGGGAGAGTTTTAGAAACAAGCTTAGTCATATGTGCAGAGGTCACTGTACAGGGAGGGGGAGCAGATAAGCTGTGACATCACCAACTGTGAACGGTGGATCCTGGGATACATCTATACAGAGGTGTTATCCTTCATTGTAATCCTGCCTGTTATGACAATGATTTCAAGATAATGAAATGACTGCTGAAAAATGAAGGAAGAGTGAGCATAGGCTTAGGCTTAGTGGCCAGAGTGAAAACTGGAACAAGGAAAATGAAGAAGTACATCACCTAAAATTATTTACAATTATTTACATTAAAAAAACTTGATTTAAACCTAAGGTAATTTTCAGATGATACATTCCTTTTAAAGGACGGCATCCAGACTAGATCACCAATGTCTACAAGTATAAATTAATGAGAAGTATAGATTGAAGACCACACCCTGTTGGGTCACAGTTGAGTACACAACAGAATAAAGGCTGGTCTTCTGATGCTTCTTACACTGCCTATGCTTACAGGTAAGTAGACTGACATGGGAAAGGCCTGCATACCTTTCCAGTTGTATGTCCCAGGTGCGCCAAACACAACATAATGGTAGTCCTTTGTAAACGTTGCAGCAACACCTTGCTGACAAGACCCAAATTTCTCATGACCCCTGAGTCGTCCGTCACAAAAATTCCAGTCTCCGCCATCCATTTCATCCGAGATAGTGAGGTCTTGGCTCAGCACATAACACCTTCCAGTGATGTCCCGAGATTCTTGGGGCGTATTCACAAACCTTCTTCTTTCATATCGATGAGCACAAGTCTATTTTTTAAGATAGGAAATATTACTATTCGTACAATTTTCAAGGTGTATTCTGCTCAGGATCCCACCACCAACACCTCTTCGATGCCATTTTAATGGACACTCATGTGCGTACAAAATATGTTGTATGTGTTATGGCACCAACAAACTACGGTAATCAGTGCTTTATAATTTCCATTTTGGACATTTTTACTGGTTAAACAAAAGAGAAAAATGTTTTGTTTCATGTCACTATTTCGGAACCCATTTAGTCCTAGTGAGATCACTAAGGCACATGGATAGGACATATCTCTGTATTGGAGCAAATTCTTACATAAAATTTTTATTGAAAGAATTTTTCACAAAACTTACCACAATTTTTCCTCCTGGTCCTTGACTTTGAACACTTACACCCATCCATTGGTTTTCTTTACTCTCAGATGTCAGGTCCACTGTATAGATAAGTACGGTATTTCATTTATTAAGCTATACAGTATTTATCTTAATACAGGTTATTATTTCCATCTACCATTTGTGTCTTTTTATTGCTTCGATTTGCACAAATTTGCCCCATTTTTTCCATGTCTTTGAATAATAGCTGCATTTTTGGCAATCTTTTGCATCAATATAGGTTGTAACCTTTCAGTCTCAGCTGTAATGTTATTGCTTAGAAATCGATAGTAGTCAATCTAACTTGAATATAACACTATAGATAATAAATCTATCATATAATCAATCTCCAGCCCTTTGGGTATGCCAGTGCCTCACACAGAAAGCAGTGCAGAAAAATGGGCAAATGCACGGGCACTGCTGGCGAAGGGAAATCCAGTGATTCCAGGATACAATCTTTATTGGCAACATGTTTCGATGCTGGTCTCGAATCTTCATCGGGGCCATCTCTGTATCACTTTTATTGACCCACCAACCGCTTGGGCTAAGGAGCAGCAGCTGGACAGAAATTCTTCTACCATACATCTAATCAGAGTTGTGCCTGGGATACACACAACTTAGAAAGCTGAGTGCATTATCTTTAGCAGCTACTACTCCTTGTTTTTGGGGTTTACTGCATAACTTACGATTATAGTTACAGTAACATGTACATGGTGACAAGCAATTAAATGGAAATAGCTGTAATGAATTTACCTGTATTGTCAAACACAACCCTAGAGCACGGAGTAGAAGACGTGATATCACAGGAAAACAATCCACCCGATACGTTAGCTCTCTGTGCAGGAAAGGCCTTTGTTCTAGGTGCACCAACCAGCAATCTATCAAATAAAAGAAAATCCGAATTAATCATAAGCCCCTGATAGAACAGTCCTATCCTTGTCCGTAATGCGGACAATCATAGGACATGTTCTATTTTTTTGCGGAACCAAAATCCGGACATATGGAAACGGAATTCACACAGAGTAACTTCTGTTTTTCCGCAAAAAAAACGTAACGGACCCGGAAAGAATATACGTTCGTGTGCATGAGCCCTTAGGGAGAGGTGTCCTCTGAGCAGCTCCCTGCCAGCTTGTTCCCATCTGTTCGGCTTGATTGACAGGAATAGGAATCTGTCAATGAAACCAAACCAGGCGGGCAGAAGTCAGCGGGGAGCTGCCCAGCGGATCTTTCTCTTCATGCTCGGTTCAGTATTGAATTATCTTTTCTCTGAAATGAAGCAACATTTAGTATTATAATATGATGGTAACGAAGGAGCAGCCCTGCACCTCACATGGGTCCATAGATCTCCCCGTTCATTGCTCTGCTAGATTTATTTTAAGCTGGCAGCTCAAGGAGCGCGTCCTTTCTCATAGAACGTGTCCTGTCGGCTGCAGCTGGTAGTAGTTGAAGGATGGAACTGAGCATGTGCGTCCATCTTAATGAGCAGGACAAAGAATTTAGGAAAAGAGCAAACAGCAGGTGGCGCTATACAGGTAGATTTTGTGAATTCTCAACTCAGCAGCTATACTAATTTTTTAATTACATTCAATTACAAAACTATTCAGACCCAGGTGGTGGTTTGAGAAATGTAGAATATTTTGCACAATCCCTTCAATTTCCTGCAGATTCCCTTGAAATCTAACATAAGATGTCCTTTATATACATAGAATAAATACATGAAAAGTACAATGTTATTTTTTTTTAATTTTAGTAAGTGGACAAAAACTAAAATACTGTCACAACCCAAGATTTTCGACAGTTATCCATTTCCATTACACTGTAGCTGAAAAAGTTTATTGACGAGAAGGTCAGGACGGCAGATCTGGAGTCATCGGGGGAGATTTATCATACAATGAACCTCCCAGCTGCTCAGACTTGGAGCTGACACCTATGATGACATGAGGATCTATTCACAAGCGTGGGATGACTGGAACAAATAGAATTAAATTAGTAAAACGCCTCTCAGTAAGGCCAGGTTTACACGCTGCGGTTGCTGTATGCTGCCGAAACACCGGCCATCCACGGTGGTCAATGGACGCACAAATTTGTGGGTAAAAAAAAGATATTAACCCCCCAAAAAACACAGGATAGAAGTGGGATCTTATCTGAGTACCAAAATGTTGGAGTACCATGCTGTGAAATTCCTGGAATGACGCACCTGTACACACAGCTTTAAAGGGGTTGTCTCACTTCGGCAAATGACATTTATCATGTAGAGAAAGTTAATACAAGGCACTTACTAATGTATTGTGATTGTCCATATTGCCTCCTTTGCTGGCTGGATTCAGTTTTCCATCACATTATACACTGCTTGTATCCAGGGGTCACAACCACCCTGCAATCCACCAGCGGCGGTGGCCGTGCTTGCACACTATTTTTCCTATATTATGCAAGTACGGCCACCGCTACTGGATTGCAGGGTGGTCATAACCCCTGGGTATGAGCAGTGTATAATGAATGTGATGGAAAAAATGAATCCAGCCAGCAAAGAAGGCAACATGTATAATCCCAATACATTAGTAAGGGCTTTTTCACACTTGCGTTTTTGGTTTCCGTCCTGGAGTTCCGTCCTCGGGGCTCTAGGACGGAAAGATACTGATCAGGATAATCCTAATGCATTCTGAATGGAGAGAAATCCGTTCAGGATGTCTTTTGGACGTTGACAAAACCGTAGCATGCTAAAGACTTGCCGTAATTCTAGATCCGGAATTAATGCCCATTGAAGTGCAATAATCCAGATCTGGCATTAAGCTAAACGTCGCTTTGGCGCATCGCCGGAACCGACGTTTAGCTATGCGCATGCCTAGCAGCAGTTCCAAACGGGGCCCCAGTGTAAGCTGGGGCTCCGATCGGTTACCATGGCAGCCAGGACTCTACTGAAGTCCTGGCTGCCATGGTAAGTACTCTGCAGCAGTGTACTTACCTGCACTGTGGCCTCCGGTCGATCCTTCATGATGTCACAGGTCCGGGCGGCGCATTGATCTATGCGCCACGAAGACCTGTGATGTCATTAACCGCTTCAGCCCCCCTAGCTTAAACACCCTTAATGACCAGGCCACTTTTTACAATTCTGCACTACACTACTTTCACCGTTTATTGCTCCGTCATGCAACTTACCACCCAAATGAATTTTACCTCCTTTTCTTCTCACTAATAGAGCTTTCATTTGGTGCTATTTCATTGCTGCTGACATTTTTACTTTTTTTGCTATTAATCAAAAATGACCGAAATTTTTGCAAAAAAATGACATTTTTCACTTTCTGTTGTAAATTTTTTTTAAAAAAACTACATTTCTATATAAATTTTCTCTAAATTTATTGTTCTACATGTCTTTGATAAAAAAATCCAATAAGTGTATATTTATTGGTTTGGGTAAAAGTTATAGCGTTTACAAACTATGGTGCAAAAAGTGAATTTCGGCATTTTGAAGCAGCTCTGACTTTCTGAGCACCTGTCATGTTTCTTCAGGTGCTAGAATGTCAGGAAAGTATAAATACCCCCAAATCACACCATTTTAGATAGAAGACACCCCAAAGTATTCACGGAGGGGCTTGGTGAGTTCATGTATCATTTCATTTTTTTCACAAGTTAGCGGAAAATGACACTTTCTGAGAAAAAAAAAAAAAAAAGTTTCAATTTCTGATAACTTCTGGCAAAAAAAAAAAAATCTCAGACGGACTCACTATGCCCCTCAGTGAATACCTTGGGGTGTCTACTTTCCGAAATGGGGTCATTTGTGGGGTGTGTTTACTGTTCTGGCATTTTGGCGGGGCTAATTGTGAGCCGCCATGTAAAACCTAAAGGTACTCATTGAATTTGGCCCTTTGCTACCAGGCTGCAAAAGTGTCACTCATGTGGTATCGCCGTACTCAGGAGAGTGAGGCAATGTGTTTTGGGGTGTATTTTACATATACCCATACTGGTGAGAGAAATATCTCTGTAAATTGACAACTTTGAATAAAAAAATTTAAAAAGTTGTCGTTTACAGCGATATTTCTCACACGCAGCATGGGTATATGTAAAAATACACCCCAAACCACATTGCCCTACTTCTCCTGAGTATGGCGATACCACATGAGTGCCACTTTTTTGCAGCCTGGGTGCGCAAAGGGGCCCTAAAACCAATGAGTACCTTTAGGATTTCACAGGGCATTTTTACGCATTTGGATTCTCACGCTTTAGGACCGCTAAAATGCCAGGGCAGTATAAATACCCCACAAGTGACCCCATTGTGGATAGAAGACACCCCAAGGTATTCTGTGAGGGGTATGGTGAGTTCACAGAAAAAAAAAATTTGGAACAAGTTAGCGGAAATTGTTTTTTTTTTTGTTTTTTTTTACAGTCTCATATTCCACTAACTTGTGACAAAAATAATATTTTCCATGAACTCACCATACCCTCACGGAATACCTTGGGGTGTCTTCTTTCTAAAATGGGGTCACATGTGGGGTTTTTGTACTGCCCTGGCATTTGAGGGTCTCCGCAATCATTACACGTATGGCCAGCATTAGGAGTTTCTGCGATTCTCCGTATATTGAGCATACGGGTAATGAGATTTTTTTCCGTTCAGCCTCTGCGCTGAAAAAAAAATGAACGGCACAGATTTTTTCATTCGCATCGATCAATGTGGATGAAAAATCTCTGCCAAATCAGTGACTGCGGTGCGGTGGGCTGGGCGCTAGCTACCTAACAAGTAGCTAGCTAACTGGCGGTAAAAGGGGCCCTTATGCCCCATTCACACGTCCGAAATTCTGTTTGCGGAACGGAATTGCGGACCCATTCATTTCTATGGGGACAGACTTTGTCCCGCTCGGATCCGGAATTACGGATCTGCGCTTCCGGTCTGCACTTCCGTTTCTGCAAAAATATAGAACATGTCCTATTCTTGTCCGCAACTGCGGACAAGAAAAAGCATTTTCTATATAGTTCTGGCAATGTGCGGATCTGCAAAATGCGGAAAGCACATTGCCGGTGTCCGTGTTTTGAGGATCCGCGGATCGATCCGCGGATCGGATCCGCGGATCGGATCCGCGGATCCGTGAATCCACGGATCCGCAAAACACATATGGACGCCTGAATGGAGCCTTACAAGGGTGTGATCAATGACAGGGGGTGATCAGGGGTCTAGATGGGGTGATCAAGGGGTTAATAGGTGAGGGGGTGGGGGGTTAGTGTAGTGTTTGGTGCAACTTTACTGTAGTTACCTGGTCCTCTGGTGGTCGATCCCAGCAAATGGGACCACCAGAGGACCAGGTAGCAGCTATATCAGACGCTGTTCATAAAACAGCGTCTGATATAGCAGTTTGATGCGATTTTATTCGCATCTACAGCCTGCCAGCGATGATCCATCGCTGGCAGGCTGTAGCCGAACTGCTGTGCCGCGCTTCCCTGTGAACGCGCGCGCGTTCACAGGAAATCTCGGCTCTCACGAGATGACGCGCCGACGCGTCAACTCAGAGCTACAGGGCCGCCCGCAGGACGCATCCCTGCGTTAGGCGGTCCTGTAGCGGTTAAGGAGCGCCCGGCGGCCACAGCGCAGGTAAGTACACTGCTGCGGAGTACCATGGCAGCCAGGACTTCAGTAGCGTCCTGGCTGCCATGGTAACCTGAAAGCATTTCGAAGACTGCTCAGGATCCTGATCAGTCTTCAAATGCTTTCAGGCGACTTGCGTTCTGACGGATCCGGCGGGACGGAAGTGCCCGACGGATCTTCAGAACACAAGTGTGAAAAAGCCCTTAAGTGCCTTGTATTCACTTTCTCTACATGATAAATGCCATTTGCTGAAGTGAGACAACAACTTTAGGCCTCTTGCAAACGACCGTATGCCCCCCGAGACATATGGTCCATGAGCGAGCCATATGTCCCAGAGCGGCATTGATCGTGTGCACGGGAGTATACAGCATCATAGATTACAATGACGCTGTGCACGTCGGGCCGCCTGCGGGGCTACTGTCCCGCACTCATATGATCATATTGTCCTGCACTCCTTTGCACATGATCAATGCCGCTCTGGGACATATGGCCCGCTCATGGACCGCATGTCTCGGAGGGCATACGGTCCTGTGCAAGAGGCCTTAAGCTTATGAGATGTAGTAACCTATAATGCTAGAGGTAAGTTACAAATCTGTGTAAAACTGATCATTCTGAGTCACGTCTATGTTGCACGACCCATTATAGAAATAATAACACATTCCTAAGGGTTTTCATTTGCAGATTTTGTCAGGACTTGTATTACTAACGTACAGATGATTGAACGTGTCTGCATCTTAGGATGCGTGTCTACTGATTTACGTATCTGTCAGTTATGTATCATGGGTTTTACTGAGGTCGGCATTCTATAAAGTCAAAGTACAGGAAATGTTCCACCCTTCTATATAGTGCTGGTTACTTGAAATTATTTCATTTTATACACAAAGCAAGAATTTACTGAGGCATAGAAAAAAACTGGGTGCTCTTAGTTTCTGCAATGACTTCTATCCAGAACTATATAGCATGGCTAAGATTTTATAGTCTTTTAGGGATAATCTAATACTCCTAATTACTGAATGAGACCTAGGGAGAGTCACCAAACTACACCCAATCTACACCCCTTTTGCAATACTCTCATTGACCAGCAGGCGGCGAAGTGGTTCGACTTTGTCTATTAGGGACTTGCGGTATTAAGCTCCGTTTCTTGCACTCCTGGGATACAAATACTGTATGGGTCAGTGGGCATCGGCAGGTTTTCAGTACAGACTCTCAGGGTGATGCATTTACATACCGAAAATCACCAAAGGTACTGCCACTTATATGCTGGTCGGCTTTTATTCTTTTTTGGTGGATTCAGTCCCATTCACACGCTTGCAGCGTTTTGGTTTACGTCTGATGAAACTGAGCCAAACGGATCCGTCCTGGAACACAATGTAAGTCAATGAGGACCGATCCGTTTTCACTGACACAATCTGGCACAAAAAAAAACAAAAAAAAACTGATCCGTCCTCCATTGACTTTTAATGGTATTCAAGTCGGATCCGTCTTGACTATGTTAAAGATAACACAAACGGGTTGTATTATCTGAACGGATCTGTCCATGACGGACCCGCACAAAACGCGAGTGTGAAAGTAGCCTTAGCTGATTATGCTGCCTCTCTAACCCATTGTCACTTATCATTTGCCACTGTCAAATGAGACATCAAGGTACTCAATGGGGAGTATCAAAGGGGGGCTCAATGACAAACACAGCCTGCCCCCAGTGTCCCTATTTGTCCCCACTTAGCTTATTGCTAAGTGGAGCCAGTCACCTGGAATTAGCCTGTCTCCGCTGCCGGGCACCAATGTAACCAAAACCTGACAACTTTTTTAAACCAGAATTAACCAAAATAATAATAAAATTATAATTATGGGATAGTAATCTGCACAAAGACAAAGGAATATATAATGGGCTTAGTTTCTAATTTTGTGCTGCTGAGTGTTTGTTTGCACCAGTAGGAAGGCGCCATTTACATCTTGTTACTAGCGCTCTCTTTAAAGTACGGTATACCCTCCAAGCTGGATAAAACGGAACATAAACATAAAACAGAACATGTCTAACGCATTCCTAATCTAACTCAGTTAATTTAAAGCAGGTAACTTGAGGTACGACCACGTGGTGCGGCTGTGTGGCATTTGTGACACAGCCATGCTGCTTTTGTGTACCACACGGCTGAAAAGGCCACAGGCAGGCTCTAAATAAACTAACAAGACCGCACTGTTTAGTCAGTGTACATTGTTAACGGCTGCGCAGCATCTTCAATATCGCGCGGCCATTAACAACACAGACCTATGGAACAGCGCGGACTCATGACTTTAATTAGAGCCCGCAGTGGCCCTTTCAGCCACATGGTATTCAAATGCAGCACGACTTGAATGTGGACCCATTCACTTCAATGGGACCACAAAAGATGCGGACAGCACTCCATGTACTGACTGCATCCGTTGCTCCGTTCTGTGGCCCTGCAAAAAAAATAGAACGTGTCCTATTCTTGTCCGTTTTTTGGACAAGGATAGGCATTTCTATAATGGGCGGCCCATTCTGCTCCTCAAATTGAGCAACGCACACGGACAGCATTTGTGTTTTGCAGACCGCAAAACAAGGCTCGGTCGTGTGAATTAGGCCTAAGGGAAGGTGGGCAGGTAAGGTTCCTTGACACATGCCAATATTTGTTGCATGAGTGTTTTTAAGTCATCATCGCCACTTGCGAGTGGCAAGGGAATAGCGGGAGCATCGCAAATAACTAACATTTACACCTGGAAACAGGAGTGAAAACTACTCTAGTCAGGGGTTGGGGTAGTTTTCACTCCAGAAGCATGGACAGCCGGAGGCTCGTTATGACGAGGCCTAAGCTCAATGCAGGGTGGCTGCACTTGCGCAGTAGGATCTCCTTCACTTTGGGGGGCCCGTTCTGGAGATTCGTGGTGGTCTCAGAGGTGGGACCTATCTGACATTGATGGCATATCCTAGCGATATGCCATCAATGTCTGAGATGAGACAACCTCTTTAAGGCCGCAGTCACACAGAGAAGCCAACAGTCAGGCAAGACACAGTTGAGATGCAGCCAAACACTGTACCCAAAAAGATTCCAAGCAGCAAAAACTTAAGAAAATAAATAGCAGCAATTCAGATCTGCAACAGGAATGAATTTCTTATTTTCCGTCACAGGAACAAAAAAGCAGATTGCAATCCAAAGAGAGATCTGTCAAACTGCAGACACCAATGCGCCTAGTGGATCCCATCGATTATGGGATCTATCATTTTACTGGAGCATGCTGCACTAATTTGTCCAGCATTTTTTAACGGACTCTGCAACGGCGCCATTTCACACCAGTGTTTTCCCTGTCCCCTATTGAGATCCATCATAGGATCTCAATAGCAGATGAAAACGCTTCAGTTCTGTCCCCATTCATCGTCAATGGGAACAAAACTGAACTGAAGGGAACGGAGTGCCCCAAAATGCATTCCGTCCTGTTTCATTGCGCTCCCATCACGGACAGAATAACGCTGCGAGCAGCGTTTTTCTGTCTGCGCTGTGGTGCGAAGCAAGACGGAGCCATCCTGACTCACAATGTAAGTCAACAGGGACGGATCCGTTTTCTCTGGCACAAAAGAAAACGGATCTGTCCCCCACTGACTTACAATGGTTTTAGTGCCGGATCGGTTTAGGCCAGTGATGGGCAACGTGCGGCTCTCCAGCTGTTGCTAAACTACAACTCCCACCATGCCCTGCAGTAGCCTGATAGCTATAGACAGGCTTTGCATGCTGGGAGTTGTAGTTCTGCAACAGCTGGAGAGCCGCACGTTGCCCATCACTGGTTTAGGCTATTTTAGAGATAATACAACCGGATGCAGCCGGTTGCATTATCGTGACGGAAACATTTTTGCTGATCTATAACGGATCCAGCAAACACGCAGATGTGAAAGTAACCTAACTATTACGCATATAGCTGGACGTTTACTTTCAACCGCACATCTTTTTACTGAAGCTCCCATTCACTAAACATGAGGCCAGTCTGCTCTAGTAATCCGACCTTCACACATAAATGCTTCTGTCCTTGCAAATGCAATTAACTACAAGGAATTAATAAACCCACGAAGAACAAAGACTCTGATTCTGCGAGATGAAATGGAGCATGGAAATATATTATTCTTCTACAATTTATAAAAAAAATAAAAATAAAAAAAATTCGGCATTTGTCCACAACTTCACAATACGTCCTGCAGTTCAGGTTCTTTGTAAGGAGGGTGAACTGTAAGTGACCCGCGCTTTGCCCCCTTACAGAATCTACAACATTGGGGCAGATTTACTAATCCGGTCTAAGAATTAGCGATATACATTAGATTACGTATTAGCAGATTAGAACTAATCACTAGGCCAAATGCATATTTTTATATATACTGTATATGACAACATTTTCTGCCCAGACTGATAACCCCTTTAAGATAAAATGAATATTCAATACAGTTACATCTTTTGCTCTGACTTTTAAAGGGAATCAGTTACCAGTGATCTCCCTGGAGATCGCCGTAGCTCCACCCCCCGCCCCATTATAGTCAATGGGGACAGAACGGCAGCACGGCAGTGCACAGGCACTTGTGGCAGGACGGATCCGGCAGGCTGAATAGCCTGCCGGATCGGTCCTGCCGCAAGTGTAAAAGTACCCTAACCACATAGCTGTGGTTCACATGACTAAAATGCTGTTTTTCTTTAGTTAATCTGAGGCTCCGTTCCTGAGTTCTGACACTTTTTCTTAATACGCAAATTAGGTCTTTGGTGCAATGAGGGCATCACCGTTGCTCTTGTTGCACACAAGCTCCACTGCTTTCTGTGACCAGCTTCTCGCTGGCTGCTTTGATTGACAGGACAAGGCAGTGGCAAAGCAACCAGCGAGGGGATGGCTATAGAAAGGAGAGGAACTTGGGTGCAACAAGGGCAAAGGTGACACCCTCATTGCACCAAAGATCAAACTTGCATATTAGGAAAAAGTATTAGAAATCGGGATCGGAGCCTCAGATCAACAAAAGAAAAACAGCTTTTTAATCAGGTGAACCACAGCTATGGGTCTGTGCAGTTTGAGGTCGCTGGTGAAAAATTCTAATATTACATTTTCATATGTGTACATACTGCATGATGTTACATACAAGAAATGCCATTATTAATTACTGCATTTGTCATAGGTTAAGGAGGACCTGTTGGCTCTCCTGACATGTCTGTTTTGGTACCTACTTGTATTTCTTTTGTAATAACAATTCTGGAGCATCTATTTGTATGGCTCTATGATGTTCCATTCCTTTATTATTCCTGCTGGAAGTTATGAATGAATTGCTAGCAGTGTGCAATGAAGGTTCCCGTAGGTGTTACCAGTTGGGGGTGTCTCCTTGCTCAGTCTGACACTGGCAGCACTGATTGAATAGTGTCAGACTGTGCAGGGACACCCCCCCAAATGGTAACATCCATCTGGACCTTCATTGCACACGGTTAGTAATTCTTTCATAAGGAATAATAAAGGAATGGCACAACACAATGTCATAAGAATAGATGCTCCAGAATGGTTATTACATGGGGAAGGCAAGTACTTACTGAAATAGACACGTCAGAAGAGGTGACAGCTCCTCAATACCTAGCCCTTAAAGGTTTTGTCTCACTTCAGTAAATAGCATTTATTATGTAGAGAAAGTTAATACAAGCCACCTACTAATCTATTGCTAGTATCCACATTGCTTCCATTGCAAGAACTGCCACCGTTGATGGATTGTACAGTGGATGTAACACCTGGATACCAGCCGTGTATAATGTGATGAAAAAATGAATCCAGCCAGCAAAGGAGGCAATATGGACAATCACAATACATTAGTAAGTGCCTTGTATTTGCTTTTTCTACACGATAAATGCTACTTGCTGAAGTGACAATCCCTTTAAGTGTGGCGCTTGAAGCTAAACAACCTGGCTACATAGTAAAGGAATATAAAATAATAGTTAACTTGCATCTAAGGCCTCATGCACACGACCGTTGTTTGATTCCGTGTCCGTTGCTCAGTTTTTCGTGATTTTCTGCGGACCCATTGTTTTCAATGGGTCCGTGGAAAACTCGGCAAATGCACAGTTTGTCCTCCGCGTCCGTGATTCCAGTCCGTCAAAAAAATATAACATGTCCTATTCTTGTCCGCGAAAAACGGTTTGCTGACCCATTCAAGTCAATGGGACCGTGAAAAAATGCGTATGGCCATCCGTGTGTCATCCGCGTCAGCATTTTTTTGCGGATCCCTTGGCAGGCATATGGCAAATTGTCAGCCTGTCTTTTGGTAATACCTTTTGGGTCATGTCCGCTAAAAAGAACGGAAGAGACAACGGAAGCAAAAACGGACACGGAACAACGGAACCGCGTTTTGCGGACTGCAAAAAAAAAATACGCTCTTGTGCATGAGGCCTAAGAGTGAGATCTTCTGTAAAGCCTTGTTCACATTGGTTCAACATTGTAGCACTATGGGATTCCACAACTGACTCATGTGATGCGTTTGCCCTGATTAGAGCCAAGTGTCCAAAAAGGACCAGGACTGGTAGCATACGAGAGAAAAAAACGGAAAAACAATGTGACACAATGCTGTTCTTTCTGACACCATTCGAGCGAGAAGATAAGATTTCATTAAGCCCCATATTTGAGGAACACAGACTCTACAAAGAGAACAAACCACAGTTGGCGTCTTGGCACTTAGAGGTGTCCGGTTACATCAAAACAAGGTATTGACTCCACATTCACTGCTAGGAGTGATTTACAAACCCAGGGAAAGTAACAGATAAGTGACGGAAAGTTCAGACTTGCCAACAGTAGAAAAGAATTCGGAATAAAACTTTCATTTAGTTCCCTGTGTCTGGAGATCTGGGGGAGGACCAAGATCCTGGTTAAAGAGATTAGACTGAAAGCACAAGCTCTAATGATCGGTGTGCCAAACACCGAACCTGGACTCTCCTGATAATTATTACTATGTAGTAACCAATGAAACAGCGATCTCTACTGAAGCTGAATTTTAAACTGTAGGATCCCTACCAAAAATAGGTGCAGCCCGAGCAGAGTTACCAATGTTGAACAGCCCTGGTCCCCCGTAAGGGCACTTTCACACCTGCGGCAGAGGGATCCGGCAAGCAGTACCGTCGCCGGTACTGCCTTCCGGATCCGGCAATCTGTTTTGCAAAGGACAGCGTTTGTAGGCAGATCAGTCTCACAAATGCATTGCAAGAATGGATCCGTCTCTCCGGTTGTCATCCGGAGAAACGGATCCGTTATGTATTTTTTTCACATTTTTAAAGAAGAACGGATCAGTCATTGCGGTATTTTTAATGCCGGATCCGGCACTAATACATTCCTATGGAAATTAATGCCGGATCCGGCATTACGGCAAGTGTTCCGGCATTTTGGATGGAGATAAAACCTCAGCATGCTGCGGTATTTTCTCCGTCCAAAACTCTGTACAGTGACTGAACTGAAGACATCCTGAACTGATTTCTATCCATTCAGAATGCATTAGGATAAAACTGAAGCGTTTTTTTCCGGTATTGAGCCCCGACAACGGAACTGAATGCCAGAAAAGAAAAATGCTAGTGGCTAGTGTGAAAGTACCCTAAGCAAGGGTACCAAAGTCTAAAAATGAACAATGCCCATGGGCACTACTTCGGAAGGAGCAGAATTTTAGGTAGGTTTACGTAGGCGGGGCAGTCGACCTATCTCTACTGTCTCCCTCATATGCATACATGCTTAATTTTGCTGAGCACGTATGTGTCGGCAATGGGGAGAGAGGAGAAGGTCACTGCCAGATACTTCTGGAGACAGCTAATCTCCCTGGAGAACAAAAGGATCAGCATTGACATTCAATGTGCCTGATCCTCCTCTCCCCCGATTCAGGAGCTCCCCATACACATTAGATCAGGGATGTCAAACTTGTAGCCCTCTTGCTGTTGCAAAACTACAACTCCCAGCATGATAGAAGTTGTGGTCTTCCAGCTGTTGCAAAACCACAAGTTTGACATTCTTGCATTAGATTATCAGCTGGTGCCACCTAAAATGTCTATTGTCCTTTACACCTTCTCTTTTTTTATGATCTACCACTGATTCTGGCTTCCAAAACTGAATCAGGAAACTTGAACTTGTGGCCGTATCCTTAGGCTACTTTCACAACAGCATTTTTGCTGGATCCGTCACGAAGCAGCAAAAACGCTTCCGTTACTGATAATACGATGGTCTGCATTCTTTTGTGTCAGAGAAAACGGATCCGTCTCCATTGACTTACATTGTGAGTCATAATGGATCCATCCTGCTCCGCAACCCGGGATGCACTCAAAAACGCTGCTTGATGCTTTTTTGTGTACGTCGTGGAAACGCAATGAAATGGAACGGAATGCATCAACCAGTAACTAAAGGGACCTTAATACTACTGAGGCACTACATGGGACTTATTAGTACTAGGGGCACTATAGAGAACCTTCCCACTATTGGGTACATTAGGGTGGCCATTATTATTTGGCACAATATAGAGGGCACTACTACTAACAGGGGCACTTCTGGGGAGCAGTATCATTATTCGGGGCATTGTATGGAGTATTATTACTAATAAGGGAACTCTGGGACAGAATTATTGCTGTTAATGAGACTTTTATATTAATATACAGGGACTGTATGTATATCTTCTGTAGCATAGTATTTGGGGGTATTGGGGAGCACAGTATTGGGGGTAGCAGCAGGATAACACTGGTGGGGCACAGATGACAAAAATGTGAGGAACCTAAGATGTCTGTGTAACAAACTCTGCAGAGGTGAGAGGTGGCTGAAAGAAGTCATAATGGGCAGAATGGAGAAGATGAGAAAAGAGAAGGTCAACATCAGAGGAGACGTCGCATGTGAGGCACTGGATGTAATACGTATCTGGTGCTGTATAGTCCTGTATGTTTGCTAGTGCTGGTGGGTAAGGAGTTGAGAATTTGGCACACATGAATTGGGTTCGAGATCTTACGAAAACCTAGCAATGCCCCAGGAGGAAGGACTACTTTAATGACATCCATATTCCTTATAAGTGGTTGTTTTGCTGTTAATCACTTTAAGTTACGAAGCAAAATAATATAGAGCTTTTCAATAAGGTTCACATGGCGTCGGCCTTGAACACCAAGTAGGAAGAATATCAGAACTTTCATCTGTACTTTCAACACCCACAAGTGTCTAGTCCTCAACTTCCTTCCGCATCCAGTCTGTACAAATCTTTTCTGTTAAAAAAGTACCTTCCTTCTAAAAAAAAACTACAGGAGCCTCACATTACAAGAACCACAAATACAGCAAACAAGGGTGAGAAGAACCTAAAAGCCATTGTGTCCTGTCACTTCTGTATGTACATCCCTGGTGCTCACAGACATCGAACCCATTTACTTGAAGATTCTGCCATGTTAACTGTATCGTAATTCCCATATCAGGGGTAATCGGGACAGCATCAATACTTGGCATCAAGACACAACTGGGTGGAAGAGCAAGAAGATAAAAACCACATATATAATCTATGGATAAGTTGCTCAAAACATCTGTCCTTGTCATGCACTGTATACTAGACCGTTGCTACACAACAGCTTAGGGTACTTTCACACTGGCGTTTTCTGATTCCGTTTGCGAGATCCGTTTCAGGGCTCTCACAAACGGTCCAAAACGGATCAGTTCAGCCCCAATGCATTCTGAATGGATAAGGATCCGTTCAGAATGCATCAGTGCGGCTCCGTTCCGCTTCTATTCTGTTTTGGAGGCGGACACCAAAACGCAGCATGCAGCATTTTGGTGTCCGTCTGAAGAGGCGGAGCCTAACGGATCTGTTTTTAATTACAATGTAAGTCAATGGGGACGGATCCGTTTTCAATGACACAATATTGTGCATTTAAAAACGGATCCGTTCCCCACTGACTTTTAATGTAATTTAAAATGGATCCGTTTTGGACTTTGTCATTTTTCTTTAAAACTAATGCAAACGGATCCGTTCTGAACGGATACAAACGTTTGCATTATAGGTGCGGATCTGTCTGTGCAAAAAAACTGACGGATCCGCACCAACGCAAGTGTGAAAGTACCCTTAGGCAAATATAAGTGGATACCTTATATGATGCTGGAAGCCAGAAAGAACAGCAATGGCCTCAGACATAATCATTGCAAAAGTGAATCTACATGAAAAATATGACAGAATTGCATTGATAATGTGTATAATTAAAAGGTTCTCCAAACTGTGCATTTTTTTCATGTCAATACAAAAAGCCTAGATGGCCAATTACCAACTTGACCCAGATAGTTACACTATTATAAAACGTAACATTTAATTATATTAATTAAAACGGACTTGTGAGCCAAAATAAAAAGGATAAAATTAAACTGTTCACTGTCATTGATGCCTCATGTGTACGTGTTTTATTTCCACTAGCAGGGATGTGCACTCTCACTGCTGCGATACCAGACTTGTGTGTCACGTCTGCACCTATACCAGTTACTGCACCGGCTCTAGGTGATCAGAGTAATTGCATCGATCTAGTACCTATAACTTATATTTTTCTATCTGATAATTAGGCTCAAACCGACAGGTAACAGAATCCTAAAACCTAACTACTGCCCCCTGACATGTTTCGCCAGATAGACTGGCTTCATCAGGGTATGCCCTCGGTATGCCTTGGTATGCCGCGGCTATTTCCGTCAGCCCCATAGAAGTGAATGGAGCAGTGGCCGCCCTTGCGCGGTGCGCTTCCCAATCATTTCAGTGGGACTCCTGAAAATAACCGCTAGGCTATTTTCAACACTCCCATAGAGATGAATGGAGGGTGTCCGCCGTCACTTGCGCATGCGCAATGCAGCCTCCGTCACTTTGGGTGCTTCATTCTAAGGATAGGAGCAGGTCTCAGAGGTGGGACCCGCACCTATCAGACATTAGGGGAATATCCTAGTGATATGCCCCCAATGTTCAAGAGGATATAAAACCCCTTTAGGCTAAGGCCCCTTTCACACGAGCGACTATTCCTCGCGGGTGCAATGCATGATACGAACGCATTGTGCCCGCACGGAATCAGGACCCATTCATTTCAATGGGTCTGTGTACATGAGCGTTGGTTTTCACGCATCACTTGTGCGTTGCGAGAAAAATCACAGCATGTTCTATATTCTGCAATTTTCACGCAACGCTGGCCCCATAAAAGTGAATGGGGCTGCATGAAAATCGCTTGCTTGCGGATGCGATCTGTTTATCACGGGTGCTTGCTAAGAGATGTTGTTTGTAAACATTCAGCTTTCTATCGCGCGTGTGCAAAACGCATTAAAACGCATTGCAACTGCGCGATAAAAAAAATGAACAACTGAACGCGATCGCAAACAAAACTGAATGTACTTGCTTGCGAAATCGCATAGTTTTCACTGAACGCATCCGGGCCTTATCCGCTCACGCTCGTCTGCAAGGGGCCTAACACTTCTGTCTTAAAATTTTACTTAATTTTCGACCACCTTTCGACACTTGAATGGAATAAGGTTGTGACAATCTCTGTGACTTTTTTAAAATTAGAAGTTGATAAATCTGTCTTAAATCAGCCAAACAGTCTAACAATGTTCACTCTCCGATCTATTTTTTCAAAATGTCCTGTCAGTAACATCAAAAAACTTGCGAAGCGAGAATTTTTTGCAGCCAGAATTTTGATAAATCCTCCTTATGCCTTTTTGAATGGGTGTCTCAACTTGAAATACATGATCATTTACCATGAAGATAAGCCATACTAATCCAACTGTCCCTGGCACAATCTAAAGATAAGATAAAAAGGTTCCGTAGGTAAAGCGCACTAATTAGACGCAACTGAGATCACATAGAAAAATAAAAAAATCTACACATTTTTCTCCTGTGTCAATGAAATGGAAAGTATCAGGCATCTAAATTGTGGATGGCAGCACCCAAAGTGATAGAACAGACAAGACATCTGACCAGCTTTGAGCAAACACATTTAGCCATAGATATTACCTAATTGTCTTGTGGCTCTAATGACACCTTAACATTTAGGCCTCATGCACACGACTGTATGTGTTTTGCGGTCCGCAAACTGCGCATCCGCAAAACATGGAAGCTGCTCTGCGTTCTGTAAGTTGCGGAACGTAACGCGGACAATTGTAGAAATGCCTATTCTTGTCCGAAAAACAGACAAGAATGGGAGATGCTCTATTTTTTTTGCGGGCCACGGAACGGAGCAACGGATGCGGACAGCACACGGAGTGCTGTCCGCATCTTTTGCAGCCCCATTGAAGTGAATGGGTCCGCGCCCGAGCCGCAAAATATGCGGCTCGGACGCGGACCAAAACAACGGTCGTGTGCTTGAGGCCATATAGAGATATCCCAACTAAAGGTGCATTTCCATCTGCCGAGGAGCAACAGACTGTTGGGAAGGAAGTGCCCCTTCCCGACAGTTGGCTGCTCGCTCAGTGGAGGGGAAGAGATGCATTTACACGCAGTGATCACCTCCACAGTATGAGAATGAGCAGTCGCTATTGTGATCACCTCATATAGCTGCGTTGTTTCTGGGCAGCAGATCGCTGTTTAGACGGTAAGATCTGCTGCCCAGAAACAATAATTTAGGTGCCTGCACGATCGACAGTTTCACCCGATGAACGAGCATTTCGCTTGTTCATCAGGTGATCTGCTGCACCTTTAGACGAGCAGGTTGTCAGGAACGAGCGTTTGCAGGGACGTTCGTTCTCGATAATCTGCTCCATTATTGCACCGTGTAAATCCACCTTAAGGCAGGATTGACATGCTCCAGCAGCCTCATGTGGACGAAACTCAGCCCACCCACATAATCAAGTGGCCACTTTCATGAGGCAGCTGTAGCATGTACACCCAACCATATACACACTGGTGCCTTGCAACGCTGGGGTCCTAGGTACGTATTCGACCATGGACAACATCTGCATGGAGCTTGTATGTACTCCCCCTGTTTCCTCCCACACTCCAAAGACATACTGATAGGCAACTTAAATTGTGAGCTCCATTGGGGACAGCTTGATGCTAATGTCTCTAAAGCGCTGCGGAATATATCAGAGCTATATAAGTACGTATAATAATAATAATAATACACATAATATTTAACGCTCCTTGGTCTCATCCTTCCTAATTGTTAAAGGGGTTTTCCCACCTTAGAACTTTATGGCATAACCGCAGGATTCCATAAATATCTGATAGATGTGGGTCTCACCTTTGGGACCTGCACCCATCACCAGAATGTTTTTTGTATTAATGATAGAACTGAAACGTGAAATAAGATATAAAACTACGTGTACAGGATGACACATACATTCAATTAATATGTATAGCTCAATTTAAACAATAGCTAAGAAAGTTTTGTGGTGACACAAGCTGTTGGCATTTTTTACATAGGATTCCATAAATGGAGGCATTGTGCTAAAAACAATCACTGCGATGGAAAAAAAAGGAAATCGGGACTGAGGACAGAGGGAATGCACTATACCAAGTAAAGACACAGCCACCAACTAAAAGAACAAACCTGACACAGGAGATAGTGCTGAGATCTATCTCTTGTGAAAACATTCCAGTCTGCAGAGATAAAACACACAAGTTTCCTTCTGCATAAATGGATTCGCAGTATTTTCCAGCACACACATGTTGTCTGTGGGGTTTTTTTTGTTCACAAAAGAAAGAGCATACAGTAAGCATACAATACAGATGTCATGTTACAGCGGTTGGAGTCAGCAGTCTCTAGTAACACAATTGTCCAAATTTGACATTAGGTTATTAGTCACCAGTGGCATCATGAAATTTATCAGACAGCAAGCTAGGTTCCCCTAGGGGGGTTCAAAGGCGAACACTTAAAAATGCATGCTCATCTGCCATTATTACTTTTTTTGTACAGCATTTTACTTTCTACATCACCCATTTGTGCTCCTGACCTCTTATTCTACTAGTAGCTAACTTACAGAAGGAGTCTATTGTTGGCTGAACCTGCCAAGAACAGTATGAACAACACTCTAAGGCCTCATGCACACGACAGTTGTTTTTAGCGGTCCGCAAAATAGGGTTCTGTTGTTCCGTGATCCGTGTCCGTTTTTGGTTCCGTTGTGTTTCCGTGGTCCGCCAGAAAAAAAGGAAGGAAAAAAAAAAATCTCCACCCAGGATAATGGAATATATATGCAGGTCACGGACACGGATGACAGTCGGATGTGCCTCCGCATTTTTTCACAGTCCCATTGACTTGAATGGGTCCACGAACCTTTTTGCGCAGACAAGAATAGGACAGGTTATATTTTTCTGATGGACAGTAATCACGGACGCTTAGGACAAACGGTGCATTTGACAAGTTTTCCACGGACCCATCGAAAACCAATGGGTCCGCAGAAAAGCACGAAAAACGTCTCAACGGACACGGAATCAAACAACGGTCGTGTGCATGAGGCCTAAAGCTTATATCACACGGGCAGACAATCTTTCAGATCAACGCTAACAAGCATTCGTATGAACGCTCTTAAGGGATGATCTGGCAGTGTAATACTGCCGCCAATTACCAGATGAACGAGCTCGCTCATCGGGTAATTGGAACCTTTCAACAGGTTTAAAAATACTCGTTTGACAGCAGCAGATCGTGCCGTGTAATCACAATCTGCTGCGGCAAACATTGGTTCTGTATGGGGACGAGCGATGGCATTAGCGATCGCTCCTCCCTACACTGTGGAGGAGATCGCTGCAAGTAATAACAGCGATCTCCTCCAGCAATGTGCAGGCGATTGCCGAGAGGGAACAATAGCCTGTATGATATGAGCTTAATGTATATAGGGAGCTCCGACTCTCCCCCGACATCATCTGTGAATATCTTTGCCCAATCCTTTTGTTCTCCTGGGAGATAAGCCACAGCCACAGAAGTGTCTGGCTGAAGTTTTTTCCATTCTCCCCATGGAATACACATACCTTTTCGGCCGAGCTGAGGGAGTCAGAAGAGATAGCTGCCGGCCAAATGATAATTCGGCTGACAGCTACTGAATGTGGAAGCCTTTAGTCATACACCTCTGATAACTTGCCGGACAGCTATCCCACCTCCCCAAGGCACAGACAAACTCTTGGCTCATTTTTCACTAAACACAACACTGTATTTTTTACATTTAAATAATAATACAAATTTAAAGTTTGAATAGAGTACCCCGAGATACATCTCCATGTGAATAATAGAAAGAAGAAAGCAGCAAAGATCCAATAGGCAAGGGTCCCACCTCTGGGACCTGCTCCTATCTCCTCAAGAATGTGAATGAAGAGCGCACCATGCATGCGTGGCTTCCTCCATTTCAAAGTACCATTGCTGTAAATGGAGAAGTGGCTGCACATGGTGGATTTATGCCATATCGTATCGATAGGCCATACATTTCTAACTAGGAATAACTCTTTAAACCTATATAAAACCCTTTATACAATGCTGCAGTCCTTCTATGAATGATGAAGAGTGGGTCTTCCTACAGTCAAAGTATGGCGCTGTCCGGGCTCTCCTAAGATCTCCACATTAAGTCCTCATTAGCTATAAAGACATGTGTTTTAGTAAATGCTTTAAATCTGAAAGTAGAGACCAGCGGGGACCTGGGAGACATTGGCACTGGAGCGACATGGGATCTGTAAAGTTTTTTTTACTTTCCTAAGCCAGTCTGCTCTTTAACATGGACAACCCCTTTAACATGTGTCAATGTTCTGGAGTCCGTAATAAGTGAATGTAAGTACATTAACCTTTGCATCATGGGGGGGGGGGGGGGAGTTTCCTCTTCTTACATTCTGCACTGAGAGAAACTGATCACCAATGCTTTAATGGGGGGGGGGGGTCACAATGGCAGGTGTCATCAAGAATGAATGACAACTAATAATATGCTTTAAATAATGAAATGCATCTTAATAAAAGACAGTCGCTGATACTTCACCAGCCGGTTACTGGAATTGCACTGTTTGCAGCGGTCCATGAGAATTTCATAGTATCTCCAATACCGGACAATATTTGCAACACACACTGCAAGAAATAAATCAGCCAACTTAATGCCGCTGGATAGTTAAAGCACAGACTTCTCAAAGCCGTAATGTGGAAGGAATCAATGAATATGTTTCCGGAATAACTTCCCCATGGATTTCTGTAACCCACAATTCATGAACTGTACGTGTGACTGAACAAGGAGGCATCACAACCAGGAATGTTCAAAGCTGACCAGCAGCTAGATATGGAAATATGTCCACCCTTACTACTTTAGACAGTTCTGAAATATCCATAGGATATGTAATAAATGCTGGATATATGGGGTTCGTCTGGAACCCCCACATATTGGCAGTACAGGGGTCCCCCGACCCCAGATCCACCTAGTGAGGTGGCATTATAGATCACATTTACACTGGCAGGCCCTATCAAAGTGCAGAGGATGCGGCAGCTGCAGAGAGAGCAGAGCCTCTAGGTGTAACAGTAACGCCCCCATTGCTCCTAGAGGCTCATTTGCATAATAATAAACCATCATTTTTCTCAGCAATGCGGGCACATGTGAGCATGGGACCAACACCGACGCCTTCAGCTGCCAAGTGCACATGTAACAGGTCAGCCAGTGTCATAGGGACAAATATGCCGACAGATTCCCTTTAAATCTATGGGGTTAGACAAAACATAAAGCATGGTGGGATGCCCTGCCATAAGACTGAGGCAGATTTACTAAGACTGGCATTCCATATCCTAATTTTAGTAAAAAGAGTACTGGTTGCTGGAGTAAGATGTGCCAAATTAATTAAAAGGCAGGCCTCTTAATAAATTCAGGTTATTTTCCAGCCGTCCATGAGCCAGAAATTCAAATGTATGCCAGCTATGAGCTGGTATAGATGTAAACTATAATTCGTATAAATATGGCGGGCTGCATCTGCTCATGCCTCTTCTGCTATGCCAGCCAATCCTACTGAAGTGCTGACAAGCTCAAAGTCACAAATTTAGCACGCAATTTTGTGTGACTTTTTTGTGAAACAAAAGTTGTGTAAATACATAAGAAATCTAATCCTTGGTGTCTATAGTGAAGAAACCCCCTTTAAAACATATGAAGTCATTTATCAAACTGGTGTAAAGTGGAACTGGCTTAGTTGCCCACAGCAAACAATCAGATTCAACCTTTAATTTTCCAAAGAAGCTGTCAAAAATGAAAGGTGGAATCTGATTGGTTGCTATGGGCAACTTAGCCAATTGTACTTCTACTCCAGTTGGATAAATTACCCCAATAGAGGCAGATTTAGGAAACTTTCTAAATAGAAAACTCTTTTTTGCCCTTAGCAACCAATCACAGCGCAGCTTTCATCTAAGAAGGCCAGAATATGAAATTAAAGCTGTGCTGTAATTAGTTGCTACGGGCAATACAGAGTTCTCCTTTTAGACAGCTTTCATAAATGTCCCCCATGATTCATTTGAAGTAGGGATGTCAGTTTTATCGGCAAACCTTACTCTTTGAAGTCGGCAACTTAAGGTGCTCATAAAGATCGTGCTTGATGGGGCAGGTTAGCGGGCCTCATGCCTGAAACTGAGGGAGATTCGAACTAGAATCATGTCATCTGATCGCTATTGTTTACCCTATAATAGGCCGGGACCAGAGCTGCCTCACTGGCACCTGCATAAGACTCCATGTTCGAGTGATCTCAGAATATGATATTTCAACATTTCAACATTTCAAATAAAATATCTTTCTGTGGATGGAAGATGTTATCATATACCAGACATAGCCGATGGACAGGGTCTCTGGTAAACATTACCTTTACAGACATCCCAACCTGCGAAAACTCATTTCAGGGAGGTGCACTTCTCATTTCAGGGAGGTTCTTTTTTTTCTTTTCTTTTTTCCCCCACAAACTTTTTATTACATTCATCAGCCCCCCCCAGTGCCTCTCCATCAGCCCCCTAGTGCCTCTCCACCAGCCCCCCAGTGCCTATCCATCAGCCCCCCAGTGCCTCTCCATTTCCGGGATATATTGTTTTACATGCGGGCGTCAGCGAGACTCTCTGAACGTCCGGGAGACTTGAGATCCTTGCCTTTAATCCTAGCTATAAGTGATCCTTCAGGATTTTTATCGTTCTGCTGTAATGGAGCAGAACAATGAAAACATTAGTACAGATGTGAACACAGGTTAAGGCAGTTGCCCCACAACAACCGCAACCTGTCAATCAGACAGGGAAAAAAAGTTGGTGATCCAACGCTTTAGGCCATTGTAAGTCAATGGGGACAGATCCGTTTTCTCTGACACAATCTGGCACAATAGAAAACGGATCCGTCTCCCATTGACTTTCAATGGAGTTCATGACGGATCCGTCTTGGCTACGTTACAGACAATACGGATCCGCCCAAAACGCCAGTGTGAAAGTCGCCTTAGATGATTGTCCTGTTCTGACAAAATTGGTGGGTTCTTCCAACATTTGTCTAATAGGTCTTAACTATCATTATTTAGGCATGTACATTTTTTCTGCACACCACCTTTCTTGGAATGTCTGTCAGGCATGTGCAGGCAAGATTGGACACACTTCATTTGTGTCCTGGCCGGACAATATGCGTCTTGTCTTTGTATTTATTTAACCAGACCCTGCAGATAAAAGAAGCCTTATCAGTGTCAATGTGCCAGTGATTTGTTAGAAAAACTGCCCGTTCCTATAACAACGTTGTGATCAAAGTGACGTAATGGCAGAGTACAAGATAACAGGGTAGTGAAACTTCCTACTAGAGCCAGTTTGACAGCGACAAAAATAAGTTTCCATTATTCAGCAGGCGAGCATTTCCTCCCCAAGTATATATATATATATATACACATGGATGCAATTAGTACCATGTATGAATACTGTATAGTACTGCATTAATCTGACCATAAACATTGGAAAGCTGAAAGTCATCGGGCCATGCATGTTCAGATTGAAACAGCTGGGTCACCAGAACCTGAGAACAAGCCAAACGGCTGGAAAAACAAAAAAACGAAACAACCCACCGTCTATTCTCCAATGGGATCTGTCATCAGATACCATGGTTTTTGGCAGGATCTACTGGCATAAAAAATATCTTTGAACACCTGCAGGTATGAACTAAACCATTAAGGTTGAATGATTTTATTGGGGTTTTTATTTAATAAGGTCCCAAATTCAGTGCAGATTAATTTCATATCACATCACTATAGAGGATGGAGCCAAGTTTTTCTATGACGCGGTACCCCGCTTCTTTTCTCACATCCATGGAGTTAGATCTTAAAATTATGGCTCCTTAGAGCCACCAACAGGGAGCGATTAGGAGTTCAGTGAATACAGATTATTATTGAGCATAATACGAGCTGTATACGGTAAATTGGTGACATGAGCTCCCCCTAGTGGAGGCGGAAGGCAACCAAAATTTTAGACTTCAAAATCAAAACCATGTGCAATTGGCTAAAGGTGGGCATAGATGGTCCAGAGAGTCTTTAGAGAGACACTTCCATCAAGATTTGTTTCATCGCATATTAACAGTCTGTATGTGAATATTTTATGTACTGTTCTTTATTTTTTTTTAAATGTTTGTCTGTTGTGGTTCTTGAAAAGGTCATTGAGTTTTCAAAAAACTTTTCATAGGTTGTAGAGACTTATCAAAATTTTTGATTGGTGGGGGTTTTAGTACTGAGACCCCCACCAATTGCTAGAACAAGGAGAGAGAAGCTTTTGCACATTGTGCTCTTTCTGCTTGCTGCTAGAGGTGGGCTCACTAGAAGTCTAGGACCCCATCTCAGTTACTTCCATCCTTTGCAGTGAGGAGAGAGCACAATATAACAGCACCTTTCTCTTCTCGTTCTAGAAATCGGTGACACAATGACACAATATGGTGCATTTGAAAACGGATCCGTTCCCCACTGACTTTAAATGTAATTCAAAACGGATCCGTTTTGGACTTTGTCATTTTTCTTTTAACTAATGCAAACGGATCCGTTCTGAACGGATACAAACGTTTGCATTATAGGTGCGGATCTGTCTGTGCAAATAAACAAACGGATCCGCACCAACGCAAGTGTGAAAGTAGCCTTAGTAGTCATACTATTATCCTAATTCTACACCTACTTTTATAATAAAGATTACCTTGCAGATAAAGTCTTCCCCTGACAGCAGTAAACTGACAATCAATTACCTACGTATTTAAGAGATGTATCTCTTGCTTCTGTGCTGACTGCTACAGAAGGACAATACGTTGTATTCCATTTTCAATGGCATAGTACGAATTGCAAATAAAAAACGGAAAAAAATAAAAATTGATTTCTATGAATTTGGAGTTAAAAATACTCCCTTCTGCTGTATGTCCCTTTATTAGCTGTTTTATTCATCTTTCCACCCTCCACTGTCATTGTTGCCTGTTCTTTAAAAAGAAAATAATGCGATAAGGCTACTTTCACATCTGCGCTTTGGCTTCCGGTTTTGAGATCCGGCAGAGGATCTCAAAACTGGACCAAAACGGTTCAGTTTGATTTAACACATCATGATGCATCCTTTTCATTAGGCCCCATGCACACGACCGTTGTTTGTTTCCGCGTCCGTTCCGTTTTTTTTCACGGATAGGATGCTTCCCCATTCATTTCAATGGATCCATCAAAAAATGCGGATGGTCAACCGTTTTTGTTCCGCATCCGTGATCCGTGTTTTCATTCCGTCAAAAAAATAGTGCATGTCCTATTTTTTTCACGTTTGCGGACAAGGATAGGCATTTTTACAATGGATCTGCCATAAAAATCGGTTCCGTCAAAAAAAACGGTCCGTCATCCGTTTTTTTTGAGGGACGCAAAATTTGCAGTAGGAGCGGACACGGAGGCAGGCAACGGTCGTGTGCATGTAGCCTTAGGATGCGGTTGTGTTAAATCGAAATGGAACAAACCCGGATCGTCACTAAAAACAATGTAAGTCAATGGGCGACTGATCTGTTTTTTTTAGGATCCGAATAAAAATGGATCCGGCACCATTGACTTAGGCCTCATGCACACGACCGATGTTTATTGCTGCGTCTGTTCCGTCTGCAAATTTTGCATCCGCAAAAAAAAAAAAACGGATGAATCGTTTTTTTTTTTGGCGGATCCGTTTTTATGGCAGATCCATTGTAATAATGCCTATCCTTGTCCGCAAACGTGAAAAAAATAGGACATGCTCTATTTTTTTGACGGAATGTAAACACAGACCACGGATGCGGAACAATAACGGTTGACCAGTCGCATTTTTTGACGAACCCATTGAAATGAATGGGAAAGCATCCTATCCATGAAAAAAAACGGAACGGACGCGGAAACAAACAACGGTCGTGTGCATGAGGCCTTACATTGTTTTTAGTGACGAATCTGGTTTGTTCCATTTCGATGACTGGCCACAAAACCGCAGCTTTCAGCGGTTTTGTGCCTGGTCACAAAATGGAATGCTGCCGGAATGGAATGCATCCTGTACGGAGTATAGCACATTCACAAATTAGAACCTTTTTGGCCCGGTTTTAAGATCCTCTGCCAGATCTCAAAACAGGAATGCCAAAACGCTGATGTGAAAGTAATCTAAGGCTACATGCACACGACAGTGAAAAACGGACATGTGATGGACATTTTTTTTACCGGCCATCACACATCCGTTCTACGACCAATGGCAGTCTATGGGGTTATTTACACGTCAGTTTCTTTGACGGCCAGTGAATAACGGACGTCAAAAAATAGAACATGTTCTATCTTGTCCATTTTTCACTGACCGACCGCCCCCGTACAATTGAATGGGTCCATTTCTCAGAAGTGCATCAGTGAAAAAAACGTCTGTTAAAAATTGACAGTTTGTCCGTTTTTTTTTACAGACTTTTTTTTCAATGTCGTGTGCATGTAGCCTAACACTACCCAGGGCAGAACTGAAGAAATTCTGTACTGCCCACTTATGTCATACGTTCTTATCTGCTACAGTTCGAAAAAGGTTTTGGCTCAACTAATATAAGTTTATGAAGGGCATAACCTTGCACATTCTTTGAGAATAAACCAAAGCAACCGCCCTACTGCAACACCTTATACTGCACAGTATACAGTGACACAAGGAAGTGAGCAAAACAGCCAACGGCTATATGGGATCAATACAGCATAAATCAGGCATCATAAAGACTGCTATAGCCTGGGCAGCTAGTAAATCACTAAACCATGCGGAATGCAGAAATATTTCCCTAGCAATCAAGGCTCTAGAGCCAATCTAAGTCATTCAGCTGTGTCAGATGGAATGCGAGATTGAAATTCATGAAAATTTACTGCAGGTTAATACAGAGCAGGGAGTGGTTCCTGTTACTGCCTCCGGAAAGATCCATCAATAACTGTTATTGGACTGAATCAATGGTGAAAATAACCTCTAAACATATAACACATATACCGTATATATCAATGGCAGCCATGTAAAAGAATGAAAGCAAACACACAGCTGAATGAATGATTTGACGAATCTGGCTTCAAGGACATTTCTATAGAAATAGAGTCCTGGTCAACAAGCAAAGTACCCGCTCACCAATATATAGATCGGCGCAGGGACTGTGCGGCTGTGATTTCATTGTCGTGCATTGGTTATGGGTTACATCATTTAGGATAAACCAGGTCTAAGTGCAACTACAGGAACTGATAGTGAACAGAAATGTTGCTCTGCTCCACTCTCACGTCGCTAGTGGGGTCTCTGTCTTTGAAGCCCCCTTTAATTGCCCCCTTGCCTCGGGGCAATTAAAGTTTGCTGATCAGACTCCAATGACATTTCTGATTTTCACAAATTAATTTATAGTATAATTAGACTGAGAGGCTGAATTAATGAATATGAATTAATGGGAAAAAAGTATAACAATAGGGAAAAACTTTTTTCCGTAAGGATGCGTTCACATCTCCGTTTTGGAGATCCAGCACTAATGCCGGCTGTCAGCTTGACAAAAAACCATTGCATGCAATGGTTTTTCGCCAGCCGAAACCTGGCATATATGCCGGAATTTGTCCGGAACACCACCGGACCTCATTACAGTCAATGTGGATCTGGAAGTGAAGCAGAGGATCCAGCAGGCACCTCTGTGCCAGAGCAGCCTGCCGGATCTCCTAACGAAGATCTGAATGAAGCCTAGATCTTCATTCTCAGGCTACCCTTCCCCCACTGGGCTGCTATTGCAATGGAAACCTTATCCCCCCACCTCAAAACATGGGAAGGATTATCCAATTGTAAATGGCTTTCTAACATGTTGGAAAATCTTATTGTACGAGTCTGGGCACCTCGAGTGACAATTATACCCTCCATCTAATCGTCCAATCGGCTGATAAAGTCACATTGTGCATGGCCGGCCTATGTGACCTGTTACCAGACAACCTGCTGTTATTTCGGTGCATTACTGTGCAGGTTAAATCTTCATATTAACTTGTGCCAATTATTAAAACAGAATCCAGAACATTGAATCCTTGTGTAAAACATTCAAGCATTCAAGACATATCTGAAGTAGTGCGGAATGGCATAAACCTTCATAGAAGAAAATCTTGTTGATGGTGCCTTGAGTTTTCATGGGGGGAGTAGTACATTCTTCAGTCCCATAGTCTGCAATAGTCGGCATTTTCTCCTCCAACTTAAGCCTGTTGAATAACAAAAGGCTGCCTGCCTGAACACTAGGCCAAGTCATTGAAAGCGCTGACCTTTTGTAGTCCTGGAATTCTCTTCCAGCCAAGGACAATTCTATGTACACATAGGTAGGAATGACACTGCCCTGTGCACTGAACGTACCATGAGATTAAATATCCTGCAAATGCTCCCTACAATGCACTTACTATATAAACCTTGTGTTCTACAATGTACTATGTGGGTTACAGTACAAATTTGAATAGACAGATTGCAATATAGGGAGACAAATCACTTACAATATGTGATACATATGTAGAACTAAAAGGGGTTGTCTCACCTCCAACGTGGCATATCCTACCAACGTCAGATAGGTGTGGCTTCCACCTCTTGGACCCGCACCCATCTCTAGAACGGAGCTCCGAAAGGGAACAAGAGCACACCGTGGTGCGTGGAGCAGTTTTTGTCCGGCTGATTCACGGCATATTTGCTGGATCTCTGTGGGACTCTATTATAGTTAATGGGGGAAGCAGGCATTCCATAAGCGTCAAGCAATTCTCTGCCTGAACAGCCTGCTGATCTCTTACCGCATAAGGGCTCATGCACACGAACGTGTGCCAGCCGTTCCGTGCATTGGGGGCCGCAATTGCAGTCCCCAATGCACGGGCAACATCCGTGCGGCTGCCACAGACGGATCCAGACTCATTCAACTTGAATGGGTCCATGATCGGTCCGTTCCGCAAAAAAGTAGTGCATGCACTACTTTTTTGCGGTGCGGAGGCATGGATAGAAAGACCACGGAAGCACTCTGTAGTGCTTCCGTGGGGTTCCGCTCCGTCCTTCCGCACCGCATCTCCCGGATTCAAGTGAATGGGTCTGTGATCTGTGATGCGGCATGCACATAGCCAATGCCCATTTATTGCGGACCCGCCGTATGCGGGCCGCAATACGGCCACGGGGGGCATACGGTCATGTGCATGAGCCCTAAGTGAATCTAGCCTTCCTGAGTTATAAAAACGACTAGGCCCATACAAATTTGATGAATTTTGGCCAAATCTACCAATTTTAGCAGGACCGGCTGACCACCTAATGTGTATAGGGATGTTCCCATCTATGATGTATAGCCACCCAAGGTGTATTGCCATCTCTACACTGCAGAACAGGGATCCTGGATTCGAATTGACCTTGGACAACATCTGCAGGTGGTCTGTATGTTCTCCTTGTGTTTGCATGTCTTTCCTCCTATACTCCAAAGACATATGGCTCCACTTGAAATTGGTCCTAGCGTGTGTGCAATTTCTTTGCAGGATTTGGGTGGAAATTACTAAAGTAAGGACATTCATGAGTTATTTCTTTAACATTTTGGAGGCCATCCATGTGTGGTCAGTGGGCATCCAAACCCCAGGTCTCCAGAGTGTACCAGCAAGCCCAGCAGCCCCGTTGTACTGATGATAACGGGGGTCTGATCCACACCGAGGACACATCGATGGAATATTTAAGCAAAGTTAAATGAAGTGATGTAACTTTCCTGCTGAAAATAAATATTTAGCAAATACTACTAATAAAGAAGATAAAACGAGCACCAAAGCCACATCAGACGCGCATTTCCGAACCGCCCTTAGATTTCCATGCTAATCTTACAGTGGAGTTTTATTACAGAGCTGGCAGGCAGCACACATAGAGAAATCATTGGGGTGTGAAAAGCCAGTGCAAGCACATTGAACAATGCAAACATCCGTGGATGGGGGAGAGAGACTCTCTAAAGAATTCCCACAGGGACAAAGTACAAAGTAGAGGCAGGGTTGATAGAAGGGGGAAGGGGCAATTAACCGTTTAAATGGGAATATAATTACTGTGCTTGGGATGGGAATCCACTTGTTCAGTCAAATGTATTTATCAAAAACTGCAGGTATAAGTCACGCTTCCACCACACAGGCAACCTGTAGGTACCCCTCCAGATGGTGCAGGAGTATGGTTCTGGGTGCAACTTAAAAAGGTTAAATGAAAAATAAATCTTTGCTTTTTATCTGGGTGATTTTATCACATGTGTGGAAAAATACAGCACTAAACAGGAAAATATATAGGGGGAAATTCATTATTCCCCACTGGCATTTTACACTGCCCTCACCAGTCTTGGGGCTCATGCACACTCCGTAGTGCTTCCGTGGGGTTCCGGGCCTACATTCCGCACCTTCCGGATTGTGACTCATTTAAGTGAATAGATCCGCATCTGTGCACAAACAGCCGCTGCCTGTACATTGCGGACAGGCTGTTTGCAATACGGGCAAGGCCGAGCAACAGCCGTGTGCATGAGCCTTTGGGAAAAGGGGGCACGTAGGGACAGGGAATGAGCCCCGACTCATTAATCATTATTTATTCCAGAAAGTGGAGTAAAAAATGGCTGAAATCAATTTAGTTTTGGCACACAAAGAGCCGTATGAGGCATATCATATATGACATAAATGAGATGCCTCCTCTGGCAGCGCAGGCCTAACCAAGACCTGGCAGCAAGCGCTGGTTTTAAGAAATCAGGGCCATAACACTTTCTGCTTCATTGGGAAAGGTAGGTGTAAAAACAGCAAAACAACAAGCTTTTTCCCCTTCAGTATTAGTATTATGCGCTTATTAGGGATTGTGCCCAAGCTAAACTAGGTGTCAACACGGCCATACAGGTATTTTCACTGCCATTGTCCATCAGGCCTTTGAGTTTACTAGGCCTCAGTGACATCACATGTTGTGTCAACCATTGACTGCTAGGGATGTCACAGATACTGGCCAAGCCCTGGTTGGTGATTTCTCCTGGCTCCTTCATTAACAAGCATGCTAAACTTGACCAGCCATACAAATTTTTTTTTTGTAGCATCATAGTTACAGTGGTTTTGGGGAAACCTGGGCTTTCCAATGAATGGCAAATCATCCTGGTTATATAATACAACCGAATACTGCATAAATACTGTAGACAGGGCTAGTCTCTGTTCACTTGCCATCTTGGATTCCAAATGACAGCAGTGCCATATCCATCACATGTGCCAACAGTGCCTGATGGACCCCAATGACTTATGTAATGGGAAGAATAGCACTGCGCGCTGCTCTACTCTTCCCATCTAATCTGACGGATCTTCAAACGAAGGCCTCTGACTGCAGTGTGAATGCGGCCATACTGTTCAGGAATGTGAGGAAGCTGGGTAAAAACTTGTGTATAAAGGTGGTCATATTGGTTGCAGATATAACTAGTGAGATAGCTGAATACCTGATACATGCAGACAACGCAATAAATTAAATTTAATGGTGACTTTTTGAGGCAATGCTCTTTTTTAGGGCAGCAACCTGTGGATTTCTAGCTATTGTGTAACTGTGAGCTGCAACCAGATGATGAGACTGGTAGTGCTCAAAAATCCTAACTTAGGTCCTATGGTCCTGCCTGACAGCCCTCATTCATTGCATACTGTGGAGTCATTATGCTCTGTATGTTTTCCTTATACCACATTTTCTAGTCTTTCTGGATGAATATCAAGAAGAGAGAACTGAGAAAGTTATAAAGGGCAACGTCTCATATTATTCACCCGTTTAATCATTTACTCGGCAGTTTCAAAGTCCACCAACCTAAGTAGATGTTTAAAGACTACAATAGAGACTCACTTTCTAAACATTGGGTATAAAGTGCTGCAAGTCCCTGATCAGTGGCCTTCCCCTGAACACAATGTAGGTACTCAGCTCAGCTGCGGGTCACTGTATAAACTATTCAGAGCCTATAGTCTTACAAGGAGCAATTTTACAGAAGATTCAAATATCAGGTTCAATCTGGACTCTCACTGTAGCCAAAAGGATGCAGCTTACAAAGGGTAAAGAGGTTCTTCACTCAGGACATCCATATGTAATTGTATGTGTTCCTAGTTCTTCTTGGTTTCTAAACCATTAATAATCTAATATTCTAGATAAAAGAACCCCCTTTTATCAGCCCAAGCAGGGGGTGGGGGTTGCCTGCCAGGGTTTCAAGCCCTCAGACCCCTGAGACCGGACATGTATGCAAATATATCAACTTCTCAGTAGTTTGATTGAATAACACACACTACAGGCAGCCTCTCCCCAAACTGAAAGAGACTGCATTCAACAGCACTCAAATGCAAATACTACAAGACTTTGGGTTTACTATCAGAATGTAGAACCCCAAAGCCGCCGACCACTACCAGAACCAGTGGTCATGGCCCAAATCTCACCCAGAAGGAATCTCCGCACCTGTTAATACATTCAAAATGATACCAGGTAGCAAACCACCAGCAGAAAGTTTTTCCAGTCCTCTGCTACAATGTATTTCCAACATAGGACAGATACATTGTTACACTGTCCTCTGCTACAATGTATCTCCAACATAGGACAGATACATTGTTACACTGTCCTCTGCTACAATGTATTTCCAACATAGGACAGATACATTGTTACACTGTCCTCTGCTACAATGTATCTCCAACATAGGACAGATACATTGTTACACTGTCCTCTGCTACAATGTGATCTCCAGCATAAGACAGATACATTGTTACACTGTCCTCTGCTACAATGTATCTCCAGCATAGGACAGATAAATTGTTACACTGTCCTCTGCTACAATGTGATCTCCAGCATAGGACAGATACATTGTTACACTGTCCTCTGCTACAATGTATCTCCAACATAGGACAGATACATTGTTACACTGTCCTCTGCTACAATGTATCTCCAACATAGGACAGATACATTGTTACACTGTCCTCTGCTACAATGTGATCTCCAGCATAGGACAGATACATTGTTACACTGTCCTCTGCTACAATGTATCTCCAACATAGGACAGATACATTGTTACACTGTCCTCTGCTACAATGTATCTCCAGCATAGGACAGATAAATTGTTACACTGTCCTCTGCTACAATGTGATCTCCAGCATAGGACAGATACATTGTTACACTGTCCTCTGCTACAATGTATCTCCAACATAGCACAGATACATTGTTACACTGTCCTCTATCTCCAGCAGAGGACAGACAAGTTGTTGCACTTTATCTCCGGCACAGAAACATCGTTGTACTTTATCTCCAGCACAGATACATTGTTGTACTTTTTTTTTTTATCCAGAACAGATACATTGTTGCACTTTATCTCCAGCACAGATACACTGTTGCACTTCATCCCCAGGACAGATACACAGTTGCACTTCATCCCCAGCACAGATACATGGTTGCACTTTATCTCCAGCACAGATACACGGTTGCACTTCATCCCCAGCACAGATACACGGTTGCACTTTATCTCTACCACAGATACATGGTTGCACTTCATCCCCAGCACAGATACACGGTTGCACTTACAGCCTCTTGTCCTCGGGTTCCAGCTGCCGGTGCATGGCCAATGAGAAGCCGAATAGACTCCCCTGTTCTCCCTTCTTCAGGATGACATTGTCAGTATCCAGGTTAAAGGCAGTGATCCCGGCGCCCAGCAGAGCCCCCGAGCACAGCAGGTAGAGCCATGCCATCCTGCCCTCAGCCGCCATGTGTGTGCCAGTCCTGTGCCTCACTCCCCTCCCTGTGCCCTCTCCGCGGCTCAATGCTGTCCTTGTTCTCCGGAGAGATGGCCTTTTATAGGAGCAGACCCCGCCCGGGGGTAAGGTCTCTTCTCCGGGGCTTCCCTCCCCGGCTTCCGGGCTCCACAGCAGGTGCTGTGTCTGTGAGGTCTGCCTGATAGTACAGTACAGTCCTAGGGAGGGGCACTGCCTGCAAACCTGGGCAGGGGGCCAGCCACTGCTACCTCACCAGCCATGCCCATGTGCTCCAGGTGAAGGGTGTGCCCCTTCTGTGCTCCATGTCTACTACATATGTCATCAATTCATATGTACTCAACACTTCTAAAGAAAAAAGGCACTCAGAAACTGCCCTTTATATTGTTTTTGTGACATCTTTATCAAATAGTTTTTTGGAGCGTGTGTTTTTATTTTTATTGCGTTTTATAAATATACAAAAACAAATATGGCGGACTGGCCAGTTGCTGTCCTGTTCAGACATCAAGCGCAGGAACTGAATCAGAAGGGGATGTCTGGCTCCAGCAAATGGCACTTACATGGGCGTAGCTATAGGGGGTGCAGAGGTAGCAGTCCCTACGGGGCCCAGTAGCCTAAGGGGGCCCAAAGATCCTTGTGCCCTATAAAAAGACACACAAAGCACTGAGGGAAGGGGGCCCAAGCTAAACTCTTGCACCAGGGCCCATGAGCCGTTAGCTACGCCCCTGCACTTATCATGTAGAGAAAGTGAATACAAGGCACTTACTAATGCATTGTGATTGTCCATGTTGCCTTCTTTGCTGGCTGGATTCATTTTTCCATCGCATTATACACTGCTCCAGGGTTATGATGACCATTCTGCAATCCATCACTGGTGGTCGTGCTTGCACACGTTAGGAAAAGGCGCCAACCTATGTGCGCTCACACTGTCCTGATCGCCAGTGAGGCCGGCACTTTTTCCTAACGTGTGCAAGCACGGCCGCCGCTGATGGATTGCAAGGCGGTCATAAACAATGTAATGGAAAAATGAATCCAGCCAGCAAAGGAGGCAATATGGAAAATCACAATACATTAGTAAGTGCCTTGTATTCACTTTCTCTACATGATAAATGCCATTTGCATGCACACGACTGTTGTTTTTGTCCGCATCTGATCCACATTTTTTGCGGGTCAGATGTGGATCCATTCACTTCAATGGGGCTGCAAAAGATGCGGACAGCACACCGCGTGATGTCTGCGTCCATATGTCTGTTCCACAGCACCAGCAAAAAAAATAAAAATAATAGAACATGTCTTCTTGTCCAGACAAGGATAAAACAGTTCTACAGAGGCAGGATGTTCTGTACAGCAGAATACACGATGTACACAGCCAGTAAATGTGTTTTGTGGATCCGCAATTTGCGAACCGTAAAAACGGCTATGGCCGTGTGCAGGAGCCCTTCCAATCATAACCAAAGCAAAGAAAGAAAAAAAGCATGTGTTTTTCTGGGTTTTATTTTGCTAGCCATGGGCTCATTTTTAAAAAAAAATTTTTTACACCCCCCATGGTCATTTCTGATGCTGATCAGTATGAAAAAAAAGCCATTGCACAAAAAACACTATGTAAAAACGCCCTAGATAAAAAAAAACTAAAATGGTGATCCCAAACCTTCCATTCCTCCCCACTGCATAACCACTGGAGTGCTGGTAAGGGCACGTGCCAGGCAACACTCATTGGGTTCATCAGTGGCACAACTAGAACTGACTGGGCCCCACAGCAAATTTTTTAAACCTCCCTCCCCCCCAGCAACCTCCTTGCGGCTAGTCAACATAGTTCTCTCAGCCCAGGCCCAGCAACAGTTTCGCCTGCTTCCTACACGTATACACGGTATGTCACGTCACTGTGTATAATCCTGAGCATCTGATTTTGCCATTTCTGTCTGAGATCAGTTTTTTGAGGAAGAAAAAAAAGTACTGCACGCAGAACTTTTTTTTTCACCATCTAAAATAACGTATCTCTGACAGAAATTGCTCAAATGGATGTCAAATATACACAGGATCCGTTTTTTTCTTTATTTTTCTCATGGATCAGAAGAACTGAAAAATAACGATGATGTGAAATGCCTTATAGACATTGACTGGAGCGTTTGACCATCACTCCAGCGGTCGTACAGTGAGGAGACATGAGACATTTATTCTCTGTTCTGTGGACCGGTGATAAATGTTCTTCATGGGAGAACTCCTTATAGTCGCTGTGATAATGAAAAGATCTGCAATCTCCTAAGAAACTCCAGCACCTTCACCTATGAAATGCAGCGGGAAAGTGGCAGAATTTGCATTAGAAAAAGAAGTTACACTGAAAAAAGGTGACACACTGACATGCAATACATATATGCAAGTATTATCTGCAAACAGCCAGAGGTTAGAAACCTATACAACTTCTCACAGCTGGAGGTGTGTTACAGTATATCTAGCCTATGTAATCCTACGTGAGCCAGACACATCTTTTCTGCTCTGTTGTGTTGCTAGAATGTGTCATTGTGGGTAAAATGTATCCGTCTATTCAAATTGTAAAAACTGTAATGTGACTGCATTTTGTGAGTATTGGGTATTGGCAGGGGCGTAGCTAACAGCTCATGGGCCCTGGTGCAAAAGTTCAGCTTGGGCCCCCCTTCCCTCAATGCTTTGTGTGCCTTCTTATGTGACACAAGGGTCTTTGGGCCCCCTCAGGCTCCTGGGCCCGGTAGCGACCGGTCTGCACCCCCTATAGCTATGCCCATGGGTATTGGCTATGTTCACACTGGTCAAATGTGACTCGGAAATCCTGAAGTTCGATGACAATCTGTCTTTATTGCAAGTCAATGGAAATCCCACGACTGTATTCACATGCGTAAGAAACTTTCCCAAAGATTAAGCCCATTGATAACAGTGAAGCTAATCCTTGTGCGGCTCCGCGGCAGGGCAACAAAAATACGAGATTCAGCCTAGGATTTTTGTCACCGAAATACACATCAGACCATTATCTGATGATCTGACACGTAATCCCAGCCTACGGGTGCATTCACAGGTTGCAGTCATATGACAGAATACTATGCTTTTGCCTATATGACGTTCCGTATGGCTTCCTTTTTTTTGCGGATCCATTGTAACAATGCCTATCCTTGTCCGCAAAACGGACAAGAATAGGACATGTTCTATTTTTTTTTTTGCGGGACTCCGGAACGGAGCAACGGATGCGGACAGCACACGAAGAGCTGTCCGCATTTCTGCGACCCCATTGAAGTGAATGGGTCTGCACCTGAGCTGCAAAAAATGCGTCTCAGATGCGGAACCAAACAACGTTCGTGTGCATGTAGGTTAAGACATAGATAAGACAGAGCTCTACCTACTATTTACTTTCCCTTAGATCTTTTTTTAATCTTTGCTCCTGTCTCATCAGTTTCTGCACTAACCTCCCTTAGGGGCCCTTTCACACGAGCGAGTTTTCCACGTGGGTGCAGTGCGCGATGTGAACGCATACCACCCGCACTGAATCCTGACCCATTCGTTTCAATGTGTCCGTATACATAAGCGTTTTTTTTTTTCACCCAGCAATTCTGCGTTGCATGAGAATCGCAGCATGTTCAATATTCAGCGTTTTTCACGCAGCCCTGGCCCCACAGAAGTGAATGGGGCTTCAGTGAAAAACTCATTGCATCCGCAAGCAAGTCCGGGTGCAATAAGTTTTTCACTGATGGTTGCTAAGAGATGTTGTTTGTAAAACTTCAGTGTTTTATCACGCACGTGAAAAATGCATGAAAACTGATTGCACCCATGTGGAAAAAACTGAACAACTGAACGCAATTACAGACAAAACTGACTGAACTTGCTTGCAAAATGGTGCGAGTTTCACTGAACGCATCCTGAACGCATCCGGAGCCAATCCGTATCATTCGTCTGAAAGAGGCCTTATGCTTTACACTGTGGCTCTTCTTTTCCAGATTGGCTGCTGCATATAAGCAGAAGCTCACCTAGAAGTCAAAAGACCTGATTTTCCTTACATTAAATATAGAATGATTATTAACTGCCAGAAACAAGACCATTCAGATAAATGACAGTAAAATAAAGTGAGGAATTGCTCTCAGTGCCATTTCATTATGAATTATTTAATATGGCTCCAAACTGAATCTGCACTTTAAAAGAAAATACATTATTGTGAAGAAAAGAGTTTTGGGAGTTTCACAACAGGAGGCACTAGATATGATTTTACAGTTAACCTTTATAATGCCTGCCATTGAGCTATTGAGGCAGATTTACTAAGGCCCCTTTCACACAGGCGAGTTTTCCACGCGGGTGCAATGCGTGAGGAGGACGCATTGCAACCGCACTGAATCCGGACCCATTCATTTCTATGGGGCTGTGCACATGAGCGGTGATTTTCACGCATCACTTCTGCGTTGCGTGAAAATCGCAGCATGCTCTATATTGTGCGTTTTTTACCATGGTGATGGACCATGTGATTGGACCATGGTGATGTGACGTCATCACAGGTCCTTTAGTTCTTAGCTGATGCTGGGAAAGAGAGGACAGATCGCAACTACGCGATCAAGTGGCTAAGGTAACTTAACTTTTATTATTTTTAACCCCTTCCACTTCATTTTACTATGCATTCTTTATTAAGAATGCTATTATTTCCCCTTATAACCATGTTATAAGGGAAAATAATAAATTCTCCAGAAGACCCGAAACCGGACTTCAGTGATGAAGTCCGGCTTCGGGTTGGGTACCAAACATGGCGATTTTTCTCACGCGCGTGCAAAACGCATTACAAACGTTTGCACCCGCGCGGGAAAATCGCGCATATTCCCGCAACGCACCCGCCTCTTATCCGGGCGTCAAACATGACACCCGTGTGAAAGAGGCCTAATAGTGTTTGTTGCTTAGCACTGTCTAAGAATACGAATCACAGTTTTAATATTAGACAAATTTACTATTCTTGCACATGGGCCTTTCTAAATTTGGAGCATTGTAAATCCTGTGCCAGATTCTGTTCATGTGCCAACAAAATTTGTCCATGCACCAAAAAAGACAAATCTCTGTTAAGTCTATACCTATAAGATGGTGTAGTTTTACTCCAAAAATGTGCCAAAATTTTGGCAGATTTTTGACGCATGGAGTGCATTTAGGTCACGCCCCAATAACTCACAAAGAGATGACCCTTTCCCGCAAACCACGCCTTCTTAGTGACCAAGGAAGAAAAAGCTTAGAAAAGTGTGCAAAATAGTTGGTAAATGTGATGCAAAGCATGCCCGCCAGTTTTTTGGCTCTAAATGCACCAAAAACAGTGGTGCATTTTCAATAGTAAATCTGCCTCTGTCACTGTGGGAATGCTAAGTACCTATTTTACAATGAGTCAAACTCTTCCAACAGCTTTAAAGAAAAATCCATCATTACGGACAAGAAAATAAAAGCGAACAAAACCTTCTTTTGAGTAGATGCTAATTAGAGTCCGACCATTGTCAACAACAAAAACCTACAGGAACAAATGTGACTGTTCTTAGTATGGAAACCTCAGGGAGTATAGGGTGCAAACCTAAAGATATTGTGGCAAATCTAAGGAGAGACAAAGAGTGGTGTGATTGAAAAAGCAGGTTTAAAGGCCATGAGCACCTACAGGGGCAATTTTTTATCATTGCATTTTACTCTTTTTGGCAAAAAAAAATATTTTTTCAGTTGCTCTGTATTAAAAAAATTTCAGTTTTTGTTTACTTTCAGCGTATCTGCAGAAGATTGCTTTCTATTTTACAATGAATCCGACAAGGAGCTGTTCTGACGGCTCAACATGTAGACGTTATGTCTCTGAACTCCTGACAACTTATAAACACTCATATAATGGGGTTGTGCAGTGTGATGATATTGATGACCTATCATCAGGTTAGGTCATCAGTAACAGATAGGTGGGGATGCAACCCGGCTCTGAGTCCTCGTCATTGTTTACCTGCACCCTGTCTAGCTTGTGATGGCGGCACAATGTATTTACAAGTGCTCGTCCCATTCTAGTGAACGGAATGAGCAATTGTAGTTACACTGCACTTTTGCCACAATCTAGATGGTGTGCAATTAAAGAGGACCTTTCACTGGTCCACAGTTTATCAGTTAAAGCTATGTACATTGAGAGCGGCACAAAGGGAAGTCCCTGCACTTACTTGTATCCCTGGGTGCCGCTCCGTTCGTCCTCTGTAACCCCCGGGACCGGCGCTCCTGCGGTACCGGGGGCTACAGAGGACGAACGGAGCGGCACCCAGGGATACAAGTAAGTGCAGGGACATCCCTGGGTGCCGCTCTCAATGTACATAGCTTTAACTGATAAACTGTGGACCAGTGAAAGGTCCTCTTTAAATAGTGAAGAAGACACAGTGCTCGCACTAGCCGGGTGTCGGACCCCCGCCTATCTGATATTGATGACCTATCATAATGATAGGTGATCAATATCGCAACCCCTTTATATGAGTGTTTATGAGTTGTCAGGGGTTCAGAGATAAGGATTACACATTGAGCCATCAGAGCAGCTCCCTGACGGATTCATTGTAAAGCAGAAAGAAATGTTCTGCAGAGATACTAAAAGTGAAGGCTAGTGAGAATTTTTAATAAAGACCAATGGAAAAATGATTTTGTTCAACCTAAAATGGGTAAAATGCAGTGATAAGAAAATTACCCCTAAAGGTGTCCATAGCCATAGTCTGTCACCACATTTGGCCATTATAGACCATTTACATAGCGCTCTGGCTTAACTTTAGAAGACTCAAACAGTACCTCTGTTTCCTCCTTCTGTTGTTCCCCTGCGGCAAAAACGTAGTTGTAATAATATGTAAATGAGGGCTCGCAAGAGCCCAGGGGCGGCATTAACATCTTTGGAGCCCAGGCTGCTCATCCTCTTTTCCTAATTTCCCCGCCCCAGCCTTTGCCTGTGCCCGCCTTTTTCTTCTGTTGCGTCCTCCTCCTCTCCCCGTGAAATTCTGCAGCTGCGATCTGCTTCGCTTGGCCAGGGCATGCACATGGGCATCGCTGATGCTACTGCGCATGCTCCGGCCAACGGCGCGAACCCAGCTGCAAAGAGGCCGTTGGCCGGAGCATGCGCAGTAGCATCAGCGATGCCGGTGCCCACAGTGGGCAAGCGAGGCAGAGCGCAGCCGCAGGATTTTACGGGGAGAGGAGGAAGAAGCAACATAAGAGAAAAGAAGCAACATAAGAGAAGGGCGGGCAGGGGTAGAGGCTGGGGCAGGGAAATTAGGAAAAGAGGATGAGCAGCCTCGGCTCCAAAGATGTTAACGCCGCCCCTGGGCTCTTGCGAGCCCTCATAATGGCCAAATGTGGTGACAGACTCCCTTTAAGTGAAAGGAGTAATCTCTGGCACCAGTAGTGCAAGTACTAGATCTATAGAGTTTACTCTCATGATTAGGCTCTGTACACACTCACATTGTAGGCTTACCGTTGTGGTTTCTAATATATTGTCAAACATACTACAATCCTAATTGAGACCCAATAGGCAAAAGGAACTTTCACTGCCATCAATAAAAAAAGGTTAGATGCCATTGGCTACCTTACTCTTAGGATTTCTTCAGTTCAGCTTCAGTCCAGAAGCAGAACAAAACATTTAGTAAAGAAAACAATAAAAGAATCAAAACTGAACCTCACATATCCCCTGTGCCATTCCTACGATCACCGAGTGGTTGTTGGTCTGGTCTGATACCAAGGAGATGGAAGAATATGAATGCTGAAATAAACACTGATGACTGGCTGAGCGGTCCTCGGATAGCTCATCGGTATCAGATTGGCAGGGTCCTACACCCCGCATCCTCTCTGAGCAATTGTTGCGTAGAAGCTCCAGTGCCGGACACAGGCAAAGAAAGTGCACAGCTCTGTTCGTGGTGTAGTGGATGGAGCTGTTTACTGCAGCGCTCTCCTATTCACTTCAATGGGAGCAGTTCAGTGGAAGGGGCTGTGTCAATCCGACGCCTATATCCAGTGCCAGAGCTACTTTCCAAACGGCTGATAGGAAGGAGTGCAGAGCGGCGGACCTCTTCCTATCAGATACTGATGACCTTTTCTAGGGATAGGCCATCAATTGTCAAATCCTGGAGAATAATTTTGAAATAATTTTGAAGCCGCATTTCTCAAGCCTCATGCTTTAGTTTAGATTCAAATTACACCCCCCCCCCCTGCCGCCCGCCCACCTGCGTGCGCTTAGCAGCATCCAGCACAACAAGCAGAGATTTGTGCTGTAGTGTTCACTTTTCTTACCGGCTGGGGCTGGGCGGCTGGCTTTACTGTGGGCGGTACTGGGCAAGGCTCCTGCTGGCTGGCAGTGGCTCACGCGACGTGACTCCCTCTCAGGCGTCTCTCCCTGGTCGGGTCAGGTCGGGTCCCGTCTGCTGCTGGCGCCGCCCACGTGAGTTCGCGCGCGCATGTTCCCGCGAGACCTGCCGCAGGCAGTTTGCAGGTCTCGCGGGATGATCGAGGACTGGAGTATTACTTTGCGCGCAGCTGCAGGGCCCGGGCCGGGGCCAGGGGTCCGCAGGCGGCCGGGCCCCCTGGGGAGCAGGGCCCGGTCGCAACTGCGACCCCTGCGACCCCTATATGTATGCCCCTGAACGGAGCCAAACATTTTCACTGACACAATCTGGCACAATAGAAAACGGATCCGTCCCCCATTGACTTTCAATGGTGTTCAAGACGGATCCACCTTGGCTATGTTACAGATAATACAAACGGATGCGTTCTGAACGGAAGCAGACGGCTGTATTATCTGAACAGATCCATCCATGACGGATTCGCACAAAACGCGAGTGTGAAGGTAGCCTAACCAGCATCTATGCAAGTTTTATCATCTTACAAAAGTCCAAGTCTGGACCCTATTTACTTTCCATTACATATTGTTTCAGAATTCAGATATTTCTAGAACGAGAAGCTTTGCTTTCTGCTTTTCTTTAGTTTGTGCCCCTTTAATACTATATGGTCTACGTGACCATCAGGAACCATGACATGAACCATACCACCAGTGCCTGACTTATAATGGAGCCCATCAGGGACCATCACAGTGCTTTGACAAGAAGAAAATCGCTGATGAAATTTACGAAGGAGGCTGATCCTCCAACACAAATCTGAACACAGCTTAAGGGCTTGTTCACACGAACGTGCTGTGTTTTGCAGTCCGCAAATTGCGGATCCTCAAAACACGGATGCCGCCTGTATGCCTTCCGCAATTTATGGAACGGAGCGGACGGCCCTTTATAGAAATGCCTATTCTTGTCCGCAAAACGGACAAGAATAAGACATGACTTATAATTTTTGCGGGGCCACGGAACAAAGCAACGGATGCGGACATTACACGGAGTGCTGTCCGCATCTTTTGCTGTGCCATTGAAGTGAATGGGTCCACACCCGAGCCGCAAAAAATGCGGCTCAGATGCGAAACCAAACCTCGGTCGTGTGAATGAGCCCTAACCTTGTTAATTCAACTGAGATTAATTTACAGTGACCATGACAATGATCTACAGTGACGAAATAGGAGAGAAAATAGGACATTGCAGAGATTTCCGCCATAGGAGACCAAATCCTTCAAGTCATTTCACAATGGCCTTTCTCCATATGTGACCTAATTTCATTTCAAGATTCTATTCTTCTCCAGGATATATTTGTACGATCCTGCAGTAGGAACAACCCATCTGATAACCACTTGGCATTAGTCACATCCTGTATAACATTAATCTCACAAATGTTACACGCGTCTATGACTGCTCAGATTATATAGCTACATATTTCACTTTCCCTCCTTTCTATGAACCTTCTGCATGGCGCCCAAAGTCCTCTGATAGACATTCAGATATTTTTTTCTTTAATCTTGAGGCTATAACTTATGTTCTTTTGATTTTATGCCCCTTTATACGACTAATCCTACATCCGTATTTTATTTTCTGGATTTTCTTTCATTCCTGACTTGGTGTTTTAACATGAACTGTGTTTATGTAACTAAGTGTTCTTTTAATTAAACCTTTCAAAAACTCATTACGCATAATAGCACCATACAAAATACAAATAAAACTACCAGATAATACTGCCCAAGTAGTTCAGAGGTAAAGTATAAGGTCCTTTGTGGGCCAGAGGTTATACAAGCTGTTGCCGTAGGTTACGACCCTTGTGTGGCCCCTAGGTAGCAGGGTCCTGTGCAGTTGTCGAATTGCTACCTCCAAAACCAGCTTTGACTTTTATTACTAGGTTACATGAGCCCACTTCATATAAACTGGAGATACCTATTAAATGTCTCTGGCATGCCATGATTGCTGTGACACAGAGGGTAACATAAATGCATTTTTATATTATTTACATGTAAAAACAAAGGTGCCGCTGTGTATAAAATGTAAGAAAACTTACTGTGTGGTGTGATTCCTCAGATAGCAGGTCGGCTTGGGGCCCAGCCCTTCTCACACAGAGGCTCGATTGCTGTACTCATGACCTACTGCTGTGAAAGGGACAGTGTAAGCGGGTAGGAGAGCAGACACGTATCTGACCAGAAATACCCATTTTTAGAGTCTTCTGTACTGCATATACATGCTTCTCAGCAATGGGGTTTACATGTATTCAGTCTCATGTGCTTACAGTCCATAGAGTAATATACTGTAACTAGTTAGATCAGCCTTGGTCAAGGTTGTTTGGTAACATCAGCCAATAATCAACTCAATCTTGCAGAAGTTATAGTTGTGTTCAAAATTATTCAACCCCCAATGCTGTAAAGGGTTTTAGGGAATTTAGTGTACATTTGTAATTGTGTTCAGAATGAAATCTTACAAGGACTTTTTAAAGAACCAAATGCAACTAAAATGACATCAATTGTTTTTGTAATACAGTATTAAATGTTTGTTTTGTGATTTCTTCATTGACACAATTATTCAACCCCTTAAAGACGACCACTCTTAAGAACAGAGGTTCATTCAAGTGTTTTCGATCAGGTATTGAAAGCACCGGTGGATGTCAAGGAGCAGCAATCAAGCAGAATAAGCACCAATTAGGCAGATGTAAAATGACTGTGATACTCAGCTCCTTCTAGACATTTACTGGTGTGTTTACAGACATGGTGAAGTCAAGAGAATGGTCCAGGAAGACAAGAGAAGAGGTGATTTCTCTTCACAGGAAGGGCAATGGCTATAAGAAGATTGCAAAGATGTTAAACATACCAAGAGACACCATAGGAAGCATCATTCGCAAATTCAAGGCAAAGGGCACTGTTGAAACGCTACCTGGTCGTGGCAGAAAGAAGATGCTGACTTCGACTGCTGTGCGCTACCTGAAGCGCAAAGTGGAGAAAAGTCCCCATGTGACTGCTGAGGAACTGAAAAAAGATTTGTCAGATGCCGGTACTGAAGTTTCAGCTCAGACAATAAGGCGCACACTGCGTAATGAAGGCCTCCATGCCAGAACTCCCAGGCGTACCCCCTTGCTGTCTCCAAAGAATAAGAAGAGTCGACTGCAGTATGCCTAAAGTCATGTGGACAAACCACAAAAGTTTTGGGATAGTGTTCTGTGGACTGATGAAACAAAATTAGAACTGTTTGGGCCCATGGATCAACGCTATGTTTGGAGGAGGCCTATGAAGAAAAGAACACCTTGCCTACTGTGAAGCATGGCGGGGGGGTCAATCATGCTTTGGGGCTGTTTTGCTTCTACAGGTACAGGGAAGCTTCAGCGTGTGCAAGGTACCATGAATTCTCTTCAGTACCAGGAGATATTGGATGAAAATGTGATGCAGTCCGTCACAAACCTGAGGCTTGGGAGACGTTGGACCTTTCAACAGGACAATGATCCCAAGCATACCTCCAAGTCCACTAGAACATGGTTGCAGATTAAAGGCTGGAACATTGTGAAGTGGCCATCGCAGTCACCAGACATAAATCCGATTGAGAACCTCTGGTGGGACTTAAAGAAAGCAGTTGCAGCGCGCAAGCCTAAGAATGTGACGGAACTGGAGGCTTTTGCCCATGAAGAATGGGAGAAGATACCCGTAGATCGCTGCAAGACACTTGTGTCAAGCTATGCTTCACGTTTAAAAGCTGTTATAACTGGAAAAGGATGTTGTACTAAGTACTAAGATTGAATGTCACTTGGGGGTTGAATAAAACTGATAATGATGTGAGCACAGAAAAGACATTTGTGGTTATTTCATTATAAATGTTATGTTATATTTGTCTGACTTACAAGTGCCTCTTTGATTTAATTGTAAACAAGATGACTGAAATGATCAAAATCAATGTCAAACTGGCCAAAACACTCAATTCCAGTGGGGGTTGAATAATTTTGAACACAACTGTAGATGTGTAATACAGAGTTTTATTTGCTCTAGGGCTCATGCACACAGTAGAGACGCGCGTCAACAGCCATATGGCTCCTAGTAGGGAGCCGTGCAGCCTCCATGTGCTTTTGTAAAGGCCCAGATGCCTAAGGGGTCATGCACACAAATATATATTTTTTCCATGTCCGTTCCGTTTTTTTTTTAGAACATATGCAGAACCATTCATTTCAATGGGACTGCAAAAAACCCCCAGAAGATACTCCATGTACATTCCGTTTCCGTATGTCCGTATGTATGGCCCGCCGAAAAATAGAATATGTCCTATTATTGTCCGCATTACGGACAAGGATAGGACTGTTCTATTAGGGGCCAGCTTTTCTGCTCTGCAAGATATAGAATGCACCGAACCCCCTTAAAGGGGTTATCCAAGACCTATAATGTCCCCCAAAATGCCCGGGCCCGTTATACCCACCTCGCTTCCCAGTACCCGCGTCGCTTCCCATGCCCACACGGCCGCCGCTGCATCTCTCCGTCTCGCAGTTCAATACATCCGGCGACGGGGGGCAGCCAATATCAGGCCGCGACTGGAGCGAGCCTCTGTAGCATCCTGGGTGATCCTAGGGAGGCTCGTTCCCGTCGCAGCCTGATATTGGCTGCCTCCCCACCCGTTGCCACATGTTTTGATCCAAGTGACAGGGAGATGCAGCGGCGGTCGTGCGGGCATCAGAAGTGACACGAGGGCCGGGAAGCGGGGTAAGTATAACCTGTAAGAGGTGCCCAGGGGCATTTTGGGGGGCATTTTAGGTCTCTGATAACTCCTTTAATTACTGACTTCTCCTCAATCCCTGTTCCTCTTTGGCTCCAGGCACCTCCGTACACAGTTGGAGAAAAGAAAATTGAGCTCTGGGTTGCTATGGGAACAAGGACATTTTTGGTGTTTTTGTATTACACAATTTTGATAAATGAAGCTCAGATATCTTAATGCCCAAAGATGCACTTTTTAATTCATTTGTCAATTTCCATCTTGGATGACCTTTCAAAAACTTACGAGCAAGCGAGAAAACATTAATTTGCCTGTGAAGTCATAAAGCCGACAGCCAGCCCCTGAATGCTCGTATCGTAATTATGCAGGAATGACATTGCTCCTATGAGGTCAACCATGTATTGAGAATAGAGTAATTATATTAAGAGGCGGCTGTATACACTGATACCTGTGTGGTGTTACAGGAAGCTTAGTGCTGTCGCCTAAAACACAGTTTGCCTTTGCTAAATGGTTGATGTTAGCTGCAGGAATGTGAGCTGTGAACGACACATTCATGTGATACAACACGGGAAGTGAAATGTTTGGCTGACAGTTTTCCATTTACCTTCTACGTTTCTTTTCGAAGTGATTGAAATCCTACTCTTGCCAACCCCTATTGCCGTATCTTGCATATCCAAATATGAGGATTTATATGCGAACGTCGTAGCAGTGTCAAACATCCATGTTTGTGGCCGTTAGAAGCTCAGACCAGATCTCGGTAAACATGGCCGTACACATCGTGATTTACGTTGAAAGGTACATACATTTCTCCATGATCATTTCAAATTAAAGGTGTTATCCAACCCCCAAAATGCCCGGGCACTTCATACAGGTTATACTTACCCCGCTCCCCGGCAGACGTGTCGCTCCTGATGCCTGCATGGCTGTAGCTGTATCTCCCCGTTGCGTGGATCAAAACATTTAGAGACGGGGAAGACAGGCAATAGCAGGCCGCGACGGGGACGAGCCTCCCTAGCGTCGAGTGTTGAGTGCGAATATTCGAATCACAAATTTTAATCGCGAATATCGCCAATTCGAGAATTTGCAAATATTTAGAATGTAGTGCTATATATTCGTATTTGCGAATAGTGATGATCGCAAATATTCTAATCACAAATTTATCACGAATATCGGCACTTAGCAACATCCCCAGCAACCAATAGGAAAATGCCTTGGTGTTGATCGCGAATATTCTAATCACGACTTTTTTTGCAAATATATCACATTGCCGATGTTCACAATCAAGTAAATAATGACTGCGGATCACAAATTCTCGGATTTGCGAATTTATGGCTAATATTCGGCCAAAAATTCACGAAATATCGCGAATTTGAATATTTCCTATGCTGCTCATCACTACTAGCGTCAACTGGGATGTGGGATCTACACAGAGTTCAGGTGTAATTATTTGATTTGCACCTATTTTGTGAAATAATTGATCACATAACTGAGGTGTGAACTCAGCCTTACGTAGACAAAAGCCTCAGACAGATGCCGTGCTGTCACTATAGAGTTCCATTCTAAAAAAAAAAGTATACGTTAATGTATACGTTTTTTGCAGGTCCAAAGCACATATATGTGTCCGGCTCACCTGCTCGGCATTGCCATATCTCCGGTGTCTAGGAACTGAAAGCTAGGCACTTGTAAAATCCAAAAAGCAAGGAGTAGTTCCAGCACCAAATTCTTGCGATAAAAACTTCCTTTATTTCGGTACATAGAGGTACAGACACGTTTACATTACAAGCAGTAGTTTACGCGTTTCGGACTGTCTTGTACTTAGTCGTAACAATGTTGACTGAATTGTGAGAAGATTTAAAGGCATCTGCGTCCCACCCCCATAGAGGGGGGAGGGGGGCAGATTTCCAAAATCATCCACCCCTCGGCTAACCACTTGTTGCCAGTTGACATGAATTATCAAAATATTCAACACTTGTGTGTGAGCTGTGTCAAGCAGTTACTGGAACCTGACTACTTGTAACCCACATAAGATCCCTCAAAGATCAATGTCCCAACAAGTGAAAGGGTCCAATAAGACACTAGACACAAACACCATCTGACAATACATTATAAACTCATATACAAAAAATACATTTATCCTAAAACATATATGCACACAAAATAGATCAAACAAAAATACGACCGTCATAAAGCATGTAGCAAAGGAAACCAAAACATTATCGGTAAAAATACAATACATACGTTTTTTGCAGGTGTCTGCAGGATGGAAAAGCGTAGTATACCACGCTTTTCCATCCTGCAAAGTCCAGCCAAAAAACGTATACGTTAACGTATTTTTTTATCTCTTTTCTTACAGTGGAACTCTATAGTGATGAGCGGCAGGTGCCATATTCGATTTTGACGAAATTCGCGAATATTCGAATGAATATTCGTTTCATATTCGTCGAAATCGAATATTCGTCATTATTCTAGTTACCGCGATTAATATGCGATTTAAATAATCGCGTATTGCGATTTTAACTTAAGGCTACTTTCCTATTGGTTTCATATCTAGAATTATAGCGAAGATGACGGATATGACGAATGTATTCGTTATATTCCTCAAAACGAAGATAACGAAGTATTCTACATCTTCGTTTTAGCAACCTATTCGTCAACTTCGCTAATTCTAGCAATCAAATAGGAAGGTTGACTATAGAGACAACTGTGTTTAATTCGCTATGCGATTATTTATATATATTTTTTTAATAAATAGAATAATTATAATAATTATATCAAGTAATATAATTATTCTATTAAAAAAAAAATCGCATAGCGAATTTAACACAGCTGTCTCTATAGTCAACCTTCCTATTTGATTGCTAGAATTAGCGAGGTTGACGAATAGGTTGCTAAAACGAAGATGTAGAATACTTCGCTATCTTCGTTTTGAGGAATATGACGAATACATTCGTCATATTCGCTATTCGCTAATTCTACCAAGCCAACCATAAAGTTCCTTGCTCATGGAGCGTCCCCATCACCATGGGAACATCTCCATATACTAAAATGTACTGTCGGATTTAAGGAATTACGTTGAAATCGCAATGCGATTAATTCAAGTTATATTAATCGCATTGCGATTTCAACTTAGAGCTGGGTTTATAATGGGTCAGCTTGCTAGAATGAACGAAGTTAACGAATATGGAATATAGCAGAAGTGCTAAGTTGAATTCGCAATGCGATTAATTTAACTTGAAGTAATCGCATTGCGATTTCAACTTAGCACTGCTATCTTACATAGGCTAGAATTAACGAATATGGAATATAGCAGTGGCACTAGCAGTGCTAAGTTGAAATCGCAATGCGATTACTTTAAGTTAAATTAATCGCATTGCGAATTCAACTTAGCAGTGCTGCTATATTCCATATTCGTTAACTTCGTTCTCTAGCAAGCTGACCCATTATAAACCCAGCTCTAAGTTGAAATCGCAATGCGATTAATATAACTTGAATTAATCGCATTGCGATTTCAACGTAATTCCTCAAATCCGACAGTACATTTTAGTATATGGAGACGTTCCCATGGATGGGGACGCTCCATGAGCACGGAAGTCGGCAGAAGCGGCAATGGGCACTGACTAGAGCAGCCAGGAAGCCAGGAATCCTCAGGACAGGTAAGAACTACTGTTGGGAAGAGGGAAAGAAAAAAATATAACTAAAAAAAAAAACAAAAAAAAAACGAATATTCGAAATAGCGAATTTATAGCGCTATATTCGAAATATTCGCGAATTAGCGAAGTGCCGATATTCGCTAAAAAAATTCGCTATTCGAATATTCGCGCTCAACACTAGAACTCTATAGTGATGGATGCCGCAGCACGGCATCTGTCTGAAGCATCCCTTAACAGATACGTTTTTTTGTGTATGTAAATGTATGACAAAAAAGCAATGCGAACCCAGTCTTATAGTGAATATTTAAGATAACTATACAACATAAAAATTCTTTACAAACTTTGACCCTTTATTAAAGTTTTTATAATAGTGAAACAATAATAAATAGTCATTCAAATAACAATACAGTATAGTAAATCATTTTTTTAAATATTAGAGGGAGATTTATCAAAACTGGTGTAAAGGAAAACTGACTTGGTTACCTATAGCAACCAATCGGATTCCATCTTTCATTTTCGAAAGGAGATCTGGAATAAGAAAGGTAGCATCTGATTGGTTGCTAGGGGCAACTAAGCCAGTTTTCCGTAGAACCAGTTTGGATAAATGTTCCCCAAAATGTACAAATATTCGAAGAGCCAATCTGGAGCTTTAGCTATGCTCTGACTGAAATGGCTGCTGCTGCTTGCCTCTTTCTCTCTGTTACTGCTCCTGTTCTGTCTCTCTTTACCCAGGCGCCCAGTACAAGAACACACATACACTGTAGATTAGAGCCACTCTCTGCAGCTTTGGCTCGCTCTGCCTAAAATGGAGGATGCCGGTTGGCTGCTGCTCAGTGCAGAGCTTGCTCAGGAATGGCAGCAGGCAGGTGTGAGCGCATCTGCACGCACAGTGAGGCGAAGACTTTTGGAAGATGGCCTGGTGTCAAGAAGGGCAGGAAAGAGGCCACTTATCTCCAAAAAAAAACATCAGGGACAGATTGATCTTCTGCAGAGAGTATGGTGAATGGACTGCTGAGGACTGGGGCATATTCTCCGATGAAGCCTCTTTCCGATTGTTTGGGGCATCAGGAAAAAGGCTTGTCCGGAGAAGAAAAGGTGAGCGCTACCATCAGTCCTGTGTCATGCCAACAGTAAAGCATCCTGAGACCATTCATGTGTGGGGTTGCTTCTCATCCAAGGGAGTGGGCTCACTCACAATTTTGCCCAAAAACACAGCCATGAATAAAGAATGGTACCAAAACACCCTCCAACAGCAACTTCTTCCAACAATCCAACAACAGTTTGGTGAAGAACAATGCATTTTCCAGCACGATGGAGCACCGTGCCATAAGGCAAATGTGATAACTAAGTGGCTTGGGGACCAAAACGTTGACATTTTGGGTCCATGGCCTGAAAACTCACCAGATCCTAATCCCATTGAGAACTTGTGGTCAATCCTCAAGAGGCGGGTGGACAAACAAAAACCCACTAATTCTGACAAACTCCAAGAAGTGATTATGAAAGAATGGGTTGCTATCAGTCAGGAATTGGCCCTGAAGGTGATTGAGAGCATGCCCAGTCGAATTGCAGAGGTCCTGAAAAAGAAGGGCCAACACTGCAATTACTGACTCTTTGCATAAATGTCATGTAATTGTCGATAAAAGCCTTTGAAACGTATGAAGTGCGTATAATTATATTTCACTACATCACAGAAACAACTGAAACAAAGATCTAAAAGCAGTTTAGCAGCAAACTTTGTGAAAACTAATATTTGTGTCATTCTCAAAACTTTTGGCCACGACTGTAGTTTCCATGTCTGAGAGAAGATGGGCGGCATACAGCTCAGGAGCGGGGATGGGCAAGGACTAATGGCACATTCTGTCATCTTTGGGTGCTCCGTATGTCAGGAGAATGGGGTCACTTGATTTTTGATTGGCACTCCACAAAGCGGTATATGCATCAGAGATGTATATAGTTTATGCGAGTTGTGAAATGCTACACAACACCCATTATGGAGATAGCCACATTCTGCATGGTCTCCTCCTCTCTGGATCGCTGATTGGGTCAGGTAGGTGAAAACCTTGGCAGCAGTACCCATGTGTATCAGACATTTATGGCATTTATAACTTTTATTGTGGCCCTTGGAAGTGGTTTAAAATGACAATGTGGCCTTTGGACCAAAAAAGCTTGTGCACCCCTGCCCCTTAGATTTCCAGCGAATCTTACAATCCGATCACAGGTTATCTTACCTTTGTTCTCTTATAATCAAGGGAGTTGTATGGAAGTTCAACATTAATGACCTGGGCAGTTCTGGCAAGAATAATGCAACATTGGCTGGATCTATTGTAAATGTAATGGTCTACACATTAGGTTAGTTTCACACTAGCGCTTAGCATCCAGCAGGGAGCAGCCTGCCGAATTTCTCTGTATTTCGGCATTGCCAGAAGTTAAAGTGTCGTTGTCCGGCCCCATTACCTGTAATGAGGACCGGCAGAGATCTGACCACACGGCAAATATCGGACGGACAAAAACCACACAACGTGCAGAGACATCCACTGAGCTCTAGTATGAAACTAGCCCTAATGTTCAGATAAGATGGCTGAGTGCTGTACTGTAAGTAATCCAGGGGCGGACAAAGGCAGCACAGGGCCCCTGTGCAAGAACAGTATATGGGCCCCTTGCACTCAAATAGCTTATCCGCCTTATATCTGTCTAACAGATAGATTGTAAGCTCCTGTGAGCAGGGTCCTCATTTCTCTTGTTGTAATTATTGACTTGTCTGTTGCTATGTTATTTATTGTACATGAATCCCTGAACTGTAGAGCGCTAGCAAGTATGTTGGCGCTATAGAAATAAAGATTATTATTATTAACAATCCACCAGTAATTCTCTGCAATAATAGCCATTAGCTCAGTCCCTTACATGCGATAGATTGGATTCCGATATAATGCTGCTATTACAGCATTGAGCTCTATAACTTGCATATGTGAACTGAGAAGAGACTGCTACATCAGCCTTCAGTATATGACCTGCGGAGCAGCCCTGACCTGAGGGCTTTGTATCCTTGTCTGCAGGACTATAGGCACAGCCCTCTTGTGTCTAATGGAAATTCTGTCCCTGATGGTATGTCAGTGATTCTTCTTATTTGTGTTGACTTATATTATTAGAAATTAAAATTTTACAAAAAAAGGCTGCCCAGTCGGCATATGCCAACAAACTATTAGGGCACAAACAGAAGTGGCTATGCTGTAGTGCCAAATTCATATGATCCATATCTGTCTAATAGTGTATATGTTACAGCGATGCCAATGGTTCACTCACCGGTCCTAGGTTCCAGTTTCCTGGCGGCCTGGTCCACCTTCTACTGTCTTCTTTACTAGGTCTGCTCTGTCCTTCCATGCAGGCAGTGATCTGCTTGCCAGTAGGGCGCATTCCCTCCCTCTGGCTTTTAAAGGGCCAGCATGCACCCTAATCTTTGCCAGGGTGGTAGGGTGCCTGAGCAATAGGTTCCTAGCTTGCTAGTTCCTGCAAAGGTGTCTGTTCTGTTCGTGCACCAACTTCTGCCCATTTACTGGATTCTGACTCTCTGTTGCCTGACATGACCTGTGGCCTGGTGATTCCCCTGCAGCAAAGTCCAGATCCTTGTACAGGTGTAAAAGTATGAATACCATGGGACTGCTAGGATAACCCCCTTAGGATTAGCCCAAAGCCAAATCTGTTGGTTGACACAGTGGTCCTGCACCCACAGATTGCTCTGCCAAATATAATGTTACACTATACATAAATTTTATGATACATTCAGGTACAACAAGCCCCAAGCAGCATGTAATCTGTTCATTCAGTAACACATTATTAAGGGCATGGTGAAGCCTTAAAGGGATTGTCTCACTTCAGCAAAAGGCATTTATCATGTAGACAAAATTAATAAAAGGCACTTACTAATGTATTATGATTGTCCATACCGCCTCCTTTGCTGGCTTGATTAATTTTTCTATCATATTATACACTGCTCATATCCAGGGGTTACGACCAACCTGCAATCCAGCAGCGGTGGTCGTGCTTGCACACTGCAGGAAAAAGCGCTGGCCTGTCTGGTGGCTGGGACTGTAGGAATGCACATAAGCACGCATGTATAGAAGCCCGACCACCCTGTATCTGCTCTGGAGTGGTGGTCACAACCACTGGATATGAGCAGTGTATGGAAGTGTGATGGAAAAATTAATGCAGCCAGCAAAGTACACAATATGGACAATCACAATACATTAGTAAGTGCCTTGTATTAACTTTCTCTACATGATAAATGCCACTTGCTGAAGTGAGACAACCCCTTTAAGGGCCATTTAGAGCTTTACATTGTGAGAATTTTACAAAGGGTGTATAACCCCACAAGACTAGAAGACAGAAGGCAAGGATATAATTACTTTCCCATCTGTCAGCAAACAGTGGTCCAGTGGGAGTCAAATGTTTTCTAAATGTCATGTCCCCAGAACGCACTTACACTATATAATGAGCTGTGCAATAACTGTGACATTTACACTCAGAGAATAGAAAGTGAGTTTTACAGAACTGAATTGTATATATCTCCATACAAGGTTTTGTGGTAAGTGAAGTCCAGCTCTCCTCAAACTGTAAGGTATGTCTCATTAGCATGATGGGGCACATTTATTAAGACCGACGTTTTAGAGGCCAGTCTTAATAAGCCCCTGCGCTGGCGGTGGATCGCCAAAGTTATGTAGAGGCACCGGCCTCTACATAACTTCTACGAGTCCACCGCCGATTGTAAATGGAAGACAGCTTCCTTGCTGTCTTAAATTTAGACCGTTTTCTACGCCTAAACCCACCTATGCCACACCATCTATTTTAGACCTGGCGTGAGTGTGGAATAAGTCGCAGATTCTGCCACAACATGGCGTGCAACAGAATCTGCGCTAGATATAAGCCACAAAAGTGGTGTATATCTGTTCGTAAATGACCCCCAATGCCATTAACAGTTTTAACCATGGTAACACAATGTGTAAAGGCCAATTATGTAGAAAAGGCAGGAATGTCAGTTTTTGTAGCTACAGATGCAGCAGAGCTGACCTTGATGGTAACGCGTTAAGTAAAGAATGGCAAGAAAAAGATAACTAACTTTTCAATGGATTTCAATGGCTTTTGTTGGGAAATAACCAAGATAACGCTGTGCCATGTGTTATCAGAGTCAGTTTTAGCTCAGCTACATCTGTATATGCTTCAGTGCTACATGCTTCTCTCTATTTTATGGGAAATCACTGAGCTGCTCCTCCTTTCTGCAATAAGATGCCAGCTATATTTTATGGGAGCTTGTAGCGAGCTCATGAGCGTCTATCTAACCAGGTCATCAATGATGAGTATATTAGGCCAAAGACACAACCAACTCAAGCTGACAGAGGAATGGATCACTTTGTGCTCCATATCAGCTATAAGTGATCTAATCAAACTTATTCCTATGATATTTATTTGTGAGGACCATTAACCAAACGTGTATGCAGTGCAGTCCCAGAACTTAAGTCTGCTCTGGAGTCCTTGAGCATAGGAGGCTTTGCCATGGTTGGTTATATCCCCTTTGCAATTGGGTAGCAATGACCTGAGCAAGATTCCTTATTCTAGAGCAGTGCCCTTCAACTCCAGTCCTGAGGGATACTGTTCTAGAGAACCTGTCTTGTTACTATGCAGAGGCTTAGGGTATTGACCCAAGGTTTATGGGAAGGGAAAAGAGGGAGAAACCAACAACCCTCTTCAGTCCTGGGTGTCAAAAATGGCACCATAATGGTGGCCCATTGTGATCTTTGCTTTGGTGCTCCCACTCCTCTAGGGGTGACACTGCTGTCATAAATGCATATCCCTGCAAATCACTACTGTAAGTACTTGCTGGTAAGAGCTCTTTATTTTTTTATTTTATGTATGCATGCATATTCAATAACCGTTTTATGGGCTGAGAAATACATTAAGTGCGTGGGATCTTAGCAGTGCAACAAAAATGGGACATTGTTCAGATGAATAGTGACTTCACAGACATTTGTCACTGCAGTGCCTGACATATTTAAGTTATTCATACCATGCATTGCTCTGGAATACCACACTACAGACAGATGGAATCAAATGGCTGAGAAATAAAACCAAGGCAGAATGGGATTACATTGTATCAAACATTTATCTATGTGGATGTGTAATGTTTATGATACTTTATATAGTCATGCGTAAATGCCTATTTGTAAACTATTTTCTTGAAAACCCTTAGATTATTGAAAGATAAAATAAAATCTAAGCACAGAGAAGTAAACAATGAATTATAATACATACATTATCTTATTTTAGCAGTGAATATAAATGTGATTGAAGACCAGGATTTATTTTATGCAGAGGTGCTAATACAAAGGGGGTCATTTATTAAGACCGGCGTTTTAGTCACCGGTCTTAATAAACCCTTGCCCTGGTGGTGGATCTGCCGAAGTTATGTAGAGGCGCCGGCCTCTACATAACTTCAGCGCATCCAGCGCCAGCTTCCTTGCTGGCTTAAACTTAGACCATTTCCTACGCCTAAAACAGGCATAGAAAATGATGAACGAGACAGCCGTCTCCTTCCCCGCCCATGCTACACCCCCTGTTTTTAGCCCTGGCAGGGAAAAGTCTCAGATTGCGGTACAAACACCCTTTTCCCCACAATTTGTGACCGATGTATGTCAGAAAATTGGCTTATATCACTTGGTAAATGACCCCCTAAATGTTTGCCTTGACCAAACAAATGCATTATGCTATTGGGTTATTGCCTAAGATCCACACATTACGTCCTCCACAGCATTGCCAATCTCAGCAGAAGTTGGGCAAAGATTGAGTTTGCTGCTCTAGCTCTGTAATTAAATACCTTAACCAAAGCAGAGTGGCTTGTTGGGGCCCCCACTGGCCCCCAGCATCCAGGACACATACCCTGCCAGCACCCCTAACTGTGCCGTATCTTGTTGGTCTCCATCCAGTTCACCTATGTGGTAAATACAGGCAGCAAACATTTTTCTCAGCAATGAACATGGGCCCAACACAGACGTCTTCAGCTGCCAAGCGCACATGTAACTGGTCAGCCAGTGTCATAGGGACAAATCTGCTGACAGATGCCCTTTAAAGAGGACCTGTCCCCTCTCCAGACATGTCTGTTTTAACAACTACTTGCATTCCCCATGTAATAACAATTTTGGAAAATCTATTCTATAAATCTATGATATATGGTACGTGGGGGCTCTATTATAGGTTCGCATTGGGGTCATGTTACACTTCCAATGTCACATGTGCTGCCCAACTATAAGCTACATAGTTAAAATAATGACTGTAGAGGGTTAACACGATTAACCAGCAGAGAACCTAGCAGTATCCTATATACAGGCTCGGACTGGCCCACAGGGGTACAGAGGAATCCCCTGGTGGGCCCCTAAGCAAGGTGGGCCCCTAGTCTCCCACCCCCTGCACAAGTGGCACATAACACAGTACACTTACTGCACTACATACATATATTCGATGTACAGCAACTTAACCTGCCTATCTTTATATAAAAAACTTGTTAGTATATTTATTATATTTGAATGTATCAGTACGGTGGGCCCCCAAAATGTATTTTACTGGTGGGCCCTAGGCAGCCCAGTCCGACACTGCCTGTATACATAATGACACTACAACATCTGTAACCATCGCATGCATCAGTTGTTTTTTTCACCAAGGAGACCGACTGTATACTTGCAAAATCATTCAAGAACCATTTTCTTTATGTAAGGGATCTAATATAAACGCAGAAATACTTGTTTAAACCGAGGGACTCAAGAATGACACAAGTAATTGACTTAAAGGAAAATTTCTCTCCCATGACTTGTTCTGAGCCAACGCCCAGATTTTTTGTGATTTGTCACTACATGCAAAGACATAGCCCCAGGTAGTATGCATTGTAGGATATTGTGTGCTTAGTGAGGTAGTCCTGACGGGAGGCGCAGACTGCCTCTTCTATACCTGTCATTTTAAAAGGTCGGATTAATAGCAAACACTTATGCATCCATCCAGGGGCGTAGCTAACGGCTCATGGGCCCTGGTGCAAGAGTTCAGCTTGGGCCCCCCTTCCCTCAGGCTGGGAACACACCTAGGCATTTTTGGATCAGGCGTTTTTTTGAGCGTTTTTTCCGCGGAAAAGCGCGTTTTTTAGGCGTTTTTGTATTTTTGCAACGCGCGTATTTGGGGCGTTTTTTGATTGACAGCTTACAGTTTGCAGAAAAAAAGAATCCCCACCCAGCAAAGGTGGGTGGAGATTCTGCCTTTCTGCTGTGTTTTACTACAAAAACGCGCGATCATATGCGCGTTTTTGAAGCGGAAAACGCGCATATTTTCTTATATGCGCGTTCCCATGCTTTTTAATGGGTGCAAACGCTTGGGCAAACGCCCCAAAGAAGCTCATGCACAAGCGTTTGCGTTTGGCGTTTTTCAGCGCGTTCAAACGCGCTGTAAAATGCTCAAGTGTGAACCATGTCCATTGGAATACATGGGTTTTCACTTGTTGTGCGTTTTTCAGCGCGTTTGAACGCGCTGAAAAACGCTTAGGTGTGTTCCCAGGGTCAGTGCTTTGTGTGTCTTCTTATGCGGCACAAGGTTCTTTGGGCCCCCTCAGGCTCCTGGGCCCGGTAGCGACTGCTAACTCTGCACCCCCTATAGCTACGCCCATGCATCCATCATACCTTGCATCAATCAATGCTAATTGGAAAGTGAGGTCTTGCCTTCCCCCATTATAAGTATTTGCAGCCTTGCGGTAAATCATTGCACTAAATAATACCACTCAATGGAATTAATTTCACCTAGTGCAATGAGGGCTGCACCTGTTCCGCCTACTAAATCTGAAAAGCGCTTGCCGTGATTTAAGGGACAGCCAATAAAATAGTTTTATGGAGGCCATGTACGTCAAATTTAAACATCCGTAGTGTGTTGCGGATCCGCAAATTGCCTTCCCATAGAGATGCCTATTCTTGTCTGCAGGTTGCGGACAAGAATAGGACATGCTCTATCTTTTGCGGGCCGAAACCTGGTAGTGTGGTCTTGCAGCTCCACAAATGCGGAAGCGGAGAGCACATAGTGTTCTCTCAGCATCACGTCCAGCCCCATTTACAAAGAATGGGTCCACATCAATTCCGCAGAATTGCGGAATGGATGCGGACAAAATTGCGACGTGTGAATGGGGCCTAAAGCTTCTTGCAATGTAACATGCAATGAGTCATCTTGGGTTTTAGTCTTCTACTGGTGCCGGCTTACTTTGTAATAAAGATTAGTAATTAAATTACTTTCCCTTTCATTTCATTATATGTTCCTTAATAAAAGCCCTTCGTTCTTATCCCACGACAGTAAGGTCTTAGAGAACCAAGCAAGCCATTATCTTCAATTAGAAAGTTGCGGAGGAGTATGCCATTGTAGACAATAGAGGTCTGTGCAGGACTGATACTGTATGTCTCAATTCATTCTGCTGAAGCATCAGAAACAGAAATGTAAAGGAAGACAGAATACCTCTTGATGGGACATAAATCTACTTTGATGGAAGAACATGACTATCTAAGAGGACTATGCATCATTTATCATCGTCACCATCTACATTTATAGTTCTCTACCATTCTCCACAGCACTACAATTAGGAATAGTAGTATAGAAAACAATCTAGCAATGCAAAAAATTACAAATAAAGCATAGGAAATATTGTTTACCCAGGGCTGGAACTATAATTCATAGGGCCCCATAGCAAAATACGATGGTTCCCCAAAAAAGCAGCGTAAGAAGCAATAATTAAAGGTATGTATAATAGCACCATATATCAGAAAACCCACGTTATAGCAAAAAGTCACCATATTGTTATGTTCCTGCACCTGATAGGGCTCTTCCCCAAAACTTTTGGGCCCCATAGCAAGTGCTATGGCTGCTATGGCTATAGTTGCCCCCATATGTACAACATCTGCTAAGATAAATGGAAAACAGACCCTGACGTTGCAGCTCGAGGAACTGAGTTAACAGATGGGGTTTTCTTGTTTTATTACTTAAAGGGGTATTCCCATCTCAAACACTTATGGCATGTCACTAGGATGTGCCATCAATGTCAGATCGGTCCTCCTATTACCAGAAGGGGTTCCCCCAAAGTGAAGGAGAGCACACCACACATGCGCAGCATACTCTCCATTCACTGCTATGGGAGTTCCAAACATAGCTGAGCGAGCACAAGAAACAATGGGCAGAAACTGTGAGTGAGCGCTATTGGACTAAAGGAGTAAAGAGCTACAAGGCAGTCACATTATTACTATTATTAATAATAATAATAATAATTATTAACCCCTTAAGGACACGGCCCTATTTTACCTTAAGGACCAGGCCATTTTTTGGAAATCTGACCAGTGTCACTTTATGTGGTGATAACTTTAAAACGCTTTTACTTATCCAAGCCATTCTGAGATTGTTTTTTCGTCACATATTGTATTTCATGACACTGGTAAAATAAAGTCGAAAAATTTCATTTTTATTTATAAAAAAATACCAAATTTACCAAAAATTTTGAAAAATTTGCAATTTTCCAAGCTTCAATTTCTCTACTTCTAGAATACATAGTAATACTGCCAAAAAAAGTTATTGATTTACATTCCCCATATGTCTACTTCATGTATCGATCATTTTGGGAATGCCATTTTATTTTTTGGGGACGTTACAAGGCTTAGAAGTTTAGAAGCAAATCTTGACATTTTTCAGAAATTTTCAAAAACCCAGTTTTTAGGGACCAGTTCAGGTCTGAAGTCACTTTGTGAGGCTTACATAATAGAAACCACCCAAAAATGACCCCATTCTAGAAACTACACCCCTGAAGGTACTCAAAACAGATTTTACAAACGTCATTAACCCTTTAGGTTTTCCACAAGAGTTAATGGCAAATAAAGATAAAATTTCTGAATTTCTATTTCTTGGAAAATTTTCCATTTTAATCCATTTTTTCCAGTAACAAAGCAAGGGTTAACAGCCAAACAAAACTCAATATTTATTGCCCCGATTCTGTAGTTTTCAGAAACACCCTATATGTGGTCGTAAACTGCTGTATGGCCAAACTGCAGGGCGCAGAAGGAAAGGAACGCCATATGGGTTTTGGAAGGCGGATTTTGCTGGACTGGATTTTTGACACCATGTCCCATTTGAAGCCCCCTGATGCACCCCTAGAATAGAAACTCCATAAAAGTGACTCCATCTAAGAAACTACACTCCTCAAGGTATTCAAAACTGATTTTACAAACTTTGTTAACCCTTTAGGTGTTCCACAAGAGTTATTGGCAAATGGAGATGAAATTTCAGAATTTCAAATTTTTGTTACCTTGCCTCAAAAAAAGTGTAATATAGAGCAACCAAAAATCATATTTACCCTAAAATAGTACCAACAAAACTGACACCTTATCCCGTATTTTCTAAAATGGGGTCACTTTTTGGGAGTTTCTACTGTAGGGGTGCATCGGGGGGGCTTCAAATGGGACATAGTCTCAAAAAAAACAGTCCAGCAAAATCCGCCTTCCAAAAACCATATGGCGTTCCCTTCCTTCTGGGCCCTGCCGTTTGGCCATACAGCAGTTTACGACCACATATGGGGTGTTTCTGCAAACTACAGAATCAGGGCAATAAATATTGAGTTTTGTTTGGCTGTTAACCCTTGCTTTGTTACTGGAAAAATGGATTAAAATGGATAATTTGCAAAAAATAGCTGTTTTGGGACAGTTCTGTATTTTTGTTATTTACATCGTTGAACTGACAGGTTAGATTGTGTGCTATTTCTATAGAGCAGGTTGTTACTGACGCGACAATACCAAATATGACTACTTTTTGGGTTTTTTGTTTCAGTTTTACATAATAAAGCATTTTTGAAAAAATGATTTTTAGTGTCTCCACATTCTGAAAGCCATAGTTTTTTTTTTTTTTTTTTGCGATTGTCCTATGTATGGGCTCATTTTTTGCAGGATGAGATGGCGGTTTGAATGGTACTATCTTGGGGTGCATATGACTTTTTGATCACTTGCTATTACACTTTTTGTGATGTAAGGTGACAAAAAATTACTTTTTACAACGTTTTTATTTTTATGTTTACAGCGTTCACCTGAGGGGTTAGGTCATGTTATATTTTTATAGAGCAGGTCGTTACGAATGCGACGATACCCAATATGTATACTTTTTTTATTTATTTTGGTGTTACACAATAATATCCTTTTGAAACAAAAAAAACATGTTTTAGTGTCTCCATAGTCTGAGAGCCATATTTTTTCAGTTTTTAGGCGATCGTCTCAGGTTGGGTATAATTTTCGCGGGATGAGGTGGCGGTTAGATTGGCACTATTTGGGGGTCATATGACTTTTTGATCGCTTGCTATTACACTTTTTGTGATGTAAGGTGACAAAAAATGGCTTTTGACAAAGTTTTTTTTTTTACAGTGTTTACTTGAGGGGTTAGGTCATGTGATATTTTTATAGAGCAGATTCTTACGGACGTGGAGATACCCAATATGTCTACTTTTTTTAAATTTTTTTACATTTAACACTAAAAAGCATTTTTGAAACAAAAAAAATCATGTTTTAGTCTGAGAGGCATAGTTTTTTTATTTTTTGGGCAATTGTTTTATGAAGGGGCTCATTTTTTGCGGGATGAGATGGCGGTTAGATTGGTACTATTTTGGGAGGCATATGCCTTTTTGATCGCTTTGTATTACACTTTTAGTGATGTAAGGTGCCCAAAAATGGCTTATTTACACCATTTTTTTTCTTTTTTTTTATGGCGTTCACCTGAGAGGTTCAGTCATGTAATATTGTTATAGAGCTGTTTTTTACGGACGCGGCGATACCTAATATGTGTAGTGTATTTTTTTTTTTTACTTTTTATTCAGTGATTTGTGTTTTTTTTTATTTTGGACCCAGACCCACTTGGTTCTTGTAGATCCAGTGGATCTGGTGTCTATATAATACAGTACAGTACACTATATAGTGTACTGCACTGTATTTTTTACTTTTCACAGTCTGGTCAGACTTCTGCCTTTAGCAGAAGTCTGACCAGAGTTACTATACCATGGCAAACAGGACGCTTCTGAAAGCGTCCTGCTGCCATGGTAACCATCACCCACTGCCATTAGAGAGCAGTGGGTGATGGATGGGGAGGAGGGAGCTCCCTCCTCTGCGATCCCATCCTGGGGGGCTGCATAGGCACAGCAGCCCCCGATGGGAGAGGGAGGGAGCTCCCTCCTGTTAACACCTTCCATACCGCGGTCCGTCCGGACCGCGGTGAAGGAGGTTAAACGGCTGGCATCTGCAGCACAGATGCCAGCCGTTTCTATCAGAGTGCCAGCAATGTGCTGGCACTCTGATCAGAACCACTAGACACCAGGGAATTATTACAAGGGAGGCGGGCGGGGATCGCTATTGCGATCCCGCCTGCCGCACCGCCCGCCTCCCGCACCGCCTCCCGCCGCCGCAACAAGATTGGGGGCTGCAGGGGGGGTTAAAATTTTTAACTTTGGGGCAATTAACTCTCTGATCCCCGCGGTCACAGACCGCGGGGATCAGAGATCGCTAAAACTGCTGCAAACCACAGGTCTGAATTGACCTGCGGTTTGCAGCGATCGCCGATACGGGGGGGTCACATGACCCCCCCCGGCATTAGAACATGGTTCCTGCTGATCTACATCAGCAGGAACCATGTTGCTACCATGCCCACATCGGGTGCAGTAGCAGTTTAAACACAGGGTGTACATGTACGCCCTGTGTCCTTAAGGACTCGGACATTAGGGCGTACCTGTACGCCCTGTGTCCTTAAGAGGTTAAAGCGCCATTCATTCCATTGCGCTGTACATATAAAAAGTGGTGCACATACATAATACAGACAATTGCACTAAGCATGAACAAGACGAGTTACAGACTGGTACAGAAGGAGAGGGGGCCCTGCCCGTGAGGGCTTACAATGTACATGGTATGGGAGAAGGACACAGTAGGCGAGGGTACATAAATGAATTCATTATGGTATGCTGCAAGAACCATGCAATTCCCACAAGCCACCAAGCTATTACACTGCAGTGATAGAGCGGGCACAGGAGCTGTGTCTGCACCATCACTTGTGACCACCGACCTTTTTATACAGCTGACAACTCTTTCAATGCAGACCCTTGTATCTAAGTGATTAGACCGAGGGAGGGGGCTTGCTCTGTCGCTCCACTGGTGCTCCCGGGAGGCAATATACATTGAACGGAGCGGCAGTGTACATGTCGACCACTACATCACTCAAACCCCTCCAGAACTGAGGGCTCAGGATTCTCATGCTTCTGAGTGATGGGGGTCTCAGCAGTCTCATAAGTCAGGGAAAATGGTTAGCAATCTAGAAGAAGTACAGACGGGTCCCATCTAATAGCATAGTTAAAGGGGTTGTCTCACAAAAAATATTCTACAGTTTTCAAACCAGCACCTGGATCTGAATACTTTTGTAATTGCATTTAATTAAAATTTTTGTATAACTACTAAGTTCTTCAATAAAATATATCTATATAGTGCCACTTAACTTCTTATTTCTTTGTCCAGCTCACTGAGATGGCCGCACATGCTCAGTTTCATCTTTCAACTGCCTCCTGAGCTGTGATAGGGAGAGCTGAGACACGCCCCCTGGGCTGTGATAGGGAGAGCTGAGCCACGCCTCCTGAGCTGTGATAGGGAGAGCTGAGACACGCCCCCTGAGCTGCAGCAGAAAAGACACTCCCCTGAGACTGTAAGCTTGATATAAATCTAGCAGAGCAATGAATGGGGAGATTTCTAGATCCATGTGAGGTACAGGGCTGGTTCTAGCTTTGTTAGAAAGGTATTGTCATGTTCTATATGATGTCTGATTTTCATTTTTTTACATTATTCATGGGATAACCCCTTTAAGTAATTTGGATCATTCAAAATGTTAAATGGGTTGTGTCACTCCAGGAAATAGCACTTATCATGTAGAGAAAGTTAATACAAGTCACTTACTAATGTATTGTGATTCTCCATGTTGCCTTCTTTGCTGGCTGGATTCATTTTTCCATCGCATTATACACTGCTCAATTCCATGGTTACGACCATCCTGCAATCCATCAGTGGTGGTCGTGCTTGCACACTATAGAAAAAAACACGAGCCAATGTGCGCTCGTACGGTTCTTGCCAACAGAGTGGCCAGTGCTTTTTCCTATAGGGTGCAAGTACACCCACCGCAGCTGGATTCCAGGGTGGTCATAACCATGGAAACGAGCCGTGTATGATGTGATGTAAAAAATTAATCCAGCCAGCAAATAAGGCAATATGGACAATCACAATACATTAGTAAGTGCCTTGTAGTAGCTTTCTCTACTTTATTGATTGGCAGGCAATAGACATCAGCAAGATTCAGGGTATAAACCGCTATAACTGGTACCAGCAGCAGTTCACAACTGGATGACAGTATGGCGCTCTCTTCTCTAACTGATGGGGAGGCAAGTGTGTCGATGGCGTTTTGTGCAATCCTGCACTTCATCGGGCCAAAGTGCAGGAGCACACAAAACGGCCGTCACCTTTTCAGTCCACATCCCATGCACCCTGTTGTTTTTAAAGGGGACAGCTCCGCATCCTTCTTCCTCTACTATATGTTGGAACCTAGAGAGATGTTTAGTGACATGGACACCAAAGGATGTGTCTTCATGTGAGAAAAACTGCCAGCCATGTCCTTCTCATCTTTGGATTGTACCGGTAGTGCATACTGCTCGATGATTTCCCTGTGCCACCCATTCTAGTTATCCCGCAGACAGACTAATCTCCTCTCTGCACCTTTCTTTCCATTCAACACAGTAGGGGTATTCACATGAAGTAAGACTGCAGAGATGGGAGAAGAATGAGCCTATTCTTACAGACGTTTGATGCTAAAATAGTAAAATGTGAATGTTTCTAACGAACTTGCCCAAATGTTTGAGGTGTTCTGGGCTTTCCCATGACCTGTAACAACACGACTGGAGCAATATGTACAATGTAATGTCTCTCTAGGCCTTAGCATGACATGAACACTAAAGTCAAATGTTCGGGGAATTCTGGACACTTTTGGAACGCCAAGCCATGTCTAAAAGCGAGATAAAGGTATTAATAAAAGTATAGAGGATGCTGTGTACACTAGATAAGGAAAGAAAACAAGCTTTCAAATCTTAATAAAGAATAAGGAAGCAGTTGTTTCCTTTGCACAAGCGACTGTTTCTGAACTAGCTCCATAAAACATGGCGGGCGATAACCTGCGATTGTTCAAAAGTAACATAAAGAGAACAAACTGCTGCCCTGACTGCAGTGCAGGCTTCACGATCTTGTATCTCCCACATCCATGTCGTTGCGATATTCCAGATTTATTTTACTGGAGATTCTACAAGCTTTCTTTGTTTCAGTTTTAAAGATGTGATATTGCGGAGCACTCTTAATTAAAAAGGTCTCACGCTTCGTCCCGCCTAGGGCCTCTTTCACACGAGCGGGACAGATTGGCTCAGGATGGGTTCAGTGAAACTCGCACCATTTTTCAAGCAAGTTCAGTCAGTTTTGTCTGTAATTGCGTTCAGTTGTTCAGTTTTTTCCTCGCGGGTGCAATGCATTTTGATGCGTTTTTTACGCGCGTGATAAAAAACCGAAGCCTTACAAACAACATCTCTTAGCAACCATCAGTGAAAAACGCATTGCATCTGCACTTGCTTGCGAATGCAACGCGTTTTTCACTAAAGCCCCATTCACTTTTATGGGGCCAGGGCTGCGTAAAAAACATGTTTTTCACGTAACGCACAACTGATATGTGAAAAAAACGCTCATGTACACAGACCCATTGAAATGACTGGGTCAGGATTCAGTGCGGGTGCTATGCGTTCACGTCACGCATTGCACCTCGTGGAAAACTCGCTCGTGTGAAAGGGGCCTAGGTCTGTTATGCCACCCACTTTAAGGCCCCTTTCACACAAGTGAGTTTTCCATGTGGGTGCCATGCATGACTTAAACGCATTGCACCAACACTGAATCCTGACCCATTCATTTCAATGGGTCTTTGTACATGAGCTTTTTTTTTCACGCATCAGTTCTATATTCTGCGTTTCTTACGCAGCCCTGGCCCCATAGAAGGGAATGGGGCTTCAGTGAAAAATGCATTGCATCCGGAAGCAAGTCCGGATGCAATACGTTTTTCACTGATGGTTGCTAAGAGATGTTGTTTGTAAACCTTGAGTTTTTTATCACGCGCGTGAAAAACACATCAAAACGCATTGCACCCGTGCGGAAGAAACTGAATAAGGCCCCTTTCACACAAGGAAGTTTTCTGCGCTGGTGCGATGTGTGACATGAATGCATAGCACCCACACTGAATCCTGACCCATTCATTTCAATGGGTCTGTACACACGAGCACTTTTTTCAGTTCTGCGTTGCGTGAAAAATGCAGCATGTTCTATATTCTGCTTTTTTCACGCAGCTCTGGCCCCATAGAAGGGAATGGGGCTTCAGTAAAAACGCATTGCATCCGGAAGCAAGTGCGGATGCAATGCATTTTTCACTGAAGGTTGCTAAGAGGTGTTATTTGTAAACCTTCATTATTTTATCACGTGAGTGAAAAACGAATCACAATACATTGCGCTGAAACACTGAACGCAATCGCAGACAAAACTGACTGAACTTGCTTGCAAAATTGTGCGAGTTTCACTGAACGCATCCGGAGACAATCTGTATTGTTTCTGTGGAAGAGGCCTAACTGACTGACACTTTAAGCCCTCTTTCACACAAGCTATACGGATTGTGTCAGGATCTGTTCATTCATTTCTATGGGTAAAAAATGCATAATACAGAACATGCTGCAATTTTTCCTGAACCCTGAGATGACGCATGAAAAACGACGCTCACGTATGTACACAGACCTTCTGAAATGAATGGGTCAGGATTCAGACCGGATTCTATGTGTTCGCTCCACGCATCGCATCTGGATGGAAAACTTGATCATTGAAAGTGGCCTAATGGAGAGGATATATAGGGGTGATGTGTCTCACGTCGATATAGGTATATTGTGGCTGCGGTTTTCTTTCCATCATGGGAGGTGGAGCTAAATGGATCCGGCATGACCCACAATGCAAGTCGATGCAATCGATCTGTCCCCCATTGACTTTCAATGGTGCTCATGATGACAGATCCGTCATTGATATTTTACAGATAACACAACCAGATCTGTTCATAATGGATGCAGATGGTTGTATTATCAGAACGGATATGTTTTTACTGATCCCTGCCAGATCAGGCAAAAACACAAGTGTGAAAGTAGCCTAAGCAGGGTGGAGTAAGACAGGGGCCACCACCCACCACCAAAGGCACAGTTAGCAGCACTGAGAACATATAATCTGTTAGGCCTCTTGCACACGGCCGTAGTTGGTGCACGGGCACAGACTGTGGGGCAGCCGCAGCGAATCGCGGACCCATTTACTTGAATGTGTCCGCGATCTGCCCGTTCCACAAAAAGATAGGACATGTTCTATCTTTTTGCGGGACGGAAGTATGGAACAGAACACCACGTTAGTGCTTCCGTAGTGTTCCGTTCCGTCATTCCGTTCCACACCGTTCCACAACCCATTAAAATGAATGGGTCCGCATCCGTGATGCGGAACGGCAACTGAATGGTGTCTTGTATTGCGGATCCGCAAATGCGGTACCCAATACTGGCACAGGGCTCACACGTTTGTGTGCAAGAGGCCTAAGTCTAATGTTCTACATAGAAGCAAGGGACCCATATAAAAAATCAGCATGGTTTCCCTCTTCTAGTACCTCATCCTATTCCAGGAAAGGATGGACCGGCCATTGTTCTCACCACTCTGCTCGTTACTTGAAGAGGAGAAGGGCGGCATTGTTCTTTAAGAAAGCCAAGTTTCATTTTATAGACAGGATTAATGACCTTGGCATGGGAAAATCAGCTTTCAAAAAGTTGTGTTTTTCTTATACTGAGAAACACTTAATTCTTTAATCCTAAATTACGACTGATGATATTGTTGTCAACCCTGTTGGTTCTCTTTGATTTCAATTTATGATTTCTGCTAAGAGCCAACAGGCTACTTGGACATAGCTGAAAAGCATTTTATAATGTAAGAAAAATAGGACAAAATTCAGAAAAGGATAAAAATTCCCTTTGTCTTTTTTCCTTTCTCTGGCATAATGAGATGTTCCTCAGAGATCTGTTTCATTCAGTAGAACTGTGTGGTATCCAGATGTTGTGGCCAAAATAGGGATCCTAAAAAGCAAACATATTACAGCCTTATAAAACCAGCCTTACAGTTTTGTTGCAGTACTTTGTATTTTTCAACATTTTTTATTGTACAGGAGTAATTGCACTCTCTACCCTGATACAGATTGCAGACATAGATTTATGATGCATAGTGTGTAAAGGAATGCACGTGCAATGTCGGGTCGCAGTATAGTGCGTGCCTAGACACAGTGCTGCACAAAGTGCAGAGGCACCCCCAGGAGAAGAGAAAGGGACCGAGGGGGGCTATTCCAAAATTTGCTGTGAGGCCCAGTCAGTTCTAGTTACGCCGCAGCATTACTTATATAGACCAAATATTGATTACAGATTCCCTTTAAGACCGTGGTCCAAATTGTCGCAGGTGCAGCATTATGAAGTGCCTTTTGCGCCCTGGCATTAGAAGAATTTTGACATCTCTGACTTTTTTAGTGTAACCAGGCTGTCTATTACTCTCTGATTCCTCTAGCGCCGTTGTATGGAAGCAGTAGTTTAAAGGTTTAACTTCAACTTTTCTTCATATATAAAACTGCTGCCTCCGCAGCAGATAGTCCATGTACAAAACACATGTTGAATAAAGTATCACAAAATGGCGGTTCAACTGTTCAAAATTGTCATTCAACATAAAATAGTGGATATATTTCTCTCTTCAGTATCTGTACTCTCACTTCAAGTTATTTAAGCACTTTATGATCTCTCTGAGTGCTATCTCTGAGGCTTAACCAATAGTTTTACTTGCTCTATATGATCTGGTATGAGCAGTTCGCAGACTATACGTAGTTTGCGTAGTTTGGTCGCAATTTGCTATTTGGTCTATTCATTTGCTTATTGCATACTGTTTATTTGGTGGAACTGCAAGTAAACACATATAACCAGTTCAGTACATTAACAACAGGAACATCCATAACTGTATTAAATGCCTATTTTGGCCTCTTTGCTTCCATAAAAATGAACTCTCGGTGGAGTTAATGTCTGTTCAGCTTCTCTCCTCTGGTGTAATGAATTCTAGCAGCTCCTAAAAGGGAATTTTCCAGACAGGCTTAGTGAGGCTGGCTGTAATTGGCCAAGACTTCTGCTCAGTGTGAAACTGGCTGTGATTGGTTAAGACTCCTGGGCAGTGACAACAGCTTAACTCTATACTTTGTGGTTTTAATTCTGCTGTGTCATTGAGCTTATATTACCGTCATATAATGAATCTTAAAGGCATATTATCTTTTCTGCTTCTATGAACACAATATATAACTGTTACATGACATCTAAAACATGAAGTCACAGAAAATTAACTCTGCTTTGTCTTTAACATGTAAACATATGAACTGTATTAAGGTTATTAGCAGGTCTAGCTGTATATACATGTAAGTCATATGAGCAACCTAGGACAGGTTTTAGCTGGCCAGCTACACTAACTGGGTGAAACAGTTGACTCTGTCCTTTGCAGACAGTAGGAATACTGCCTGTGACAATCCAATTTCTGCGATCAGAAAACATAAGCACCAGGTTTTTAGCTATAGAGGGTGCAAAGGTAACAGACCTTGGTGCCTATTGGGGGCCAAAAAAACGACCTCTGCCACACCAGCATAATAAAGGATACATCATATAAGCTGTTTGTAGAATAAGCAATCCTTTCTGTAATGCTGCAAACCCCTTTAATGTCTAGAGATAAGAAATGGACAGATCTCCACTGGGACATGAAGGTAATGTGACATCATTCTCAGTAGTGACAGTAATACTACACAACCAGACACCTCGTTGTACTTTCACTGGTATGGAATGATTATACGAGGTTAGCGGTGACTCATATAAGGGTGTGTGTATGATTTGTGTTGCTGAAGGTGACCAATTCCTGAGTAGGCAAAAGACGGCATTATTCAAGCCTGGGGATAAACATTTTGAGGTTTATGATTATTGCCATAGGTGTGTGTGCAGGTTAATGGTTTACACATCTGCATTTCCGGAACATTTCATAAGCCATGGCAAATATAAAATTCTCTTCAGAGCCACCGACTAGACTTTGGCGGAGTAAAACATGACAGATGTTCGGCATGTAGCAGCCTGTAGCCTTTACTGAGTATTTACAGCATGTCCATACTATGTGTCTTACTTTCACGCCCGTCATTGACGTGTCATGTGTCACGACATTATGATCCAGCCCATCTGCAGTGGTAAAATGTTAAATTTGAACAAGGCAATTTTTTTTAAAGGCGTCATAGCTACAATATAAATAGAAGAACAATCCTGGAAGTGTACCGCTGACATAAGGCAATAATATGTAGCTGTCCAAAAAGGTATAGTTATAGCCATACAAAAAGCACAAATGCAATATAAAAAGAGCAAACCTACACCATAAACATAGCAGTCATGCAAAAGAGAAGTAAGCCTATGTAAAAAAAAATCTCATGGTTAGTACTGTGCAAAACTCTAGTTGTAAGCAAGTGTAAGCCAAAGAAGCAGGAGTCTGTAGCACTCAAGTGTTTCTGCAAGAGTGACGCCCCTCTGGGCACCTTACTGGCTCATTTGCATACAAAATAAACTGGATTTTCATAAGATAGAAAACATCTATTGCTGGAACAAAGGCACATCTAGAAATAAGGTACTAAGTGCTATTAGGCTATGGCTTTCCTTCAATAGCGATTATCCTGGTGACAGATTTCCTTTAAAAAAAATCTTAAAAGCAGAATAGAAATATCGGAATCAGGGGACACTGTGCTTACGCATTTCGAGAAAACACTCTGCTCTTTGTCATACCCTACACTAAGAGTGTCAGCTCGAAACGCATAAGCAGATTGCCCGCCAATACCAATATTTTTGCTCTGCTCTTCTGATTTCTTTTAATATAATTTATCAGTAACATAATTTGCCACTGACAACATCAACACTGCAGTATTACAAGCAACTGATAGTTGTCAAAATGTATTATTTTGAATAGAATTCAAGGGACATGAAATATGGCTTGGCACCTATAGATATTTTATGCTGGAAAAATAAATTAATAACCACAGTACAAAAAACTCTCCGCAGATCGGAATATAATGTGTTTCCTTCTCTAAATAACTTTTCTGTATGTTTTACAGCAAGAAATGACAAGGAGTACAATACAGAAACAAATATTCTGCTTATTTCCTACGTTCTCTGGCAATTCTCAGGAACCTGGCTGTATTATTACAGGAATCTGTCTGCAGACTGTTTTCACACGTGTTGTCTTATCTGTCTGCACACTCGTGATATCCCAGGATGAGCTCCGAGGTCACATTCTGATTCTGTTGAAGTCACTTATTCCTGGCTGTGTTATTAAATTATAAAATGAGAGAAAGTGATTTGACCATCACTAGAGCATAACCGAACATGAATCTGCAGATGGTAGGAGCAGTGGAGCATTAATTATAAAGGCTGCAATGTTTGTAGATTATTTCAGAATACAGAACAAACACAGAACCAGAGATAGGTGCACACTGCCGTCACACTAAACCCTCACACTGATGTTAAAAATTGAGAGTTAGTTCGACATATCCTACTAGGAGGACATGTCTTAAGCCTCGGGCACCAGCGTCAAGGTCTCTCAAGTAGCCCGAGGGCCCTAACACTCACCTACCTGCGCCATATGGGCGATATCAGGGGCCAGTGGGCAATTACAGGAGCATTAGGACGACTCACAAACATCTCCTCTGTTACCTCCAGCATGTAGCCATGCTTGCAATGGGAGGTGGGAGGTGTCTATGAGCCCTACCCAAGACTGACTGATATAGCCCAAGGCCTAGCAGGTGCACCCAAATGTGACCTGAAGATGAAAAACAGGCACATTTAAATTGGAGTTTATACACCTCCGTACATATATATATATAAACCATCAAAAAACGTGGTGATAAGGTAGGTGAGTGTTAGGGCCCTCTTGAGAGACCTTGACGCTGGTGCCCGAGGCTTAAGACATGTCCTCCTAGTAGGATATGTCGAACTAACTCTCAATTTTTAACATCAGTGTGAGGGTTTAGTGTGACGGCAGTGTGCACCTATCTCTGGTTCTGTGTTTGTTCTGAATTCTTGCCACATCCACATAAATTTCATCTTATGTAGGATGTCCATTGTGGTACTTGTAGTCCGTTGCTGGCATCATCCATTGTATGCATTTTTTGCTGGTGATTGCCATTAGCAACGGACTACAAGTGCAGGATGTGCTCCCCTATAGAAATGCACAACTGCATATGGGTATGAGCGCATCCTGCTTTCTTATCACCACGTTTTTTGATGGTTTATAATTATTTTAGAATACAAGGAACGATTCTAAGGCCCCTTTCACACGAGCGAGTTTTCCGCGCGGGTGCAATGCGTGAGGTGGACGCATTGCACCCGCACTGAATCCGGACCCATTCATTTCTATGGGGCTGTGCACATGAGCGGTAATTTTCACGCATCACTTCTGGGTTGCGTGAAAATCGCAGCATGCTCTATATTGTGCATTTTTCACGCAACGCAGGCCCCATAGAAGTTAATGGGGCTGCGGGAAAATCGCAAGCATCCGCAAGCAAGTGCAGATGCAGTGCGATTTTCCCGCATGGTTGCTTAGCAACGGGACCAGATCTTTATTATTTTCCCTTATAACATGGTTATAAGGGAAAATAATAGCATTCTTAATAAAGAATGCATAGTAAAATGAAGATGAAGGGGTTAATAATAATAATAATAAAAATTAACTTACCTAAGCCACTTGATCGCGTAGTTGCGATCTGTCATCTCTTTTCAAGCTGTAGCTAACAACTAAAGGACCTGTGATGATGTCACATCACATGGTCTAATCACATGGTCCATCTTACCATGGTGATGGACCATGTGATTGGACCATGTGATGTGACGTCATCACAGGTCCTTTAGTTGTTAGCTGATGCTGGAAAAGAGAAGACAGATCGCAACTATGCAATCAAGTGGCTAAGGTAAGTTAATTTTTATTATTTTCAACCCCTTCCTCTTCATTTTACTATGCATTCTTTATTAAGAATGCTATTATTTTCCCATATGACCATGTTATAAGGGAAAATAATAAAGTCTCCAGAATACTCTACCCGAAACCGGACTTCAGTGATGAAGTCCGGCTTCGGGTCTGGGTACCAAACATGGCGATTTTACACACGCGCATGCAAAACGCATTACAAACGTTTGCACCCGCGCGGAAAAATCGCACATATTCCTGCAACGCACCCGCCTCTTATCCGGGCATCAAACATGACGCCCGTCTGAAAGAGGCCTAAGAGGTAGATATTTAACCTTAGGGGTGAGCAACATATACAGTGGTACAGGGTGCACCATCCTGCCCCTAAAGTGGGCAACACAGGCCTTTTCAGCAGGACAATGTGTGCTGTCACAATTCAAAAATTAGTTTAGGAATTCTTTGAGGAACATAACAAAAAAGTTCAAGGTATTGACCTGGCCTGCAATCAGATCCAGCATCTGTGGGATGTACTGGATAAACAAATCCATGGAGGATGCACATTACAACTTATAGAACTTTAAGGATCTGCAGATAACATCTTAGTATCAGATACCAGGTACACTTTAAAGGGGTTGTCCAAGATAATTAAAGGGGTATCCCCATCTCAGACATTAGAATATGCAGTTAATGTCAGATAGGTACATGTCCCTTGGAGGCCCACTCATATCTCCAGAAGCGAAAGGCAAGCACACCGTACATGTGTGGCATGCTCTCCATTCACTACTATGGGTTTGGGTTTGCAATGGATAGGATAAAATCTACAGCAAATCTGCACCAAAATCCACAACAAATCCCTAGAGTTGTAGCGTACCATCAAAGTGGGCAAGATTTTAAGAAATAAAATAATTCACAACATTAAGTGCAAATTTTACATGTTTAGCATGTCAATTTATGCTGTGGATCTCCACCATTGATTTCACCCTTGGATACAATGGAGATGGTGAAATTCACATAAAAAAACGCAAGTAACTCTTGCAGTTTTTGTCTCGTTCTTTTTTGCCCTTCAATTTGCCAAAGCAGACTTTTCCACTGTATGTTACATTTTGTCAGTAAAACTGACCTGTTACTTTCCTTCTCTGGGTCAGCACGATTATGGAGATACCACAAATGTATAGTTTTTATTGTGTTTTAACACGGATAAAAAATAAAAACCTTGAAAAAATGTGTTTATTTTGACCCCTATAGCTTTTTTGTAGTTATGTGTACAGATCTGTGTGTGGGGCTCATTTTTTGCAGGGCGATCTTTACTTTTCACTGATACCATTTTGGGGTGTGTATGACTTTTTGGTAATTTCAATTTTTCTGGGAGGGGAAGTGACTAGAGATGAGCGAATCAAAGCTGACAAAGTGCAATTCGTTTAGAATTTCAGGAAAAATTAGATTAGCAACGAATGCGAATTTCCTTGCACTTCTTGGTAACGAATTGTAATTTTCCTAACATGGCGGCTAAAATGGTGGCTACACGTGTGAGGACATGGGGCAAAGAACTCTGGGAGCCAGCCAGCCCCGTGATGTCACAGCCCTATAAATACATTGAAAAGTGTTTGTTCATCTTAGATTCAGACATTGAGTATCGTACTTTGTTCAGGGGTAGACGTGTATGCAGGCGCTAGGGAGAGTGAAAGAAAAACTAATTGTTAAAAAAAAAAAAAGGAAAGAAGCGATTTACTAGTGCAGGGAAAGGATAGTGAGAGGAATCAATGTACAGGCAGGGAGAGACATGTGCAGATGCTAGGGAGAATCATAGGATAATCCTTCCTCATTGTGAAAAAAAGTGATTTACAAGTGCAGGAAAACACTATTTGGGGATCCAGATAGTCTCATAATACAGCTCTGTCATTCCAGCAATTAGTTATTGGGGTGGAAGCGGTATGTTGAAAAACCTTTAGTGGCTTTTATCTGGGGAAAAACATAAATATATCGGCAGGTCACTTTTGCTGTTAACTGCACTGAAACTGCGCTGATATCATTTAGTGGACAATTTCAATACAATACAAGAAATATATACGCAGGTCACTTTTGTTGTTATTTGACCTGAAAGCATTTCTTGTCATATTTCACTACAATACTAGAAAAATAAACGCAGTTCACATTTGGTGTTATTTGCACTAAAAGCATTTATTGCCATATTTATAGAGAAAAAGAGAAAAACAGACTTAGTTCACATTTGGTGTTATTTGCGCTAAAAGCGTTTCTTGTCATATTTCACTACAATACGAGAAAAATAAACACAGTTCACACTTGGTGTTATTTGCACTGAAAGCGTGTATTGCCATATTTCTAGAGAAAAAGAGAAAAATAGACTAAGTTCATATCTGCTGTTATTTGCGCTAAAAGCGTTTCTTGTCATATTTTACTACAATACGAGAAAAATACATACAGTTCACATTTTGTGTTATTTGAGCTAAAAGCGTTTCTTGTCGTATTTCACTACAATGCATGAAAAATACACGCAGTTCACATTTTCTATTATTTGCGCTAAAAGCGTTTCTTGTCATATTTCACTACAATACGAGAAAAATAAACGCAGTTCACATTTGGTGTTATTTGCGCTGAAAGCATTTCTTGTCATATTTCACTACAATACGAGAAAAATACACGCAGGTCACATTTGGTGTTATTTGCGCTGAAAGCATTTCTTGTCATTTCACTACAATACGAGAAAAATACACGCAGGTCACATTTGGTGTTATTTGCACTAAAAGCATTTCTTGTCATATTTCACTACACTACGAGAAAAATAGACGCAGTTCACATTTGGTGTTATTTCCGCTGAAGGCGTTTCTTGACATATTTTACTACAATACGAGAAAAATACAAGCAGTTCACATTTGGTGTTTTTTGCGCTGAAAGCGTTTCTTGTCATATTTCACTACAATACAAGAAAAATACACGCAGTTCACATTTGGTGTTATTTGCGCTAAAAGAGTTTCTTGTCGTATTTCACTACAATACGAGAAAAATAGATGCAGTTCACATTTGGTATTATTTGCGCTAAAAGTGTTTGTTGTCGTATTTCACTACAATACGAGAATAATAAACGCAGTTCACATTTGGTATTATTTGCGCTAAAAGTGTTTGTTGTCGTATTTCACTACAATACGAGAATAATAAACGCAGTTCACATTTGGTGTTATTTGCACTGAAAGCGTTTATTGTCATATATTTCTAGAGAAAAATATTCGCAGTTCACTTTTTCTGTTATTTACTTAGAAATCGTTTAGTGGCCTATCTTAGTTCAATACGAGAAATATATACATGGTTTACTTTTGCTATTATTTACGCTGAAATCGTTTTGTTGCCAATTTCAAATCCTTTAGTTGCTTATCTCAGTAAAAAAAGAAATATATATTTTGGTGCTTTTAATTTATTTAGTTCAGCTAAAAGTATGTCAACAGAGATGTGCCAGACCCTGCACAGGGGAGTGTCAGAGGTGTAAATGATTCTGACACAGGCACAGGTCGCAGCAGAGTAAGGGGGCGTGGCAGCAGGTGTTTCTTCCTGAGGACTCAGGTCCACATGTCAGCTAGCGGTCGTGTCTTGACTAGCAACCCAGCGGTTCTTGATTGGTTGACTCGATCTTCGACTTCGTCGCAAGTGACAGCAGAACCAGCAGCCTGAGTCTAGAGCAGGCATCCTCAAACTGCGGCCCTCCAGCTGTTGCAAAACTACAACTCCCAGCATGCCTGAACAGCCTACAGATACCAGCCTACAGCAGGGCATTGTGGGAATTGTAGTTTTACAACATCTGGAGGGCCGCAGTTTGAGGATGCCTGGTCTAGAGTCACTGATGAGCAACTTTCTTCACCCACATAGTGAAGAAACTACTCACCAGCAGCAGCAGGTAGACCTGGAGCAGGACCTGAACCAGCAGGTGGTGGCATACTTTGACAGCACTCTGCCAGCCATCATAGAAGAGCCGCTGGACTACTGGGCAGCCAAACTAGATTTGTGGCCGCAACTGGCCGAGTTTGCCCTGGAAAAGCTGTCCTGCCTGGCCAGTAGTGTGGCATCAGAGCAGGTGTTTAGTGCAGCGGGGGCCATAGTTACCTCAAGAACTCGCCTGTCCACCCAAAATGTGGAGAGACTTAATTTTGTCAAGATGAATCAGGCGTGGATCAGCCAGGATTTCCACCCACCAGTGCCTGATACATCAGATTAGATCATCCATCTCCACACTATGTCACCGTGGCACTCTGTGGTATAATGCTGCTGCTGTTGCTGCCATCTCCTCACCATGTCACCTTGCCACTCTGTGGCCTCTTGTTGCTGCCATGTCCACACTATGTCACCTTGCCACTCTGTGGTATCATGCTGCTGCTGTCATCTCCACACTATGTCACCTTGCCACTCTGTGGTATCATGCTGTTGCTGCCATCTCCACACTATGTCACCTTACCACTCTGTGGCCTCCTGATGCTGCCATCTCCACACTATGTCACCTTGCCACACTGTGGCCTAATCATACGGCTGCTGTCACCTCCACACTTTGTCATTGTGCAAATCTGTGGCCTCCTGATGCTGGCGCCACCTCCAGACCGTGTCATTGTGCCACTTGGTGGTCTCCTCATGCTGCTTCGACCTCACCACTATGTCATAGGGCCACTCTGTGGACTTCTCATGCTGTTACCGCCCTCCCCATTCTATGACAGGGTCGCTATTGTCCTTGTTTGGGCTTCTTGAAATCACCATTTATTTGACCTTTCTTCTGAATGGTCAGAAAGAAGGAAAAATGAGATGCACAACGGATCCTGTCTGTTTTTTAATGATGTTTTTAAACATCTTAGTCTGACAGTTATATTGTGTAATAATAGGCGGTATTTCAAATTGTTCCCCATCATTCTTCTCTCCATTTTCATTCTTGCATCTTTTATTCTTAATTAATTCCTGTCTTTCTAATTCAGCTATTATTGTTTTTTGTTCTATTAACCTATCTCTACTGTAACCTTTTGATTCAAATTTATATTGTAGTTCCTCTGCTTCTTTCTCATAATCCTCCCTTTTTGTACAGTTTCTTTTTATTCGCATGAACTGGCTCTTAGGTATACTTTCCAGCCACTGGGGGAGATGACAACTATCTTGTGAAATAAAACTATTCACATCTGTGGGTTTGTTATATGTCCTTGTACATATTTTATCCTTCTCTATATAAATAGTTCAGTCTAAAAAATTAATCTCCCCTGTACTAAACACTGGTGTAAATTCCAAATAAAATTCATTTTTATTTAATTCTTTACAAAATTGCACCAATTCTCCCCCCCCCCCCCCAAAATAAAAACCACATTGTCTATTAAACGTTTCTAGAGGACGAGATTCACCCAGAACTTGCCGTTGGGGTGGATGACTTCATGTTCCCACTGCCCCACATATAAATTTGCGAATCTCATCCCCATCGCAGTACCCCACTGCTGAAGGTTAAAAGTATCTTCAAATAAAAAATAATAATTTTTCTTTAAAATAAACAATATACACTCCCCTATGAAATCAATTTGATCTCTAGGTAGTTCTCCCTGTTTTTCTAAAAAACAATTTTGCAGCTTCACATCCTTTCTCATTTTCTAATATAGTATAAAGTGATTTTACATAAAGTGTACCGATAATATAATGCAAGCTCCATTCTCCATTTCATTTAATATCTATAAAATTTGCTTAGTGTCTTTCAAATAGGTCGGTAACACCTAGGCACAAGGTTGTAAGTGGAAATCCACACACCTCGATAAACTGCTGGTTAGACATTCAATGCCTGATACAATCGGTCTACCAGGCGGTTCTATTGTACTTTTATGGATTTTGGGATATGGCAGAAAGCCGCAATCCTTGGGTGTCTGATTTCTACAAATTCCGCCTCCGTTTTATTTAATATACCTCGTTTTTTGACCCTTTGTATTAATCAATTTAATAATTTTTTATATGTTTCCGTTGGATCTTTCTTCAATATTCTATATGTTTTTTGGTCCCCCAATAAGTTGTATGCCTCCTTACAATCATTTTCTTTATCCATAAGTACGATACCACCACCTATGTCTGCTGGACATATAATGATGGCATTAGGCGTCACAGCTTCCCTCTCCACTTTTGATATATTGCTCATATATTGTATTTATTTTTATTTTTTGGGCCCTTTTACCTTCCGTATATCTTTGACTACTAGGTTCATAAATGTATTAAAAGACTGAGAGTACTCCTGTATCGGGTGATATCTAGACTTAACTTTCAAGTCAGTATGTTTGTAGTCATTATTAACCACTTCCCGACCGCCTAACGCACAACTGCGTTCTCGCGGCGGTCGGGCTGTTCTGGGGCGCCGCAGATCTGCGTCATCTCGCGAGACGCGAGATTTCCTGTGAACAGTAGCGGGCGTCTCAGGAGTTTAACTACAGCCTGCCAGCGATGATCCATCGCTGGCAGGCTGTAGATGCGATATAAATCGCATCAAACAAGTATATCAGACGCTGTTTTGTGAACAGCGTCTGATATACCTGCTACCTGGTCCTCTGGTGGTCCCATTTGCTGGGATCGACCACCAGAGGACCAGGTAACTATGTAAAGTTGCACCAAACACTACACTAACCCCCCACCCCCTCACCTATTAACCCCTTGTTAACCCCTTGATCACCCCATCTAGACCCCCTGATCACCCCCTGTCATTGATCACACCCCTTGTAAGGCTCCATTCAGACGTCCAAATGTGTTTTGCGGATCCGTGGATTCACGGATCCGCGGATCAAATCCGCGGATCTGCGGATCCTAGATCCTCAAAACACGGACACCGGCAATGTGCTTTCCGCATTTTGCAGATCCGCACATTGCCAGAACTATATAGAAAATGCTTTTTCTTGTCCGCAATTGCGGACAAAAATAGGACATGTTCTATATTTTTGCGGAACGGAAGTGCAGACCCGGAGCGCGGATCCGTAATTCCGGATCCGAGCGGGACAAAGTCTGTCCCCATAGAAATGAATGGGTCCGCAATTCCGTTCCGCAAACAGAATTGCGGACGTGTGAATGGGGCATAAGGGTCCCTTATCACCGCCAGTTAGTTAGCTACTTGTTAGGTAGCTAGCGCCCACCGCACCGCAGTCACTGATTTTGGCAGAGATTTTTTCATCCACATTGATTGATGCGAATGAATAAATCTGTGCCGTTCATTTTTTTTTTTTCAGCCCAGCGGCTGAACGGAAAAAAAATCTCATTACCCGTATGCTCAATATAAGGAGAATAGCAGAAACTCCTCATGCTGGCCATACGTGTAATGATTGCGGAGACCCCTAAAATGCCAGGGCAGTACAAACACCTCACATGTGACCCCATTTTAGAAAGAAGACACCCCAAGGTATTCCGTGAGGGATATGGCGAGTTCATGTAAAATTTTATTTTTGTCACAAGTTAGTGGAATATGAGACTTTGTAAAAATAAAAATCAATTTCCTCTAACTTGTGCCAAAATTTTTTTTTTTCTGTGAACTCTCCATGCCCCTCACGGAATACCTTAGGGTGTCTTCTTTCACAATGGGGTCACTTGTGGGGTTTTATACTGCCCTGGCATTTTAGGAGTCCTAAAGCGTGAGAATCCAAATGCGTAAAAATGCCCTGTGAAATACTAAAGGTACTCATTGGTTTTAGGGCCCCTTTGCGCATCTTGGCTGCAAAAAGTGGCACACATGTGGTATCGCCGTACTCAGGAGAAGTAGGGCAATGTGTTTTGGGGTGTATTTTTATATATACCGATACTTTGTGTGAGAAATATCTCTGTAAATGACAACTTTTTAAATTTTTTATTCAAAGTTGTCAATTTACAGAGATATTTCTCTCACACAGTATGGGTATATGTAAAAATACACCCCAAAACACATTGCCCTACTTCTCCTGAGTACGGCGATACCACATGTGTGACACTTTTGCAGCCAAGATGCGCAAAGGGCTCAAATTCAATGAGTAACTTTAGGAGGGCATTTTTACGCATTTTCTTCTCACGCTTTAGGACCCTAAAATGCCAGGACAGTATAAATACCCCACATGTTACCCCATTTTGGAAAGAAGACACCCCAAGGTATTCGCTGAGGGCATAGTGAGTCCATGAAAAAATTAAACTTTTGTTAAAAGTTAGCGGAAAGGGAGACTTTGTGAGAAAAACTATAAAAAATCAATTTCCACTAACTTGTGCCAAAAAAATATTTTCTATCAACTCGCCATGCCCCTCATGGAATACCTTAGGCTGTCTTCTTTCCAAAATGGGGTCACATATGGGGTATTTATACTGCCCTGGCATTTTAGGAGCCCTAAAGTGCGAGAAGAAAAATGCGTAAAAATGCCCTCCTAAAGGTACTCATTGGAATTTGGGCCCTTTGTGCATCTTGGCTGCAAAAAGTGTCACTTATGTGGTATCGCCGTACTCAGGACAAGTAGGGCAATGTGTTTTGGGGTGTATTTTTACATATACCCATGCTGGGTGAGAGAAATATCTCTGTAAATTGACAACTTTGAATAAAAAATTTAAAAAGTTGTCATTTACAGAGATATTTCTCTCACCCAGCATGGGAATATATAAAAATACACCCCAAAACACATTGCCCTACTTCTCCTGAGTACGGTGATACCACATGTGTGACACTTTTTGCAGCCAAGATGCGCAAAGGGGCCCTAATTCCAATGAGTACCTTTAGGATTTCACAGGGCATTGTTACGCATTTGGATTCTCACGCTTTAGGTTCCCTAAAATGCCAGGGCAGTATAAATACCCCACAAGTGACCCCATTGTGGAAAGAAGACACCCCAAGGTATTCTGTGAGGGGCATGGCGAGTTCACAGAAATTTTTTTTTGGCACAAGTTAGCGGAAATTGATATATTTTTTTTTTTTATTTTGTTTTTACAAAGTCTCATATTCCACTAACTTGTGACAAAAATAACATTTTACATGAACTCACCATACCCCTTACGGAATACCTTGGGGTGTCTTCTTTCTAAAATGGGGTCATATGTGGGTATTTATACTGCCCTGGCATTTAGGGGCCCTAAAGCGTGAGAAGAAGTCTGGAATCCAAATGCGTAAAAATGCCCTGTGAAATACTAAAGGTACTCATTGGTTTTAGGGCCCTTTGCACCCAGGCTGCAAAAAGTGTCACTCATGTGGTATCCCCGTACTCAGGAGAAGTAGCGCAATGTGTTTTGGGGTGTATTTTTATATATACACATGCTGGGTGTGAGAAATATCTCTGTAAATGACAACTTTTTAATTTTTTTATACAAAGTTGTCAGTTTACAGAGATATTTCTCTCACCCAACATGGGTATATGTAAAAATACACCCCAAAACACATTGCCCTACTTCTCCTGAGTACGGCAATACCACATGAGTGACACTTTTTGCAGCCTGAGTGCGCAAAGGGCCCAAATTCCAACGAGTACCTTTAGCTTTACATGGCGGCTCACAATTTAGCCCCACCCAAAATGCCAGAACAGTAAACACACCCCACAAATGACCCCATTTCGGAAAGTAGACACCCCAAGGTATTCACAGAGGGGCATAGTGAGTCCGTCTGAGATTTTTTTTTTTTGCCAGAAGTTAGCAGAAATGGAAACTTTATTATATATTTTTTTCCTCAGAAAGTGTCATTTTCCGCTAACTTGTGAAAAAAATGAAATGATACATGAACTCACCATGCCCCTCCGTGAATACTTTGGGGTGTCTTCTATCTAAAATGGTGTCATTTGGGGGTATTGATACTATCCTGACATTCTAGCACCTGAAGAAACATGACAGGTGCTCAGAAAGTCAGAGCTGCTTCAAAATGCCGAAATTCACTTTTTTGCACCATGGTTTGTAAACGCTATAACTTTTACCCAAACCAATAAATATACACTTATTGGATTTTTTTATCAAAGACATGTAGAACAATAAATTTAGAGAAAAATTTACATACAAATGTATTTTTTTTTTAAAAAATTTACAACAGAAAGTGAAAAATGTCATTTTTTTGCAAAAATGTCGTTAAATTTTTATTAATAGCAAAAAAAGTAAAAATGTCAGCAACAATGAAATACCACCAAATGAAAGCTCTATTAGTGAGAAGAAAAGGAGGTAAAATTCATTTGGGTGGTAAGTTGCATGACGGAGAAATAAACGGTGAAAGTAGCGCAGTGCAGAATTGTAAAAAGTGGCCTGGTCATTAAGGGTGTTTAAGCTAGGGGGGCTGAAGTGGTTAATCTCCTCCTTCTTAATATCATTATCATCTCTTTAATTTTAATTTTTTTTTAAATAATTTTTTTGATGATTTATCTTCATGAAATATTTCTTTAATGGTAATCTCCTCATTAATTTTCGTATTTCTATGAACTCCTCAAATTTATAAAAAAATGTTGTCAGCGCAAACTGCAAACCTTTCTTTAATCCCCCCTCCTGCTATGAAATAAAGCGTACCCCTCTACAATCGGTAAGTCCCGCTCGTTTTAATATTCTCCTTCGCTTGATGAAACCTTTCTTTAATATTTTTAGTTCTCTTTCCTTGAGTGTATATTTACTCAAATAATAAACCTTTTATCCCGATTGTTTTAGTGGTTTATTTGATGATGACTTTCCCTCCCTTACAGCAGGCACCCAGCAGCAGTGGCCCCTTCTCCGCTGTGTGCGGGTGCCGTATTTGAAGTTACGGCCAGTGCCGTACATGTACGCCGTTGGTTGGGAAGTAGTTAATAGAATTATGTATGTTCAGTGTAAAGCTATGTACACATGTTCAGGTTTCCTGATGCAGTTTTTAAAGCCAAAACCTCCTTTTATCATCCACTCCAGTTCTTGCCTTCAAAAACTGCATAAAAAAACCTGAACGCATGGCAGCACCCTCAGCCAGTCAGGTCATGAAATGTTTAGTTCACGAGTCCTTACAGGTGTGCATGGAAATTAAGCACAAAATTGCTGAGATTTACATTCCTTTGTCTTGCTTGGTAATTTTCTCTTGTGCACTGTTGTCCTGTATCAGCATTTTCGCTTCATGTGTAGTCTAGCCTTTACTCTTTTACATTTCCCTGCTTTTCTGGCTATTGCACAGGACAGCAATCTTCAGATATATCTCATCTTGTGGTTTGTTCTCTGCTTACTGAGAACTATACATTGTCATTCCTCCCTTTAATGTTTAATTACTGTGGATCGCTATTTTTGTAATCTTGGGTTTATTATTTAGTCTTATTTCTTCTTTTGTCAGCATTGGTATCATTTGCGGTTTTCTGCTCAACAGCACATTTACATGAAATGCAAACAATATTCATGACATATGAGAAGATTGTATGTGGTGTGTATTATATCAAAAACATAAGAGCTCTCTGGATGGTCAAGAGTAGTGTCTTAGGGTACTTTCACACTTGCGTTGTTAATTTCTGTATTGAGATCCGGCAGAGGCTCTCGATACCAGAATTGAACGGATCCGTTTGATTTTGCACATCAGGATGCATCCGTCCCGTTAGGATGTGGTTGTGGGAAATCAAAACGGAATGAAACATATCCGTTGAAAGTCATTGGTTGACCAATCCATTTTTTTAGGTTTCATAAAAACATATCTGTCACCGTTGACTTACATTGTTTTCAGTGCCAGATCCGTTTTTTATGACCGGACACAAAACTGCAGCTTGCAGCGGTATTGTGTGTGGTCACAAAATGGAATGCTGCCGGAATGGAAAGCATCCTGATGCATCCTGAAAGGCTCTCTTTCCATTCAGAATGCATGAGGACTAAACGGAAAAGTTTTTTTTCTAGTATTGAGGTCCTCTGCCTGGTCTTAATACCAGAAAACAACAACGCAAGTGTGAAAGTAACCTAAGACAGGGACAGAGAAGGTCTGGGAAGTGCCTGCAAAGGGACAGATAAATATGCTGCTTCTTTAAAAAAAAAAACTCAAGATAATGGGGGTCATTTATTAAAGACCAGCGATAGCCCCTGTGCTGCCAGATGAAGCGCCCAAATTATGACGAGGTGAAATCTGCTCCAGCCCGTGACTGGAGTAGTTTTCACTTCAGTTTTACATCTGTTTCCAGGCATAAATGTTAATAAACTAGCCAGGGCCTATGGCCGCCTGGCCCCCACCATGCCCCACCACTCTCAGGTGACGAGGATGACGTAAAAACACTGCATCCAACAAAATTTGCAAAAAGGGGGCTTGCAGCCTTTAAAAGACCCTCAATATAGCTTGTAATTGTAGCTTTTCTATTAAAGACACTTTATTTTTGGGCTGAAACGTCCTCTTTGTCAGGCTATTACAAGAGATCATACAAAGACACTGATCTTATGCATAGACACACATGTCTTCTCAGATTTTATGTATTTTTCCAAGAGAGAATAAGTGCTCAAAGAATGCTCACTAGTCTGTTAAGCAGCAATGGTATGTACAGTCAGTGGTGTGGGCACCACTTTATTTAATTCATAGAAATAGACTGGTATATATATATATATATATATATATATCTTATCAAACAGCAGTCATAGACCACTTGTACCCCAATAGGTGAGGTCCCCAGGGATGAAACCTGCACCTATCAGGGCACATTTGTCATAAATGGTGAAGATGGGCTTTATCACCAATAAGTGGGGTAAGGTTTGATACATATCAACAAATCGGTCTTAAAAGAAAATATCTGTAGGCAGGGTCAGGCTGGGGTTCCTCAGGCCCACCAGAGGACATTATTTTTGAGGCCCAACCCTTTTATCACCAGTAAAGTCAGGTTTGATTCAAAGAAATAGATCCCAGTGACAATTTTTTGTCTTCAAAGGCAGCTCCAAATGTTTTTTTTTTCTCTGAACCTTTGGCGCCCACTATGGTATCAGAGCCTGGGCACACTGGAGGATCCTTTGGTACTCTGGAGGGCCAGTCCAACGCTGGATATAAAAGAGATAGATACTGTAGATCAGGCATGCTCAACCTGCGGCCCTCCAGCTGTTGTAAAACTACAACTCCCATCATTCCCAGACAGCCTACAGCTATCAGCCTACAGAAGGGCATGTGGGAGTTGTAGTTTTACAACAGCTAGAGGGCCGCAGGTTGAGCATCCCTGCTGTAGATAGATAGATAGCCATTAACACTGGTCCTGTCCTTCCAGTCATCAGTTTGGTCTCACATTCTTGTTAATAAGTTGTACTTGCTAACAGCCCCCTCAAGCATCACCCTCTTGAGCTATGCCCCTTTTTGGCCTTTCTATAATTCCATAATTCATCTGTTTGTCGATTCATTGTCCATTGATGCTGCTGGAATGTGTGAAGTCTGCAATGGGCTACTCAAAGGGAAAATACATAAATAAGAGGGAAATACATAATAATCATAATGTTATATTAGTAAGAACATAATATTAGCAGGATTAGTAAATAGATAACACATAAGCAGATAAAAAGATAGATAGAATTTAGATTAGAAACAAAAAGTACAGAACAGAAAAAGCTCAATCACAGCAGGGTTGTCATGCAACGACAACTCTTTTTTCATATATTCTACTACAGTATATGAGTATAAAGCTCACAGAGGTGGGTTCCCAGTTGAGAGCCATTAAAAAAAGATTATCTCTTTGAGTGGCTGGCCTGTGGTCCACTGGGATGAGATACTGGACTAGACTGGGTTAAGAAGACAGCAGTAGTTGATCTTGGAAAATAAAAGAGGTCTGATATTCCAGGCAGTATATGCCTTTAAAGGAGTTATTCAAGTGTTTAATACTCATGACCTATAGGTAATCAGTATCTGAGCTGTTCAAAGAGGCTGCAGCACTCCTTGAGGATGACCAAACACAGTGCCGTCCATTGTGTAGTGGTTATGCTTGGTATTGCAGTCTAGCGCGATTCACTTGAATGGGACTGAGCTATGACTAGGCCATGTGACCGTTGACCGAGACATCCCAGGCTTGTTATCAAACATGTGATAAGTATAGATGCTAGGAGTTAGACCCCACCCATCAGTTGACACCAGTGATGATGAAGCGTGAATACCGGCTGAATCCCGATCCGATGCTCTGACAGTGGCAGCTGAAGATGAGCGCTTCCATTCCATTATTTTGCTTTTTAAAAGTTGGGTGGTATGTGTGTGTAATGTATATATGGTGTATCTATGTGTATTTGTGTTGCATATATATGGTGTATGTATATGTAAACATGTTTCGTGACACCGCATGTCCACCGTTGAGTAGGGAATCTGTTGTTAAAAATTTGAATCCCACCCCTGCTTACATGCCCTAATTTTATGAACTTAAACGTTAGCCTTGCATAGTTACCAACTGTCCCGAATTTGGCGGGACTGTCCCTGATTTTCAGAGACAGTACCAGCACATTTGCGGTGTCCCGGGCCCAAAATGAGTGGCGCTAACAGAAACTCTGTCCATAAGTGCCTGTTCCTGGGGGGATCTGGGTGTTCCCAAGGGTATGGCTTATATGCCCCAATTTTACCAACTGAAGCATTGGAAAGTATGGCCTTAGAGTCAATATAGTTGGCAACTTTCACAAATTTGACTGGACTCTCCCTGATTTTCAGAGACAGCCCTGAAAAATTTGCTGTGTCCTGGGCGGAAAATGGTTGGCGTTAATACAAACTCCGCCCATAAGTGGGGGTTCCCGGGTGGGACGTTCCTGAGCGGAGCTTATAAGCCCTGATTTTACCAACTGAAACGTTGGTAAGTATGGAGTCATGGAGAGGGCAGTGATTTGACGCTGCAAGGTTGAAAATACATAGCAATCGGAAATCAAAAGGACCATTAAAGCCTGAACAATGTAAAAGTAGGGAACACATATAAATACCAAGCGATGGCTGATTTTTTTCATTTGTGACCAGAGTGGTCCTTTAAGGAAGAAAACGATTTAGGGTCTTATAAGCCAAACTCATTTTCTTTTCAATACAGGCAGTTGCATATAACGTTGCCCCTTTCACATATTCAATGCCGGCATATTGATCAAACCTTATTTCTAAAGTGAAACGTTAGGGGGATTATTCTATTATTTTTCTGTGGAAACACTGAGATGCCATGACATTGACCGTTCACATGCTCCAGTAAATAATAAAATTGGACTGGCGCATCTCTCCTCTGTACATCTGTAATATCAAAGCTGACACTGAGATAATGGAACATCTATTGTACAAGGAGTCCGCTGTGCGGTTATGCTTTCTGACCCAATGACCCTAACGCCGTAACGAGATCTCCTTTATTACAGCATGGAAAGCGTATCAGATGTACTGTGAGAGGCATGACAGCTGCAATAATGGAGTATTTTATGACATAACATATAAAAAAACACAAACAAAATAAAGACCTTTCCTAAAGACTAGCTATAGAAAATTCTCCAGGATTAGTAAAAAGGGTTGGCAAATCAGAAAAGATTTTTCTATTCTCAGACTTATTTTTAAAATGTTTCCTTTTATTTCACTCTTAAAGGGAATTTGTCATCAGAAAATGACCTATTGTTTAAATAACGTTTTTATGTTTAACATATTTTTAAACAATTTTTGATGGTTATTTTTAATTTTCCGTGTCAATATCTAGATTTAAACAAAAAAAAAACATAAAATCCTTCAGTTTTCGCACTGGCCACTAAGAATAATAATAGGCACCACTTTTTGGTCTGTAGTCACTTTACTGCAGTTATCTGCTTATCTCTCATTCTGATCCTGCCTGTAATGATATCACCTCTGTGTATAGATAAGATTGGATCCACCATACACAGTAGGTGATTGTCAAAGCCTATCTCTTCTTTTCTTGTACAATGACCTCTGCACAGGCCGCAGGGCATGCCTAGAAAACTCTCCCATAGAAGTCAATGATGTACACTCCTGACCATTGTGTCTACCGCCCATGGGGTTGCCGTAAAGCAATTTTCTTAATGCTTACTAAATGCTGTTAGGAACACCTCAGGCAAGATGGTCGCCCCCATAATCATGTTCAGGAAATAGAATAAATAAATAGGTAATCATAAAATAAAAACTGATTCGAAATAAAAAGGAATATGTGCTGCTATCTGGTTTTATCTGGCACAAAACATTTTTTGGTGACACATTTCCTTTAATTTTGTTGTTCAAGATTAGAAAACATGGCTGCTTTATTCCAAAAACAGCTCTGGTCCACACTGAAGTGAATGGGGCTGGGCTGACCACAGACAACCTGTGGACATGGGTGCCGCTGTTTTTGGGCGAAAGCAGTCATGTTTCTCTAATTGTGGAAAAAACCCCTTAAAAGTTTCTTATAGATGACTATATTTAGGTATTGACACTTTAATGCTAACACTAGCAGAACCACTATTAAAGCGGTTCTCTTGGATTTTTATAGTGAGGGTCTATCCACAGTATAGGTCATCAGGCACCCACGCCGATTAGCCGCAGCGCTCACTGAAGCTCTGGTGAGTGCCACGGCCCCCTTACAGCTTACCGCTGTGCTTGGTATTGCAGCTCAGCCCCAGTCACTTAAAGGGGTTCACTGGGATTTATTTAAAATGGCCACCAGCAGCCTGTCCTAGAATGTAAGCAGGACTGGTTGCCTCCACTTGCAGAGCTGCCCAGTGGGGTGAAGGGGTGTGGCCTCACTGCACACTACATAGCTCCACAATAGATGGTAATGGTGTGATTCTGCCTATGATATGCTATCATTGATGAGCAGCCTGACAGAAGAACTTATCAATATGTAGTATATGCAATTGCCAGAGTGTAATGTGTAGTAAGGCCCTACCCCCTCACCCCCTAGGCAACCAGTCCTGTTCACATTCTAGGACAGACTGCTTGAAGCCATTTTAAATCCTTCCCAGAGAACCCCTTTAAACGGGACTGAGAAGCCCTAAGCCGTGTGACCAATGAATGTGATGTCCGCTAACCTTGGAGGAGACCTTTGCACTCATGAAACGCTGCATTTTTTAAAAAAAATCTTTAATCCTATGCTGAAGATAAGCCATCAATATCAAAATATCAGAAAACCCCTTTAATAATATTAATCACAATGATAGATTAACATTCATCTGACTGCTACACTGTATGGTATAGACCAGTGGTGGCAAACCTATGGCACGAGTACCAGAGGCGGCACTCAGAGCCCTCTGTGTGGGCACACATGCCCTGGAAAAACTCTAAGGTGTACCAATATGCCTTAGACTTTTCCTGCCCTCCATCAGCGCAGGGAGCACTAAATGTAGGCAGGTATTATAGCTAAATGATAAAGTACATGGAAGATATACTAGATTGGACTGTAGTATTCAGGGTAAATTGCTGTGTTGGCACTTTGCGATAAATAAGTGGGTTTTGGGTTGTACTTTGGGCACTCGGTCTCTAAAAGGTTCGCCATCACTGGTATAAGCTGTAAGAAGCTGCCGCAAATGCTGTGAATGTACTGACAGAGGTTTATTTGTGTCTATATGGCATTGTTGAACTGATAGGGTATAGCGGGTACACTTCCATACGTGATACATTTGTTTTTCACCACATCTGTGGAATGCTCTTCCTTTACAGTAATGCAGGTTTTCCTGTTTAAATAAGCCTCAAACAAGAGGAAACCGATTGTTTAGGAATTGTATCTGAAGTTCAAGCCTAAAGTAGCACTGTCTGTTCTTCTGTAATAGGTCCTGCCGATACTTTGTATTAGTCAACCTTCTAAGAGTTTATCTTTGTTCCACTTAACCCAAGGAAGCGTCCAGATGTGTGAACTGTCATTTCAAAGAGATAGAAGCAATAAACTGGGGAGATTCTTTAAGCTTTTTGCACCACCAAAGTGACATTGAAAAATTGCAAATTATGGTGCAGATATGGTGTACACCATAATTTATGATTTTCTAAATGCCAGGATCAGGGTTTACGTTGCCTCCCACATCCTGCCAAATTTACTATAATTTACACCAGAAACTGGCAAAAGTTATAGCTCATGTCTACTAGCTGGTATAGAATTACATTTCTGGTGCATGGAGGGGCAGAGTGCACCTAAGGCCTCATGCACATGACCGTATTTTTAGGCCGTTTCCGATCTGCATTTTTTGCATATCGCATGCTGATACATTCATTTCTATGGGGCCACAAAAAATGCAGATGTAACATAACGTGAATTCAAAAGATTTGAGAATGAATAAGCTTACGCAGGCTAAGTGAATAAATATATTAACGAAGTATTTACATTTTATTATTCAGTATGTGATTTGTCTGTGTTATCTTATATTTAATCACACTTAGTAAATAAATTTACTCACTTAGCCTGCGTAAACCTCTTCATTCTCACATCTTTTCAATTCACATTAGAAATTTAGCGGACAGCACACGGGTGTCTGCATCTGTGCAGCCGCTCCACAAATTATTAAACATGTCCTACTCTTGTTCATTTTGCAGACAAGAGTAGGCATTTCTACAAAGAGGTTGCAGTATGCACCTGGCCAGTATCTATTCTGCCGATCTTTGGTTTGCAGACCACAAAATAAATATGGTCGTGTGCATGAGGCCTAATTTAATAAAAGACATCTGCTTCTTAATAATTTAGGCACATCTCCCACCATCACATAGGAGATCAAGACTGGTGTAGCAAACATCAGTCTTGATAGATATTAAAACTGGTGACAACAGGAAACCTGGTTTTAGAAGGGCAAAATTTGCACCAACCATGGTTTAGATATCTGGAATGTGGCCAAACAATCATACTGTCACATCCTCTGCACCCATATATCTACATCACTGCAGTTACTCAAGAACAACTGGAAATTGTGGTGTGGGTAGAAGAGAGGGAACCTCAAATTTTGCTATGGTTCCCCTTGTTTCCACTGGCTGTATATTTGTAGTTTTTCTTTTTTTAGACAGTACATGTAAATTAGATACCATTATGACTCTGATGTGGGGATGAGATGACCATGGGTTTGTAAAATGGTCCCAATCCAAGCAAAATATCACACTTGGCTAACATCACCTCTCCGATTCTGAGTCAATTTTTTTCTTCTTAGTAGAACAGTTAAAATTTGTCAAAGGGACATTAATTCACTGTTCACAGCTATGGTTTGTTCTGATGGTGAGGTATCTTCCTTGTCTAGTCACCAGATATAAACAATACTAAATTAGTTAAGTGGAAAGATGAATTAAGGTGCATCGACTGAGCAGGCAATCATCATGAAACTTAAAAACCTACAAAAAAGGCCCCAAAATGAAAATGGCTGCGGCCGAAGACCAAAGCACAACATCCAATAATTGCTCGGCAAGAGCAAGAGAAGACACAGCCCAAGTATACAAAGGTATAAAGATTTATTAACAAATAAATAAATAGACAATTGATGACAAATACATACACATTGATTGTGCAGTGGAGGAGCACAGAATGAATGCCCAAGAACCACCACTGACACCGAGTATCCCCCACACCACAAAAATGGTTAAGCACTCAGTAGTAAGGCAACGGTAAGGTTAGAGGTCATGGTAAACCCCAGAAAGTTAAACAACTTAGTCAAAATGTGCATAACATAATCAAAACAGTCTAAGGCACAGATAACATACCGTTAGCCATGGTGTACGGGGGGTAGTCAGTGCCAGTGGAACAGAACACCCTCAACACCCTTGAGGGTGTTCTGTTCCACTGGCACTGACTACCCCCCGTACACCATGGCTAACGGTATGTTATCTGTGCCTTAGACTGTTTTGATTATGTTATGCACATTTTGACTAAGTTGTTTAACTTTCTGGGGTTTACCATGACCTCTAACCTTACCGTTGCCTTACTACTGAGTGCTTAACCATTTTTGTGGTGTGGGGGATACTCGGTGTCAGTGGTGGTTCTTGGGCATTCATTCTGTGCTCCTCCACTGCACAATCAATGTGTATGTATTTGTCATCAATTGTCTATTTATTTATTTGTTAATAAATCTTTATACCTTTGTATACTTGGGCTGTGTCTTCTCTTGCTCTTGCCGAGCAATTATTGGATGTTGTTAATCATCATGAAACAACTGTTCCTTCCTGATTGCCTGCTCCTCAGTGAAGGTAAACAGCTGCATTTACATACAGTAATCACCTCTACTATATGGGGATGAATGATCACTACTGCCATCAGTCATCCACATACAGATTCATTGTTTCTGGGCAGCAGATTGCTGTTTACACTGCACGATCTGCGGCCCATAAATATTAATATAGGTGTCCGCATAACCGATAAATTTACCCTATGAGTGAGTGTTCTGCTCATTCACTGGGTGACCTGCAACAACTTTACAAAGGCCGATTATCAGGAATAAGCAATTGTTCTAATGTTTGTTCCCTATAATCGGCCTGACAAATGCCCTGTGTAAATCAGCCATTACAGTAATGTTAGATAATCATTTTCTTCCCCAATAGCTGTCATATGCACTGGAAATAATGCCCTTCTTTACCCTGTATGTTGCCAGCAGCTGAATCTGAAATTTTCGGCACCCAGTATATGTGATGCTCTTCAGGGCATCCTGCATCAGCTGCAATGTGATGCTTGCACTGAATGTGAAGTACAGCCAGAAGTAAGGAACAATTGTAAGTGTATGAGAAACTGATTGCTCACTAGTGTTTGAGAGATCTGATCCCTCCTTCTCATTTTGTTAATCAAGAACAGAAGAAGATTCCAGAAGAACGAACAAGGATACACCTTCCCATAGGAAAGATCTGGCAAAGTTTTCTTATGTTTCCTCTTGGGATCTGCTCCTGTTCTAAATTGCACAAGCAAAAGAGGACATGTCCCACTAACGCTAATAAGAACAAGACTTAGAGCTCTCATGTAAAAATTGCTATTTTCCCTTGTCATGTCCACAGCTGTTAAAAAGTCAGACTTTTAACCCAGGAAGCCACTTCCAAAAGGTGCCGCTAGTGAGATGGTTCTCTCTCCCTGGGAGATACCTTTTTTCATATTATTTCCCCATGGAGCACCGTTTCCGCACTGTTTTCTTCTGCTGGCGTATGGGTATGGTACCATGCACTTCTCCAGACATGCACTTCAGCAGTGATGTGGCCACAAGCAGCATGTCACCACTGAAGCCTGTTATTGGCTGCAGTGGTGCATGTGACCATGTACCACCAGAAGAAAACAGTACCTGTATGAGGACTGGAATATGGAGGCAGCACGGAGCACTGGAGCAGAATTGAGCAGGTAAGTATGAAGCTTCATTTTCAGTTGGCAGGCTGGGGACATCACATAAAATATAATTATTACTGGAAACCCCCTTTAAGGAGACCATCTGTGTATGGAGACTTCTGTATTGCACCAACAGATTATCTGACAGATTTTGTGACCAATTATTGGCCAGATGGCCGTTTACAAACACAAATCTTTTGTTATACACACACCAACTGTTGGTCTGATTGGACAGAAATTGGTCAGATAATCTGTTTAAGACATGAAGTGAAGAATCAAGCTTGTTGAATTTCAGCTCCTGAAGTTGGAAAAGATAGCTAGCTCAATTGACAGTTATTAAAGGTCTATGGGCACCATAAATTTCCTATGCAAGGGTGTAAATGTAGTGGGTGTAGATATCCATGGTGGCTTAGGAAGTCTAAAGGACCTTTTGTCAAACAAGGAAGTAGGCATACAAATCTAAATATATAAAACAGGAGTCTCATGTAAGGTTCTGTAACAGATTTTGGTTTGGGCCCAAGTGCTTCACGTTAAGGTGGATTTAGACAAACCAATAATCATCCAGATTACCTGCGAACACTCGTTCCTGTTAATCTGGCCATCTAAACCTGCCGCCGATCACTCGGTGAATGAGCAAAACACTCATTCATCAGGTGATCCTGTCGTTCGCACAGGCACCACCAATCAGTGTTTCTGGGCATCGTGTGGTCTAAACAATGATTCTGTATAGGGACGATGGATTGCTATAGAGATCCCTCATCTTCATACTGTGAAGGAGATTCCTTCCCGACAATCGGCCGCTCTAAATCCACCTTTACACCTCTGCTATCTCAACCAAAAACCTTTACTGTACGCTGGTCCTCACCCGTCTCCTCCTCGATGGAGACTCAATGCCTACCTCCTGAAAAATGTTGACAGAGTAACGCATTTGGAGAATTCTCTTAGTGATTTTCTAAACGCTAATGATACTCCGGATATAGGCATTGACACTCTTTGGCTCACGCAAAAAGCTTATATGAGAGGGTTGTTAATACAAATCGCGGCGCGTCTGAAGAGACAGAGAGCTAAGGCTATGTCTGAAGCACTTCAAGCTATTTCTAGATTGGAAACAGCCTTCAAGTCCAACCCGTCACACTCCCTCCAAACTCAACTATTCGCCGCCAGATCCCAACTAAGGACTTTGCTCCTCTATGATCATGAACGTTGCTTGCGGCGCCTTAAGGCGAAATTTTATAATATGGGTGATAGGGCGGGTGCGTTGTTGGCCAGGAGAGTTAGTCAAAGAACAGTATCCGGGAAGATCTCACATCTCTGTTTGCCTAACTCCGCTATCATTACGCATCCTCAAAAAATAGCTGATGCGTTTGCAGATTTTTATACCTCACTGTATAACTTACGACGCGACGACTCAACCCCCCAACCCAGTCGGGAGACAATCCAATTGTTTTTAGACTCCTTGAATCTGCCTAAAGTGTCGGACACAGAGCTGGAGGTCCTCAACTCTCCCATCTCATCAGAGGAGATTTGCAAGGCCATTAGAAATGCTAAAACGCATTCGGCACCAGGCCCGGATGGCTACATTAACGAGTACTATAAGACTTTTAGCCGCACTCTGGTGCCGTCTTTGCAGAGGCTGTTTAATGTTTTTTTGGAATTTGGTCGTATTCCTTCCGAATTCCTGCAGGCGACTATAATCACCTTGCCTAAGCCAGGGAAAACTCCGGACCGGCCAGCTAATTTCCGTCCTATTTCTTTACTGAATACGGACATCAAACTGTTTGCCAAAATTATAGCCTCCAGGCTTAATCTAATTCTTCCTGGCTTGGTCAAAATAGATCAGGTCGGGTTTGTGGCTGAGCGCCAATGCAAAGACGGTACCAGACGCATGATCAATCTCCTGCAGTTAGCTGAAAGTGAGGGGCCCCCACTGTATTCCTGTCTCTGGACGCTGAAAAAGCGTTTGACAGGGTACATTGGGGGTACCTGGAGTTGGTCCTCTCCAAATTTGGGTTTTCGGGTCCGATTGTTAGGGGCATCATGGGTCTTTACTCAGCTCCTTCAGCGCAGGTCCTTGCCTCGGGTTTTTTATCAAAGCCCTTCCAGATGGGTAACGGCACGAGGCAAGGATGTCCGCTGTCCCCCCTTTTATTTTCCCTAGTGATGGAGCCTTTAGCGGAATCTATTAGATGTCATCCAGAAGTGAGGGGTATTAAAGTGGGCTCCCAATCTCACGTTATAGCGTTATACGCAGATGACGTGATATTGACCTTGAAGGACCCAGCTTCCTCTGTTCCGGCGGTGTGGAAGATTCTTCACCATTTCTCCAACATTTCCTATTACAAACTAAATGTATCAAAATCTCAGGTGTTACCCATTGGGATTTCTGACTCTCTTAAACAGAAAATTCTAGACTCTCACCAATTCCAATGGGCTCCTGACCACATCCAATACCTAGGCATTCTCCTTACTCCCTCCATAAAAAATGTTGTATCTGTTAACGCTAACGTCTTGTCTCAAGACTTGCGAAAGGAATACTCGCGTCTCAGTAAATATATCCTGTCATGGATTGCCAGGATTAATATTGTTAAAATGCTGATTCTACCCAGGATTTTGTATATGTTCCGATGCATCCCTTTGAATTTCCCAAAAACAATCATCACGCAATTACAGAGGGATATGCTTAAATTTATATGGGGTGCTACCAGACCAAGGATATGTCACTCGGCTCTGTACCCTTCTCTGAGAGATGGTGGCCTGGGTGTACCTGATATTAATAAATATTATTGGGCTTCATTGGCGACAGCTACCAGAGACTGGTGGAGAGCGGCCGGTCCTCAGAGGTGGCTACAGATCGAGGGTGAGTTATCGGGAGGGTTTCACTTCAGACCTATTTGGCAGCCATTCTCCTTAAACGGGACACTCATCTAAAGTTACCTCTCCTCTCCATGTCCGCCACAATAGATGCTTGGAAGTATTTACTTGCTCACTCCCAGCCTAAACCTATTGTCTCCTGGGGCTTCCTACCTCTGAACGTATTAGAGCTTCTTATACCAGACTTAGATCTATCACACTGGAGGGAAAAGGGGCTGTCCCAACTTTCTGATTTATATGACGGTTCGGTTCTTCTTTCATTTCAGTCCCTTCATGAGAAATATGGAATCTCTAACCGGACTTTTTATAAATTCCTGCAAGCCCGACACCTGCTAAACTCCCTTTGTCTCCCAGAGAGAGTTTACCCGGTTTCACAGCTATCGATCTTTTTGAAAAATCCAGACTTACTAAGAAAGGGTTATCGATCATATACAAAGCATTGTGCCACACTCCGGCTACTGTCAAGAAAACATTCATGACTAAATGGGAAGCCGAACTGAACCGCACTTTTCATGTTAAAGACTGGAATAAAGCTCTATTTTGGGCCATCAAACCTTCACGTTGTATCAATCACGCTGAACAGAATAGAAAGATACAGCTAAGATGGTACTTGACTCCAGATAGGTTGGCACATGTGATAGGGAGTTATTCTAATATTTGTTGGAGAGGTTGTGGCCTTAAGGGCACACCGCGCACATGTGGTGGTTCTGCCCTGTTATTCAGCCTTTGTGGGCTCACATTACTAGGATGCTTGAAGATGTCCTGGGACATAAGTGCCCAGTAACTCCTGAATTGGCTATCTTATGCATTGGGCTAGGAGACCTCCCTGGTGATTCTAGATGGATAGTTGCACATGTCTTAACTGCAACCCGTAAGGTTATTGCCAGGCACTGGAAACAAGGTGTCACTCCCCATATAGCAGAGGTCCAAGCTCTGGTGAACTATCACTTAGCCTGTGAGTTCACCTTTGCCTCGGACTCACTGGCTAGAATTAAAACCCATAACCAATGGTTGCCATGGATATCTAGCACATTTGCTTCTCAGTTGCCAGAAGCCTTGTGGTAATATCCTAAATTACCTGATGTGCCACCCTATCTGGTTTCTCCCTTCCGCCTTTTTGGCCTCTTACTATTAGATCTCCCTCTATGTCATTATTGTACTTATCATGCCATCTTTGGACCAGTGGACCTCACCTGACCCTGCTAAGGAGACCCTCAGACCCTCAGCTCGCCCTGCCATGTGTCTTGCCATGTATCTCAGTATATGCCTTTTCTTTTCTTGACATGCTACAAGATATGTTTTCTTGTATTTATGATACCTTTTATTGTTATACCTATGCTCGATGTTCATAGATCTATGTAACTGTATTATCGTATACAAAATTCAATAAAAAACTTATTGAACAACAAAAACCTTTACTGTAGATTGTTCTGTCTGAGTTTTCCATCTAGTGCAGCCATATTTCACAGGCCAAGATAAAAACAGAAGGCCTTCAGCAAATCATCACAGATCCATCCATTAGTTTTTGCTTTGGATTTGACCCTTTCGTACATGACCCTTCCCCTGAGAACATTAGCTGTACAATGTGAAGGTAATATGATCTATCTTTAAAGCTGATGAATGTGAGATTGGTATTGTTGTGGTGGAGTCACTGGAGTATCCTTTACCCTTTGCTTTACTAATGATGTGGTCATCCACTTCTTAGATCAAACTAACACAGCATAAGGTGTTCTCATGCATTGGTCTTATCTCAATAGCTTCAGAAAAACAGCAGCAGACATTAACCCCTCTCTTACAAAAATATTTATTTTTGTTTCATATGGGAAATGGGAAGAGAGTCCTGGAGATCTACTTATAAGTCAAAGTATTCGGTTTCATCAGTATAAAACTTTGCATGGTAGATTATTATGAAATCATATTTATGATGCAAATTTAGTTATTAACCAAAGGTGTATTAACTATGCCACAGTATGTTTATGCAGCATTGTTCTGGGAGGAATCAAGAGACTGTAAAGGCTCCCGTTCACATTAAAGTATTGTTGACCGAATGGTAAGAGAGGCTGGTCTTAATACATTCCCCCTAATGTATAGAGCGATCAATAAATATAGGCATTCAAATAGTTATACCAGTGAGGTCATTATAACATCCATGTCCCACCAAAAAAATGGAAACAGTTAATAAACAGTCCATACAGTTATAAAATTCCTTAAAATAAGTAGCAACAAATAACAACCCTTGGGGAGGATAAGGAGGGGGCAGCGAAGGACGTCCTCCAGAACATTAGAGACTACAAGGAATGAATGTCACCATAATAGTACATGGTACTAGTACAAAAGTTAGTAGGGTCCAAACAGGGCCATATACTCACACCCACAATAGTCAAACATAAAGTGCAAAACAGAATTAGTGTCAAAAAGACACTTTACAGCACAAATATAGGAATAGTATTGTGTGTCATGGGTGACCAAAAAGAAAATTAAGCATCAAGTCATACCAAGTGTGAGGACGTAACTTTGCCGCCACCTTCACCTGACTCAGTTTCGCAAACCATGCTTCTTCCGGGGGTATGTCTTTTTGACAGTGCAGGGTGTCAAACCCTCATCAATCAAGGATAGGCCATTAATATAAAAGGAGTAGATAATCCATTCAAAGACTATTTAGACATAAGTAGAAACAGCGCCACACTTGTGCTGTGTTTGGTATTGCAGCTCAACTCCATTCATACAATCAGCTGTTTTTTCCTTGCGGAAGCTGGGGCCAACAGTGGTATTACATGGCGCCAATTTAAATAATTTAAGGTTACACTACGTCCCTCAGAGCAGGAGCTCAAATTTAGGGCAAGCGGAGTTAATACTGAGCAGAGAATCTATGTATCACATCCTAATGCCCTAATTATCCCATTGATTTCCACTTGACCACCAATGATGTCACTTTGTACAGCGCAGTCATCTATTCTGCATAGTACTGCTATACATTATAATTATGAACCCTTTATTTGTATCATAAATACATCTAGGCTCTTTTTGGCTGTAAAGATGGTGGCAGGGGACCAGAAAGCCTTCTTGTTCAATTGCATTTGCAACCTTCACACCTCCTCCCTTTTTTATGCTATGTCACTGCCTACTTCCACAGAAGAATCTATCTTCAGATCATTCAGTGCAAAAAACGTAGGTTCCATTTCCATAGTAGGGACAGAACGTCGCTTGTTATGTCAGCTTTACAGGCAGGTGACAAGCCTTCCCTAATGAAATAGGCTGGGTAATAAAAACTTAACTTTGTATTTCTGTTTTGTTGGAAAACCAGGTGGACTTGCTGAAAAGCTACAGTTTTATGAGCCATAAATCACAAAATGTGCTGACATGGGATTCTTTACTGACCTTTAAGCGGATAATATGTTCAATGCACTGGTGACAACTCTTTAGAAATGGAGCCCCTAGTAAAGCAGTGAAAAGCTTGGTTGAGCCTATTACTGAGCCATTCTATAAAATGATTGTCATTCTGTGATGTCTAAAGTAGGATTAGGGGTGGTAGCTATAGGGAATGCAGAGGTGGTAGTCGCTGCCGGACCACAAACTATAGGAGACCTGCACACAATGCCAATCTGTATGCAGAAAATCTGTATTAAGAATGCTATAAACATTGCACATAAAGCCACACTATTTAAGCAGTTTTTAGTGCTGCTCAGCTGCAGAAATGCATCAAAATCCGCAACAAATTGTCTATCTGTAGATTTATTTACCAACAGCATTCAAGTCCATGGGGAAAATGCAATACATCAGCTATGGAGGTGCAAAAACAATTTGCATGCTGTGGGTTTTAACAGCCGAACCACAAGTCAATTTCTACACGTACTAAATACACAATGTGTATGTGAGATTTGGAAAATCTCATTAAGGGTGCATTCACATAACCGTAGTTCTGAGCCCGCATCCATTCCACAATTTTGCCCCGCAATCGCGGACAAGAATAGGCATTTCTATCATTGGGCTGGCCATGCGCATTCTTCAAAATGTGGAATGCACACAGCCGGTATCCGTGTTTTGCAGACCGCAAAACACTTCCAGTCGTGTGAATGTACCCTAATTTTGCTGATACTGTATTACAAAGCAGATGTTCTGCACAATAATTTGCACTGAAAAAAATGTTACCAAGTTACTTTATCTTTTTGCAATACAGGGTTTTATTGCCAAAAAAATACATTGAAAACTTTCAGTGAGAGATAACATATAGCAAACATAAAAACAGGAACAACCTAAATTTAAGGCTTTATGTAATCAGCCTGTTCATGTATAGGTCCACAAAAAACGTATTGTCACGTTCTGCCGACGGTGTGCTCCTTAGCAGGCAGTGCTACCATTCAGTTATCTGGGCAACGAGATAGGGCTTCCTGGTTCTGGAAGTTCCAGCCAATCAGAGGTCTGCTGATGTCATCAGTCATGTGACACTGGATGGGTCACATGTCTCGAAAGTGCTGCCTATTTAAACAAGATACTATTTATCTTCCTGGATTGCCTCACTAGCCTTATTCTGCAATATTACCTACTGGATTGGACCTGACCTTTGCCTGACGATTTGGACTCTGAAGTTTCTTCCTGGTTTGGACCTTTGCTTTTCCCTGTCTGCTCTCCTGGTATTGACTTTGGAGCAGTTCTGACTCTGTTTTGCAGTTCCTGATTTCTTCCTGGTTTGGACCCTTGCTTTTCCCTGTCTTCTCTCCTGGTATTGACTTTGGAGCGGTTCTGACTCTGTTTTGCAGTTCCTTATTTGGTTCGGTTTTGTCTCTCCTGGTTTTTCTATTTCCATGATACGCCTGTTTTTGTGGATGCCGATCTGTCACTAGTTTATTGTTTATTCCTCCTGGTCGTCCCTCTTGTATAGACCCCTGCACTTTTTCAGGAAGGGACTGCCGACCAGTTGTGGGCTGGTGTCTAGGGCCGTCATGCAATTAGGTAGGAACAGTGGGAACGAGCAGTTCAGAGTACACTGCTCCCGCCGTCACACATATACCTTTCATGTGCATTCCATATTTTTCTCACTCCCATCAAAAGATAGGGCTATTCACAATATAGTCCGCAAGATAGTTTTATAGTTTCTTTATCAAGATTTTATGTAAATATGTATTTTACTGATTTTTTTTTTTTACATTTTCCATGTCACTATATATATTTGTTAAAAAATTCTAAGATGCTGTAGTTTTTTCACTGGCCACTAAACCTACTAAAAGGCTGAGACTTGTTTTGGTAAGATCACTTTTCAGCAGTCATCTCATTATCATCACAAGCAGGATTATTATTATTTTTTTGAAAGTGCCATTAATTCCATAGTGCTGTACATGCATAATACATAATATAAAAAAATACAAATATGATAAACATGAAAATATTAACAGACTGGTAAAGAGATAGAGAGGACCCTGCCCGCTAGAGCTGACAATCTACAATTATAATGGATTACAATGACAGATATCACCTATTTCTAGATAACGCAGGATCCACCATTATCAATAGGTGATATCACAGCTTATCTACTCCTTCTTGACCTTTGCACAGGTCACAGTGTATGTCTAAAAACTCTCCTTTAAAAGTCTATTAGGTCCCCTCAAGGCTATTTTGTTTACGGCCCATGTGGCTGCGGTAAAGCGTTTCTCTAACTGCTGTCAACAACAGCTTAGGCAAGATGTCAGCCCCCATAATTAAGTTCAGAAAATAGAATTTTTAAAAAAGTGAGAAGGACCAGATACTCTCTCTCCCCCCCCCCCTCCTCTCCTTTAGGATCCATTTTTGACTGTGGCTGCACAGTGTGAACTTGGAATAAGACTCGTTGCAGAACTTTATACAACGGTTTCATTCTGAACGTAGCGTAAAGAAATCCATTTACTTAGGGAAACAACCCCATTCATGGAACGGATTTTCACTTGGAACATATCTGCTGCATGTAAATAAATCCTTGGAGTATTTTTTGGAGTTGGGAAGAAGTATATTCTTTAAAATACTATGAGAGTATAACACAACTATGCAAAAGCTTTTCTTCAGAGCCATAGATTCAAGTGCAGCACAGCCTGTCTTGTATATGGCCTATTGTGGCCTAGTGACAACTGCTGAAATTAGGTTGTTTAATAGTCATCCCATTATCTACAATTAAACGAAACTGAATATACTGGTAGTGGATATGAACACTTGTCATTGGGGAGGAGCAAATCATTCATAATTCGATTCAAGTTTGAATCCTCCAAATCAATTGACCGATTCAGTCCGGGTCAGATTCAATTCTACCAGACAATTTTGACCTGGAAATTTGTGTATGACTCTCTGAGGTCTCCTAGGACTCATGTTTTTTTTTTTTTCTTTCAAATTTCTCATTTTTTTTGTCTTTATTTTTTTTTTTATTATTTTTGTGTGCTCCCTCTCTCTTTCTCTTCCCTCCAAAATGTGCCCAAATCAGATCCCCAAAAATTGAGATGCATCTCAAATATTTTACAAAATGTGAGTGGAACATGATTCATTTAGAATAAATTCGCTCATCTCTGTTTGTCATCCATGAATATGGAAATGATGAATCTCTGTTGTTGCCCACTACATGCATCATCCGTACCTAACGCACAGACATACCGGTATTTGGGCTTCAATGGGTCCGCAATCCGGATGTAGCGACATGTCCTATCTTTGGTGGCTTGGCCGCATGGATCCAGAAGCACGCCTCACTCTCTCTAGCACCTAAAACATATGTCTCTCCCCAGATTTCCTTAGTTAAACCCCCACATATGTAAAATGACACTGACAATATTATTTCCAAATATTGTTAATGCATTTATAAAGTATATAAATAAGAAGATGAACGGGTGTTTGTCTTGGTGTGCAGTAAAGCTGTAGTTTTGGTAAAATGTGGTAATTATTCTCTCTTGTGGTGACCTGCTCTATTGAGAAAAACAGTATAAAACATGCAAGGTGTTCCAGCCTCCAGCAATATCTACCTTCTGATGCACGGATCACAGCAGACATCTGATTGGTTATTATTTATTATTATTATTGGGTGTACATCATAACATTCATTAACATACATTGTAGCAATGTGTTTATTTCTCTAAAGATTATAGTGAATGCTTCATTGCTTTGAAACTCCCACTTGTACTAAGCTCCATCACTAAGAAAGCTTTGGGCATATCTACTGTAACAAAGGCGGCTCTTATAATGAGACGGGAGTGCCTTTAAAGTCACAGTATCCCGGTAAAATTAATTTGTGTTTAGATCAGGGCTGGTGTGATCCCTAAAATAACACAATCATGCAAAATAGTACATTCTGATCATATTTTTATCATTTAAATTTTGCACTTTGTATTACCCTTCTGTACTTACATTACTCAGTCCTTGCCCTGTGAATCTTAAAATAGTCTGTGTGGGGGGTATCCGAAGTGTCCCTTGACATTTCTTGCTCAGGAAAACATGGATTGGTCATGTTGGATTAGCGACGGGAAGAAAACCACCACCAGTGGAAAACTTAAAGGGGTTGTCTCACCTCAGCAAGTGACATTTATTATGTAGAATTAATACAAGGCACTTACTAATGTATTGTTATTACCCATATTGCTTCCTTTGCTGGCTTGATTCATTTTTCCATTACATTCTACACTGCTCATTTCCATGGTTCCGACCACCCTGCAGTCCATTAGTGGTGGTCGTGCTTGCACAGTGTGCACACTATAGAAAAAAGCGCCGGCCTCTCAGGTGGCCGGGACCATGGGAGCGCACATAGGCCGGTGGTTTTTCCTATAGTGCGCAAGCACGACCACCACTGCTGGATCGCAGGGTGGTCATAATCATGGAAACAAGCAGTATATGGTGTGATGGAAAAATTTATCCAGGCAGCAAAAGAGGCCATATTTTACTTTATGGTTCATGCAGCCAACATTTTTTACGGACATACTAGAAAAGAGGCCATATTTTACTTTATGGTTCATGCAGCCAACATTTTTTACGGACATACTAGAAAATCATAATGATTGATAAAGATTATAAGTAAAGCATGCCTATAGCTCAATAGACTAATAAGAACTCATTGCCAGCATTACCACACAAACAAATCACAGAAACATCTATTTTTTTTCACGGACACAGGAAAAAAGTTGCCTATTTTTAAAGACTGTCCAGAAATTTCTCGACAGTTGTCAACCCTGGGTTCAAGGAAGGCTAGAAATGCACCTAACTCGAAAGATGTATAGACCATCATGTTGTTAACGTATTCCTATTATTTTAAAATGCCAGTGAATGGTGATTCACTGAGGCAAGATGAATGCTGGATTATTAATTGTTCTCTTTTGCTGGTTAATCTGCCTCATACGGTACCAAAATTTATATAGAGTAGTGGTTTCCAAACATTTTATCACGAGGGAAACCCCTATTTCCATATTCTTAGAACCCTACAGTCATGCTCCAAACCCCATTGCTTGGACCATAGACAAACAAATTTCTCATACTTTAATAGCTATATCCATTCCCCATGTAATAACACTTCTGGAGAATCCATTCTTATGGCTCTATTTTGTACCATTCATTTATTATGAATTAAATGCTAGCAGTCTGCAGTAAGGGTAAAGAGGGTGGTAACCAGTTGGAGGTGTGTATCTGCACAGTCTGACTCTTTCCAGTTAATGCTGCCATTGTCAGACTGTGCAGGTACACACCCCCAACTTATTACCTCCCCTCTGTACCCTTACTGCAGACTGCTACTTCTAGTAGAAATAATTAAGGAATGGCACAACATAGAGCCATAAGAATATATGTTCCAGAATTGTTATTACACGGGGAATGCATGTAGCTATTAAAACAGGCACATCAGGAGAGGACAAGTTCTCTTTAAGGGTACACCCACAAGAGAGGAATCTACAGAAATTTACACTGCAGGTCATTTTGCACTGTGGATTTTTTTTTAACTGTGTGAGGATCAGATTTCTTAACATCTCATCCACTTTGCAACTACTGTAAACTAACGCAGATTTGCCGAACACAAATTTGCTAGTTCCCATGTGGATATACCCTAATGCAGGATACTTTTGCGGTAATAATAGTGCACAAATGATTCCCATTGAAAACAATACAATTAATTGCGCCTTCTGTTTTCCTTTGACGTTTATCTGAAAAGCTGAAATGAGCCTGATCACATTACACAGTATGTGCGCATGGGCCCTGGAGAAATAACGGGTGAACAACAGAGGCACTAGTGTAAGGATATTAACCTAAAGGCAAATGTGGTCGAGACTGACACTGGGTTCACACCTGAGCGTTTTACAGCGCGTTCCTACGCGCTGTAAAACGCTCAACAGGCGAAAACCCATGTTTCCCTATGGGCATGGTTCTCACCTGAGCGTTTTACAGCGTGTACGAACGCGCTGTAAAACGCCCTACGCCCAAAGAAGTACAGGAGCTTCTTTGGGGCGTTTTGTCACGCGTATTGTGATTGACGCCACAGTGCTTAATCACGCAAATGCGCGTACGACGCGCGTTTCCTATTTCCACAAACGCGTTGTAATATGCGCGACAAAAACGCGCATATCAAATACGCTCAAGTGTGAACCCAGCGTGAAAGAAGCAGAATAACTGTCATACAGGAAGCTGCGTCATAGGAAAAAAAATTAAATAAGATACAAATCTATCTAACATTTACATCTTTCAGCTGAAAATTCTGAATTATATAAAAAAAAAAAAAGTTTCATGTTTTTAATTAGAAACGGTTTCAGAATTGTATAATTATCCATTGGGCTTATTTTATATTGTAACTGAGCAGACCCAGCCTGCAGTCACTAAGGACTATAACTGTAAGGACTGGGACTCTCAAATAAAATCATCTGAAGGGACTCTTTAGAGGAGGCTTTGAGCTCTGCTCCTTAAAAACACAATGGATATTAAACATGTTTCCTCTAAAGGTCTATACTGGAAAACAAGTGCGTTTCTGGCTTCCTGGCTGCATGGCCGGGCAGGGCATCCTGCCGTAGGGTGGAGTATTCGTGAATTTAGAGAAAACACTGGAAGAATGCCAGGGCATGTTTCATTATTCTCAACCTTTTCATTCTTTAGGGCTTCGTCAGACAGAACACTGCAGGCCAATGGGTATGAACAGATGGCAGTGGAATGCAACTTTTTCCTCTCCAGGTATTTCACAGTTTTTCTACTTCCAAATGTAATTTCTGAAACAAAACTATTCCTATCTGTTCTGCTGGATCATGAACCAGAAAGGATACAGAGGAGGTCATGTGGATACTTATATCCAACCCCCCTTACAAAACACAACTGGTGGAGTAATACACACCTCTGGAGCCTCTACCTCATCCTCTTCTTTTTTAGAAATGGGGGTCGAGCAAATGTGTTCCCGTACCAACTGAGGGACAGAGAAGGGGGAACCAATCAGAGGTCACTGAAACAAAAGTAATACCACAATTAAATCAGATAATAAATCTATCTACACAGCCACTTTCTGAATCTGAAAGTAGAGTGTTGGCAAAAGGGCTTCTCATTTGTACCTAGAACTAAATTCAGTTCCTTCAATTGGATTAAAGATATTAATTTATTCTTTCGTAAAACCAAATGGAAAAAATTCTTCAGGATTCATGATAATGAGACCTGTAAGAAATTGGGAATTATGAATGAAAATCTTGAGGGATCCACACTCTGAGTTCTCTTTTAAAGGATGGTGAACGGATCCCAGGACAAGGACCCTTTACCTCTCTAAAAGAGAAAAGTATCAAGATGCCCCCCCACAAGATACTACGGCCTTAGACATTTTTTATAAATTAGTAACAGAACAGGTGGAAAAAATCCCTGAGACAAATCCAACTATTAAAGGGAATAAGGAAGAACTAGAGGCACTTAGAGATTTTGAAACCGTCCCCTCTATTGTATATAAACCTTTTGATAAAGGGGGAAATGTTGTAATAATGGACCATCTTACCTATCAGAATATGTGCCATGACCTCCTTAATGTTAAAACATGTAATCCAATTTTGTCTAAAAATCCTCATTAAAGCACTTGATAATAAAGTGATGAGATTTATGAGATTAGATGAGATTTATGTTACCCAAACACCCTCAAATCCCTACTTTCTATGCCCTCCTTAAAGTACATAAAGGGTACCCCCCCTTAGAGGTCGTCCAATTGTCTCTGGAGTTTATTCTGTTACCCAAAATAGTAGCATAAATGTTGATGAGATCCTTAGCCCCTTTGTCTCACCCTTACCGTCGTTTACACGAGATACTACTGACCTCATGATGAAGATTAAAAACGTCTCGGTAGACGATAGTATCTATTTGACCTCGATTGATGTTGAGGCATTGTATACCAGCATACCACACCAATATGGCCTGATAGTGACTAAATATTTTTTGAAGCCTAGGGGTATACAATATAGGACTCACAACCTTTTTGTTATGGAAGCTTTAACGTTTATCCTTTTGCAGCATGCATTTTTCCACCAGCTCAGGGGGACTGCTATGGGGAGCTAAACGCTAAAACTTCCATAACAAAAAGGTTGTGAGTCCTATATTGTAAAGAAAGAAGATATGAAAACATTGTTGGGCACACTATATGCGATACTTTAAGGTACTGTGATTAGTGTAAATTGTCTTTTCCAGGTGACAGGTTCCCTTTAATCTTAATGATATTGGTTTGAGATTTACATATGAAATCAATAATCAGAGTATCGCTTTTTTGGACATCCGCATAGCTAAGAAAAATGGGAAACTATGCACTGAAACTTATCGAAAACCGACAGCCACCAATAGTTTACTTAGGTGGGACAGTTATGATCCCTTGAGTCTGAAAAAGGCATCCCCAAGGGACAGTATTTACATATTAGAAGAAACTGTTCCACATCTGAATCTTTCAGATCCCAAGCTAGAGACCTGCGTGAAAAATTCCCTCAAAGGGGATGTCCCCCTGAGATTCTAAAAGATGCATTCAATTATTCTCTAAAAAAAAGATAGACATTCTCTCCTCACATCAGATCCTTATCCTAAAGAGGAGAACAAGATTATAAGAATATTTGGCACGTTTGATGAACAAAATCAGAAAATCCAGCACTCTGCAAACCAAATATGGTACAAGACAGTATTCTAATGCTAATGCTACGCTTATTTTGTAAATGAGATGCTTGGCAAATACATTTTGTACAAAATTATTTGGGCCAGTCTGCCACACGTCAAGGCGATCTCTGTGAGATGGGAATCTAACACTAAATTCTACCTGTTATGTGCCATGACGGCTACCATAAAACAATTGGTTGGCCAAAGAGAGGAAAGAGAAGGCGCTCATAGGTGACGCTGCTTCAAATTGCGTCAATGAATAGTGAAACCTCCCTCTTGCCCAGGTGAGCCCGTTGTACTCACCTGAAGGGTTTGCACTTAACACAGTGCAATCCTGGTGGAGCGAGGCAGGGTGGTTTCAAGACTTTTGGGTTGGTGCTGCCGTGTGGTGTCCGAAATAGCCTAGGGCGAGGGCCAGATCGCCGTTTAGGTAAGTATTACGATATGCACTGGGGGCTCGTCTGGATTGAGTCCGAGCGGATGGACATTAGGCGCATAACACAACCTGGGTTTTTTTGTTTGGTTTTAGAAGATTTTATTCTGAGTCTCAGAATAAAATCTTCTAAAACCACACAAAAAAACCCGGGTTGTGTTATGCGCCTAAGGCCATCTGCTCGGACTCAATCCAGACGAGCCCCCCAGTGCATATCGGGCTACCATAAAATTCAGGGAGTGTAGGTTCCACATGCATGCTGGGCCCACCTTAATTTGTGTCATTTTTGGTACCAAAATGGCCTCCATTGAATCCAGGGAATGCAGGTACCAACTTGCATGCCGAGCCCACTCCACACCTCCCCTGGTGCCAGATGGCTACCAACGAATGCAATGAGAGTCCACTCTATACCTCTCCTGGTGCCACAATCTTCCAGTGAGTGCAGGGAGGGCAGGCTAAGCTTTATACTCACATTATTTAAAATCAGCCTATGGGGCAGACAGGCTGGTCAGGAGTGCACGACTGAAGTGTCAGCCACACCTCCAGTACAAACTGCAAAAAAAAAGGGGGTCAGTCAGCACATCTCGATGCGCAGTTTGTACTGGAGGTATGGCTGACATACACAGACATTTTGGCAATTAATATAATCCTGGTCAGTTCTAAATTTTCAAACAAAATACGTGCTAATAAAAAATACAATATGTGAAAACATTGTAGCCTATACATATTAGGCACTTTTCAGGGACTGATTGTTCATGTACATAACTATCAGGAGTATCATGCTATCCTGCGTCCATAAGAGGCTACTGTCCATGCTGAGATGACAACTCTTGCCGTGTCGGATAATTAATCTGCTGCTGCTCCATGTGTCCCTTATGACTATTTGGGTATAAGAATTACATAAACGTAATATATTGTGCTGTAATGTAACCTCATTTGTATTGATTCTTTAATGCATTTTGAACCCTCATTAAAATTTATAGGCTATTTACTAGCAGTATCTATTTCTTTTGAAATACTTCAGCAAGTGGCATTTATCATGTAGAGAAAGTAAATACAAGGCACTTACTAATGTATTGTGATTGCCCATATTGCATCCTTTGCTGGCTGGGGTAATTTTTCCATCCCATTATACTCCCATTATACATCGTTTCCATGGTTACAGATGGTCGTGCTTGCACAATGGTCACGGCCACCAGAGAGGCTGAAGCTTTTGCCTATAGTGTGTAAGCACGACCTCCACTGATAGATTGTAGGGTGGTCATAAACCATAAAAATGAGCCGTGTATAATGTGATGGAAAAATTAATCCAGCCAGCAAAGGAGGCAATATGGACAATCACAATACATTAGTAAGTGCCTCGTATTAACTTTCTCTACACGATAAATTCCACTTACTGAAGTGAGACAGCCCCTTTAAGACAAAGCTATACAATAATATAGAGCCAAGTAAATATAATAGTGCGATCTGAGATGTATTCTAGACATAAGATATTCATACATTATGGACACTTGAGAGAATCTATCCCCTAGTCACAAGAATGTTTACAAAAATATATCATGTTTGGGCAATTACTTTCTTCCATTGTCCTTTAGGGTTTTCCAGGACCTACCCAATATTTTCAAAAAGTCCTAGAACTTCTAAAGTCTTATTCACACATCTGTGACGGCATCCGTGGCGAGATGGTCAGTGTTTCATCAGTGGAGATGGCTTTGAAGGGTCCACTGTTGGTCCGTGTCCATTTTCTCATCCACATTCCTTGTGCACTGCTAGGCTGAAGAGATATTTCCAGAGCATCTCCTAAGTGTCAGTGAAAACTATCTGTGTTCTTCCAGTGGTTTTCACTGACCCACAGGCTTCAATAGGAGTATTTGGTTCGCATCATGGACGAAGAAAGTGCATGTCTCCATAGTTGTCCACTGAACCACAGGCAATGTAAAGACAAGGATGTGTGACTAAACATTAAAGTCAAACATTACTACCTGGGTGGGTGTTTGACACCCTTCACCCCTGCGGATCAGCTGTTCGGGTGTAGCTCTGTTGCCAGAAGCACTGCTCCGAAACAGCTGATCGGCGGGGGTGTCGGACCTATGCTAATTAGCTAGTGATAGCCTATCCTGAGATTTGGCGATCACTTTTTAAAGGCTGGACAACCCCTTTAACAATAAACACTCAATAAACAATTAGGTTCTAATTCATTTAATCCTTGGCTGTACAGTACTCCCGTGCCCAGCACTGCACTACTGCATGGCCTTACCCTAATGGCCATACCCTTGGGCAACCCTGTAGTGCATTTTAAGCTAGAGAAGTAATAACCATCCAAAACGACTTTCTGGTTTTATGATCATTGTGCTTATCTGTATTATCTTCTATTTTATCTTGTGGTCTAAAAATGCATCATTATAATATCTGCTGGTATTTGATTTATCTTTATTATGTTAATGTAATAGGGTAATGCCTTGCATTTTATGATCCCCAGAAGTAAAATCTTACATAAAAAATTGCAGGAAGAAATAAATCTTTCTATTTACAGAAGGTGGTTAGTATGGTGTGGTTAAGTAAATATAACGCCTAATGTACAGTATATGCAGGTCATGGGCCAATGCTTTGTGGCCTCGCCTGTGGATTCCTTCTGGTCCAGTACAAAAGCACACTTCCTAATAATGGCGTTAAGACTGAAGGAAATCTCTGAGCTTCCTCGGTTTCCTTTGGGGACCCCCAAGAGACTGCATTTAGTCAGCAGCGAGTACAATTGTGTTGGATGCTGGTCGATGTCCGAACTGTCATCATTGTAATCAGGTAGTGAGCTGACCTCTCCAGAACAGAGCACGACTAAATGTGTTCTTTCTAGCACTATCCAAGGAATATGATGTGGGAAACATACTATTACACCTAATTTCCCAATGAGCGCATTAGGCTCAAGTCTGGTCTTATTATCCAGATGTCCCAAAAAGTCTTGTACAGATTGATCTGTAATGAAATGAACCCCACATTCTGATACATTGTGTAATAGAATCTAACTGAACGTGCAATGTATTGAAGCTTGTCCTAATCAAGCTTGTATACCTGAAATGATCATTGTATTATTTACTAATAGGCTTTTTCATTAAAAAGAAAAGTTACCCTAAAGGCCCATTTTGATGAGCCAAGAATTGTAATGTCTAACATACATGATTTTTCTTTCTTTTTCTTTATATATATATATATATATATATATATATATATATATATTACACTTGTACTATTACAGTTCAATTAGAGTGTTGTAACTCTATTACACTAGGGTTTAGTTTGATTTATTTACTAGATTATATTATTTTAAATAAACAAAACATTTGCAAGAATCGGGTTAATTATAGGGAACACCTAGGGAATTTCCCCATGCAAATGCCCCACCAGTCATCCATCAAACAAGCAAAATGCTCCATTGTCAGGTGACCCACTCATATATGTGACACATAAAATCATTGTTTGTCTGCAGAACATCTCCTTCTGTAAACAGGGATGTGCTGCCGATAAAGAATGAGTCTATATATATAGACGAAAAATCATAGTAGTGGTTATTGATCCCCATACAGAGGGGATTACTGCTACATGTAAATGCAGCTGAATGAGCGGGCAACGATGAGGAATGACCGGTTCATTCACCATCTTTGCCTTGTGTATCAGGCCAAGTAAATGGCCCTTGGTCTTTGGTGATAGACCTGTAGCCTAATTAATCAGCTGATCGCTATCCCTCCTAACCCCCACATGCTGCTCAGTTTGGCCAAAAAGTTCTGAATGGGGAGAGGGGAGTAAGTCACCGACTCCTCTGTTGGCGGCTTAGTTTACCTAAAGAAGAAAAGGATCGGGCATGTTAAAATCACACAGTCCAATCTATTTTCCACCAACCTCTGGGGCAAAGTCAGGACACTTCCATACACATTAGGTGGTTTGGCGATTCCATCAAAAATTGTCAGGTTCAACTGACGTTAATCTAATGTTTATAGCCAAATTTAGTCTTATCCCTCTTTATGGGTGCTGTATGTGTTATATGGGCAATGTATGATCTATTGGGTACTGTCCGACACTTTCTTGGCACTGAGTCCACTGTTATGGCATTGTATGTACTATAAAGCCATTCATTTCTTTAGGACTGCAAATAAATTGCTGAGTGGCGCGCTCGCCTATTTTCAAAGTCCCATTGAAATGAATGGGAATCACACCACGCAAGCGCGGCCACCGCTCCATTCACTTCTGTGGGGCTTACAGAAATAGCCGAAACAGTGTCTATCAGACCCGCACCTATCAGACATTGGGTGCATAATCTAGCAATATGCCCACAATGTCCAACAATGGGACAACCCTTTAAGTTGGCCATCCACTTCCCATACACATTCATTCACATATGCTTGTCACCATATATATAAACATTTAGGCCTCATGCACACGACCGTTTTTTTATGCTGTCCGCAAAAAGGGGTTCCGTTGTTCAGTGATCCGTGTCCGTTTTTGCCTTCCGTTGTGTTTCCGTGTGTTTTTTTTAGCGGACATGACCCAAAAGATTTTACCAAAAGACAGGCTGACAATGTTTCCCAAGTGCCTGCCAAGGGATCCGCAAAAAAAACGGACACGGAACGCGGATGACACACGGATGGCCATCCGCATTTTTCACGGACCCATTGACTTGAATGGGTCCGTGAACCGTTTTTCACGGACAAGAATAGGACAGGTTATATTTTTTTGACGGACTGGAATCACGGACCACGGACGCGGAGGACAAACGGTGCATTTGCCGAGATTTCCACGGACCCATTGAAAACCAATGGGTCCGCAGAAAATCACAAAAAACGGAGCAACGGACACTGAATCAAACAACGGTCGTGTGCATGAGGCCTTATTTTGTAGTTTTTGCAGTGACCACCAAGCCAAATAATATTTCAAAAATTCATGTTCTGTGCAGATCACTTTTCAGCAGTTATCTTACTATCATCACAGGCAGGATTACAATGACAAGTAACAACTTTGTATAAATAACACAGGATCCACCATTCACAAGAAGTGATCACAACTCACCTCCCCCTCCCTGCATAATGACCTCTGCCCAGGTCACAGAGCATGCCCACAACACTCTCCCGTAGGCACCAATGAATATCTCCTGTCTATGGCATCTGTAGTCCATGTGGCTGCTGTTATTCCTGTCTCAGTGATGCTTGGCAGCTCAGGCAAGATGGCTGGTTCCATAATCATAGTACAGAAAACACAATTTTAAAAACCTAAAGATAATAAAACAGATTAAAAAAATGCATGTGTGTCACTAACTGACCTTAGGCCTCTTTCACACTTGCGTTCTGAGGATCCGGCGGGCACTTCCGTCCCGCTGGATCCGTCAGAACGCAACTCACCTGAAAGCATTAGAAGACTGATTAGGATCCTGATCAGTCTTCGAAATGCTTTCAGGTTACCATGGCAGCCAGGACGCTTCTGAAGTCCTGGCTGCCATGGTACTCCACAGCAGTGTACCTTCCTGCGCTGCGGCCTCCGGGCGCTCCTTCATGACGTCACAGGTCCGGGCGGCGCATAGATCAATGCGCCGCCCACACCTGTGACATCATGAAGGAGCGCCCGGAGGCCGCAGTGCAGGTAAGTACACTGCTGCGGAGTACTTACCATGGCAGCCAGGACTTCAGTAGCATCCTGGCTGCCATGGTAACCGATCGGAGCCCCAGCTTACAGTGTGATGCGCCGAAACGACGTTTAGCTTAATTCCGGATCCAGATTAATGCACTTCAATGGGCATTAATTCCGGATCCGGCGTTACGACATGTCTTCCGGATTTTTGGACGGAGACAAATCCGCAGCATGCTGCGGTTTTGTCAACGTCCCAAAAATGTTCACATACTGAACGGAAGACATCCTGATGCATCCTGAACGGATTTCTCTCCATTCAGAATGCATTAGGATAATCCTGATCAGTATCTTTCCGTCCTAGAGCCCCGAGGATGGAACTCTAGGACGGAAAGCAAAAACGCATATGTGAAAGGGGCCAACTGGTATTAAAATATAGGTGGCAAATTCCCTTTAAGAATAGTTGAGTGCGTCTTTTTTACATGCATGTCTGCTCTTTTATACCATCCACATACATTTACTGTATTACATAGGATTTATAGACTTGATGCAGTCACTAATTACCGGAGATAACTAATGAAGACAAAAGTGACCATTTAGCTTTTACTGACAAAAATCCAATAATGTCGAATCGCAACAAGAGGCATGCATCAGTAGATGCCACCCAAACGGGATTCTGTTGACACTGCAGGGCACACGTCCATTAATTCTCCACAGGCAGGGGGATGAGGTAGAGCTTGTTGTCTTAAATTACTATCCATTGATGACATTGACACAGTATTTGCAAAGGTATGCATTACGCTTAAAGACACACTCCAGCCGATGGACTTTACACTGTTGAGACTTGTGTTCAAAACAATCCCAGCCTAAGTCCTGGCAGTCCATAGTGCTAATGATAGTGCTGCATATGAAGATGACCATTAGTCCCCATATAGTAAAATTGCTCCATTTAAATGTACCAAATGAGCACTGATCAACTTTCTGTATCATGATTCGGCACTCACTTACTGGCAAACAGATCACAGCACAGATTTTTTAAAAAAGACTAGTTAGTAATTATTTTCTACTGACCCTTACCTCCAGAGCTGCGTTAACAATTCTGCTGGCTTCAGAGCTGAACGCTTCTCTATGGCTGGTTCAGTGCCTGCACGCAGTCTTCATTCTGGTGATTTGCATTCTAGGATATGCATTTTTTTACTCTGAGCAATAAAAAAGATAAAGAAAAAACCCAACTCTCTCACTGCATTACAGTGGACCAGTCAGGCTGTTAGGAATTGTTACAATGGCATTTCACGTGTTGCCTTTGTTCCATGTGTGCAAACCCCGGCTTCTTGTGGGTTTGAACTTGGGCCAATGTGTTCAATGGCGGTTCAAATTTTCCACCAGGGGCGTAGCTATAGGGGGTGCAGAGGTAGCAGTCGCTACCGGGCCCAGGAGCCAGAGGGGGCCCTTGTGCAGCATAACAAGACACCGGTATTATAGAAAGTGCTTGCAGGTCAAGTTACACCTCTGGCTGGAGGGAATGGGTTAGGTCATGAATTTGGCATGGGGGGGGGGGGGGGGGCAGTGCCATTACAATTTTTGCCTCAGGCATCAGGAAGGCTGTGTCCTCCCCTGCCCCTGGTCACGAAGCACTGAGGGAAGGGGGGCACAAGCTGAACCTTGAGCCTTTAGCAACGCTCCTGTTTGCCACTGTGTGTGTGTACCTGTTGTCTTATGTGTTCATTTGCTCTGCTATATATTCTAAGTTGTGTGTCCTGCCTCTGGTTGTGCAACAAGTTCTGTTTGTATTCGTCTGCTTGTTCTGTATCTGAATTTGGACCCAAGTTTAGTTTTCCATTCCCCAGTGTCTGTTCCTTGGATTTGTATGTTTTTTATGTGCCTGACCTTGTCTTGTTCAGTCTGTGGTCTGACATGTTCTCTGCCAGCCTGTTCTCCATCTGGTCCTGGCTGTGTGCGATGCCTGTTCTTTGGTGCCTGGCACTTGAGTCTCTGACCTCTGTGTGTCAGTTGCCAACTACACTGGAAATTTTCCTAGAGGTGGCAGCCTGGTGGATCCCCTGCAGCAAAGTCCAGATCCCTGTATAGGGGTTGAAGGGTGAAAACCAGGGGACCATCAGGATAGTATCCTTAAGACTAGCCCAACATCAGACTGGTTAGTTGATTTCAGTGCAGTAGAGAAAAAAAACTGATATCTCTTTAAGGCCTCATGCACACGACCGTTGTTTGTTTCCGCGTCCGTTCCGTTTTTTTTCACGGATAGGATGCTTCCCCATTCATTTCAATGGGTCCGTCAAAAAATGCGGATGGTCAACCGTTTTCCTTCCGCTTCCGTGATCCGTGTTTTCATTCCGTCAAAAAAATAGTGCATGTCCTATTTTTTTCACGGTCGCGGACAAGGATAGGCATTTTTACAATGGATCTGCCATAAAAATCGGATCCGTCAAAAAAAACGGTCCGTCATCCGTTTTTTTTGACGGACGCGAAATTTCAAGGAGGAGCGGACGCGGAGGCAGGCAACGGTCGTGTGCATGAGGCCTAACTGTATATCAAGGGGTTGTATTATAAACTATAACAACCAATAAAGAATATCCAGATCACAAAATCAGAGAATACTCATCACAACAATCATTTATCCAAAAATTGACAAAGCTTTATTAATCACATAATATATGGTATCACATATCTTTTCCAACGCTTGGAACAAATTGAAAGTAAGTGGATTGTGAAGCTACACACCCAGACACCGGCGGGCTTAAATTACAAAATTCCATTCTCTTCATTCTTATAGAGGTGCAGTGCCTCTCTTGAAGTCCTATTTTACCAAGTTTAAGTATTTGTTTTATGATTAATATTTATGTTTGGATCAACGGTTCCTCAAGTGAGGATATCATGGGGATTATTTGCACACCAATATATATTTTTTGTATATTAATATATTTTCTGTTTTGTGCAGGTTATATAACATGGGTTAGAGACCGTGGATTATATGCAAGCTTTACCATCGAACAAGATCAATTATCTGTGCCCATCATGACACACTGGATATGTAATTGCCATATATAAAATAACACATAAAATTATAGTATGTTTTAACATTATGTCACTTGATTGTTTGGCCTAGCAAGTAGGCATATAGACCTAAATTGCTAATTATTTGCTTATATTACACCTTGTCACTATATTCATTGTTTCATCACATTTCACTTATTTATTTAATTAAAAATTTTATACCAGCACCATTTTATTACTCACATCTCATAGTTTATCACATTATGTTTTTGTATCACCTATATATTTTTTCACTTGGGTGTCTCACTTTGCCTTAATAGCAGTGATGATAATTCACGTTATATTTTTGCATAAATTACACAATTTGGATATGTCGATCACATTCTTTTGTAGGAATAATACAATTTAAGATGTATATATGCATTAAATTAGAGTGTTGTTATTGTGGGACAGAATTAGTACTTATTGTGGGGACACTACATGCACTTAAATTATATGAATTTTACTTTTAAGAGGATTGATAGTCCAATGATTGCGGCACAAATGATTTATGTCCAATAATGGTTGGGGAGTAAATACGACCCTAGATGTGCCAGGTCTTCTCAATTCCATGTTATAATGCACAGCAATAGATGTATAAAACATAATTTTCCCACAACTGAGATGGCTCCCATTGTGCACACGTCTCTCTGCGCAGCCGCGGGCGTGATGACGCGATCCTGCTCTCCGCTTGACGCGCTCCACGCTCTTCTGAGCGCGGTCGCCTCTTGCTGACGTCATGATCGCGTGCATACACGCGCCGCTGGCGCGAGGTGAGCCGCGTGCCATGTAATAGGATGTGAGCCCGATTTTACATCTCAGATGAGGATAATTTGCTAGTGCCCATGCAGTATATGATTGGCTCAGAGGTTACATCTATGCCCGCCCCATGACTATAAATGCTTTTAAGTTGATCCACAAATTCCACACATTAGACCCCTTGAAAAAGCTGACGGCGAAACGCGCGTCGGGGCAGGATTGGTGTGGCGACAGTGGCTGATACTTGGGTTAGTATGTATTACTGATCTCTGTGGTACATTATTAATGAGTTTGCACCTTGCTTAATTATTTTGTAGCCTGATTGTAGCTACCTCTGATGTATTATGAGTATACCATAGATGCAATAAGTACGAACAAATTACTTGATAATTATATAAAAGGTGCCTCAAACTAATGAATTACTTCCCATGAATTTGATTACCAATACCACATGCCACTAATCAGTTTTTTTAATCTGTTGTTAATGTGATACCATATATTATGTAATTAATAAAGCTTTGTCAATTTTTGGATAAATGATTGTTGTGATGAGTATTCTCTGATTTTGTGATCTGGATATTCTTTATTGGTTGTTATTGTCTAGGCGATATCGGATCAATTACTGTTATAAGGATCCCCTTTTTTTTGGTGTGTATTATAAACTATTTCCTATCACTCGACAGAATTTCCAAGATGAAGCGCTTCTGATTTATTTTTTTTTTTAAAGGTTATTTTACTTGCAGTTGCTTTTACCACTGCTTCAAGCAGCCTATATTTTTTTTACTTTAATGGGTTATCCCATGACTAATGTAAAAAATGAAATCAGACATCATATAGTCCATGACAAGCCCTTTCTAACATAGCTACAACCAGCCCTGTATCTCACATAAGGAAGGGGGGTGTCCATGCTGAACATGTGCGGCCATCTCAGTGAGCAGGACAAAGAAATAAGAAAAAGCAAACAGCAGGTAGCGCTATACAGATCGATTTTATTGAATGTCAGTGGCTATGCAGAATTTTTAATTACATCCAATTACAAAAGAATTCAGATCCAGGTGCTGGTTTGAAAACTATAGGATATAGATTGTTGGACAATCCCTTACACGGGGAGTTCATGAGGAAACATGAAGTACAGAGAGGAGGTAGGGGAACTCCATTTCAACAGAGATTCAGCTGCAGCTGTATTTAGGTTCCTAATCCCTGACAAGCAGAGCAGAGAGGAAGGATGAGGCAGCTTAATCCCTGGAGAACCCCTTTAAGCTTACACGGGGACATCCGTAGCTTCTTATTAGAATTGACCCTACCTGTATTATTTCAATAATAACATTATATTAGGCAGGGCATTATTACAGGGGACAGGAGGGTAAATTGCCCATAGGCCTCTGCCAAGTAGTTGGTTCTACCACACATTCACTTCCAGCACTACTCCCAGTAGCAAGAAAGTTATTTCACATGTCATACAGCCCAATCACCAAACACCTTATCAAATCACCAATGTGTGGAATGGCAGAATCTCATATATTCTGCTAAAATGTGTGAATCTGTATTTTTCTGAATTTTACCAATAAGATGAGATAAGGGCCACTATTAATTTTTTTTGTAAAACAGATAGGGTTAAATTTTGCATTATCTACTTAACCACTACAGTAGGAGTAAGTAGTTTGTAACCCCATAACTGAAGTTCTGACCACTTATGGGGTCATTTATTAAGACCGACGATGGATGCGCTGGCGGTGGATGCGTCTAAGTTACGTTGAGGCGCAGGCCTCTACATAACTTAGGCACATGTGTTGGCGGCGTATCACAAGGTTAAACCTACATCAGCTACTTTGCTGGAGCAGATTTAAGCCATTTTCTACACCAAAAACTGCCGGCCCGCCCTCTTACACGCCCACTCCATGCGCCCTTTACTCGGCACTGGCGTGAGTGGCGTAAAAGGGGGAAAAGTCGCAGATTAAGTCACAAAACACCTTTGCGACAAAATCTGCTCCTAATATACGCCAAAAAGTCTTCCAAACTGGGATGTTGCAGTAGCTCACCTGTCTAAAGCTCAGTTGTGATGTCACAGTAGCTGACATCACTGAAATGCACTTGTGATGTCACTGCAGATGACAAGATAGACATAAATGTGACCTTGCACAATCTCTGTTACATAGGGGACCCCTTGCTTGAAAACTTATCTAACATAACAAAAAATATTAGTGTCAGCAATGGCAAAAAAAACAGATTGTAGCTATAATTTTCGACCTACAGTTAGAAACAAAGGAAGTGATCGGAGTGATTGCCTTGGACAACGTTGACCACACTTCTATTGGGGCCCAGAGTGCACATCTCAAGCCAGCCCCAAATCAGGAGTTTGGCTTTCCCGTTCTCGCCTACATTTTTTACATGATGTTTCTGAGGTATCTGGTAGTTAACAAAGTGTATGCAATATTTAAATTGTTAATCGTATAACCAAACACCTCAAAAACGCATAGTATAAAAGTGTATTACATAGTTGCCAACAGTCCAGAATTTGAAGGCACTGTCCCTAATTTTCAGACACAGTCGCCGCAAATTCTGTCTGTCCGAGGCTAAAAATGGATGGGACTTATGTAAGCTCTGCCCATAAATTCGCGGTCCCAGTTGTCCAGAGTTTACTAACTGCAAATATCAATTGCCTCATGAAACATACATTTATATTAAATGGAACATGGTTTCTCTACTGGTTCCACGTTGAGCAGCAGGCCATTGAGATTTTAGAAAACCCCTTTTTATTTGCATTGTACGGCACTTTGCTGCATATTTTCAGTCCTGAATCCATACCCACTATCCACAGGAGATCTGCGGTGTGTGAACATGGCCTTTACACGATTATCTCTCCTCTTTGCCTTCTGTCTAATGGAGTGCGGCATCTCATGTTTTGCTTATTCAAGTCTATTTGGCTTCAGTAATTTCATTTTAATGCCATGTTTATCATGTCCTCTCATTCTGAGCATGGCAGCAATTCTCTACATAGCGCTGTAGATGTGCATAGGCAAATGGTCAGCTGGGACAGCTGCAAAATAAATTAGTCAGATGCCAAAGACAACTGTTAGCCAACAAAGACTGGCAGAGAATCCTAGTTAGATGCAATAAACTGTAAAACCTGAAATCACTTACTATATCTTTGTGTCACTACGTAGAAAAATAAAACAGATCTGATGCATTATTCTCTGGTAGAACAATGGTTGGCAACAAAAAGGAACTAATAATGCGCCGTTCTGACTTGCAAAATATGTGCCCTGCTGGGATTTCTTGACCAGGATATTTACACGCTAGGCTAATCAGGCAGTAAAGCTAGACGGTGAAGTAGGCAAGCACTCAACTGATCAGCCAGTCAGTATGTAATAGTAAATGCCTCTTCAATGTAATAGAGTAGATGGAAGGCACTGAGGTCAGAATAGAGGTGTACTATTATACAGTCAGTATATTACCAGTATAGATTTATCACAATGTAAATTACCATATTTCTCTCATCATAAGGCCTCTTGTAGACGACCGTATGGCTTTTTCAGTATTTTGCAGTCCACAAAAAACGGATCCGCAAAAAATACAAAATGCGGAATGGAACAGCTGGCCCCTGATAGAACAGTACTATCCTTGTCCGTTATGCGGACAATAATAGGACATGCTCTATCTTTGAACGGAACGGAAATACGGAAACGGAATGCATACGGAGTACATTCCTTTTGTGTTTGCGGACCCATTGAAATGATAGGTTCCGCATAAGGACCGTATACAGAACGCAAAAAATGGATCGTAAACGGAAAAAAAAAATTTTGTGTGCACGAGGCCTAAGGGACACCTGACCATAAGATGGACCTAGGTTTTAGAGGAGGAAAATAAGAAAAAATATTTTTTAATCAAACCTCAGATCACACCCCGATCTTCATCAGACCGCCAATCTTCATCGGACCTCAGATCAAACCCTAAATAGTCATCAGACCTCAGGTCAAATCCCCAAATGAGACTCTCAGACCTCAGATTAGACCCCCAAATCAGACCCTCATCAGACCTGATCAGACCTCCAAATCAGGTCCCCATTCCTTATCAGACCTCAAATCAGACCATCAAATCAGACCCCCATCCTCATCAGACCTCAGATCAGACATAAAAAAATTAAATAAATGAACCACCCGCAGATCCAGTGTGCTCTTCCAGCATTCACTGCTCCTTGGTATACTGACAGCGCCACGCTGCACCGTGACCTGATGCCACACAACGTTGGGGCATACTGTGAGCTTACTCTGTGCGACGTCAGGTCACAGCACAGCGAGCGGTGCCGGCAGAAGTTCAGCGAGCAGTGAGTATAGAGCCAGCACCAGGAGCCATCATTAGTATCCGTAGAGATGTGTACACAAGCAGACAATGAAGTAGCAACACCAGCGCTATACTACTAAACATCTACCCACAGCGGGACATTGGACATATAGTCTAATAGTACTATAAGTCCCAGCAGAAGCGTAGAAGCTAAGATTGTTGAACACTTATTTATAGCAGGACATTTTATTAATAATACAATAGTACTATAATTACCAGTATAAGCGCAGGAGCGCTAAACTATCAAACATTGTGGATATCAGGATATCTATATAAGCAAGGTTACAATCAAGTGCGCATTAGTTATATTGATTTAAAGAACTATAAGGTTCACAAGGCCATATTTTATAGCAATCAAAGGTTTTATGCCGGAGCACCGCATTTAAACACTTAGGCCTCTTTCAGACGGGCGTTGCGGGTGCACTCCGTCAAACAGTGCGGGTGCGTTGCGGGAATTGCCGCGATTTTTCCCTGCGAGTGCAAAGCGCTGTCATGCGTTTTGCACGCGCGGGAGAAAAATCGGCACTTTTGGTACCCAGACCCGAACCTGCACTTCTTCACAGAAGTGCATGTTTGGGTCAGAAATTGTCCCGCTGGTATTATTTCACATTATAACATAGTTATAATGTAAAATAATACCCTTGGCCATCTCCCTAATGTTGAACCCGGTGCAGAATGGGTTAAAAATAATAAACTAATCATAACTTACCTGGTCCATTTGATCGCGAAGCCCGGCCTCCTCTCCGTTAGCTTGAAAGATGTAAAGGACCTGTAATGATGTCACAGCATCACATGGCCCAATCACCTGCTCCATCACTATGGTGATGGAGCATGTGATTGGTCCATGTGACCACGTGTACATCATCCAAGGTCCTAAGCACTATCCACAGCCTGAGGATAGTGATTAAGGACCTTGGATGATGTCACATGGTCACATGGACCAATCACATGCTCCATCACCATAGTGATGGAGCAGGTGATTGAGCCATGTGATGTGACGTCATCACAGGTCCTTTAGATCATCGATGCTGCAGGGAAAGAGAGGACAGATCGCGACTACGCGATCAAGTGGCTAAGGTAAGTTAACTTTATTATTTTTAACCCCTTCCTCATCATTTAACAATGCATTCTTTATTAAGAATGCTATTATTTCCCTTATAACCATGTTATAAGGGAAATAATAGAGATTGGGTCCCGTTGCTAAGCAACAATGCGGGAAAATCGCAACGCATCCGCACTTGGTTGCGGATGCTTGCGATTTTCCCGCATCCCCATTCACTTCTATGGGGCCTGCGTTGCGTGAAAAACGCAGAATATAGCACATGCTGCGATTTTCACGCAACGCAGAAGTGATGCGTGAAAATCACCGCTCATGTGCACAGCCCCATAGAAATGAATGGGTCCGGATTCAGTGCGGGTGCAATGCGTCCTCCTCACGCATTGCACCCGCGCGGAAAACTCGCCCGTGTGAAAGGGGCCTTAAAGGGATCAGGAATGTGCTTTTAATAAGTCTATGTATGGGGATATTGTTTTTATGTTTTTTTTATAATAAATGTGTATGAATTGATCTAGCAATCTATATGCAAATTAACTGAACCGGCCATTTTCTTTTTCTTGTTTTATATATTTTAACCACTTCCCGCCGCCCATTGACTATAAACGCCCTGGGCGGTCAGGTTTATCTCTGATCGGAACGTCCTTTTCTGAATGTCCTTTCAGAGGTGGCAGCTGGACACAAGGCACCCCAGAGAGAAGGCAGGGACCATTCCTGGGTGTCTCTGCCTTCTAGATCGCTGTATACAATTTCCCCCCAAATGCGTTATTTAAAAAATGTAAAAAATAGAAGAAAAAAAAAATAGACATATTTGGTATCACCGCGTCTGCAACAACCGGCTCTATAATAATATCATATGATCTACCCTATCAAGTGAATGCTGTAAAAAAATAATAAATAAACATTGTGCCAAAACAGATTTTTTTTTTTTTAGTTAGCTCACCTCCCAAAAAACATAATGTTAAATCAAAGAGTCGTTTGTACCTCAAAATGGTAGCAATAAAAAAGTCACCTCATCCTACAAAAAATGTGCCCCCACACAAGACCGTAGCCAGAAAAAAAAATAATATGGCTCTAAGAAAATTGCAACACAAAATCATGATTTTTTTCTAAACATGCTCTCATTGTGTAAAACATAAATAAATTAATTAAAAATAGATATATTTGGTATCGCCGCGTCTGTAACAATTGGCTCTACAAAAAGTGAACAGTGTAAAAAAAAAAAATTATGCCAAAACAGCTTCTTTTAGTCACCTCACCTAACAAAAACATAATATCAATCAATCAAAAAGTCATATGTACCCAAAATGGTAGCAATAATAATGTCACCCCGTCCTGCAAAAAACAAGCCCTCACACGAGACTATAGCCAGAAAAATGAAAAAATATGTCTCTAAGAAAATGGCAACACAAACGTGATTTTTTTTCTAGAAATGTTTTTATTGTGTAAAACGTAAAAATAAAAATAAACTAGAATATTTGGTATCGTTGCATCTGTAATGACCAGATCTATAAAGATATCACATGATCTACCCCATCAAGTACACGGTATTAAAAAAAATAGAAAAATGACACCAGACAGCTTTTTTGTGACTTCACCTCCCAAAAAATTAGATAAAAAGCAACCAGATAGCCAAATGTACCCCAAAATGGTGCCAATAAAAACTACAGCTGGTCCCGCACAAAATAATCCCTCACGCAGCTCATTCAACAAAAAGTAAAAAAAGTTATCGCTCTTAAAAACCATGACAGAAAATTCCATGTTAGAAAATCCAGATGCTGCTCCTTCCCTTCTGAGCCCTGGGCCAGCTGTTCCGTTCCGCAAAATACGGAATGCACACGGATGTCATCCGTATTTTTTGTGGATCTGTTTTTTGCGGACCGCAAAATACATCCAGTCGTGTGCCTGAGGCCTAAAGCCACATGGTCAAGTTTCCTGATGCATTTTTAGAAGCCCAAACTGGAGTGAATTTGAAAAAAGAAGCTGTATCTGTCCTTTATACTTTCTCTCCCATTATGATCCACTTGTGATTTTTGGGTTCCAAAACTGCATCAGGAGACCTGACCGTGTGGTCGTACCCTTAGGCGGGCAGTGAAGAATTAGCAGAGATGCATTATTAGGTAGTTAGTCAGGGCCAGCTTCAGGTTCATGTGGGACCTTGTGTGAAAAAGTCTCAGTGGGCCCCCTTACACAGTGATAAATCTGAGTACAGATAATATAGTAGATATCACCTGCAGTCCTATGAAACAGCACAGATAACACAGTGATGGCTATCTGAGTACAGAAAATGTAGTAGTGTTACCTGCAGTCCTTTGTAAAACCACAGATAACACTAGTGCTGATAATGTGGTATTGTTACCTGCAGTCCTATGTAAAACCACAGATAACACTAGTGCTGAAAATGTGGTAGTGTTACCTGCAGTCCTACATAGAAACCACAGATAACACTAGTGCTGATAATGTGGTAGTGTTACCTGCAGTCCTATGTAGAAACCACAGATAACACTAGTGCTGAAAATGTGGTAGTGTTACCTGCAGTCCTACATAGAAACCACACATAACACTAGTGCTGATAATGTGGTAGTGTTACCTGCAGTCCTATGTAGAAACCACAGATAACACTAGTGCTAATAATGTGGTAGTGTTACCTACAGTCCTATGTAAAACCACAGATAACACTAGTGCTGATAATGTGGTAGTGTTACCTACAGTCCTATGTAAAAGCACAGATAACACTAGTGCTGATAATCTGGTAGTGTTACCTACAGTCCTATGTAAAACCACAGATAACACTAGTGCTGATAATGTGGTAGTGTTATCTGCAGTCCTATGTAAAACCACATATAACACTAGTGTAGATCATGTGGTAGTGTTACCTACATCCTTAGTGTGCCTCCCTGTGTCTCTCCCACAGTCTCTATGCTGGCAGCGCTGCCTCCTCTTCCATCTCCTTTTTGCCCCGCACAGAACGTCCTGATGCAGCTGCGTCAAGGCATGGGAACACTGTGGGCATGGTGATGGTGATACACAGGGAGAGACACACACACAAGGAAACACACACTGAGACGGTCAAATACACACAGGGACAGACACACACAGGGACAGACACATACAAACAAACAGGGACAGACACACACACACACACACACACAGGAACACACACACAGGGACACACACACACACAGGGACAGACACACACACAGGGACAGACACACACACACACAGGGACAGACACACACACAAGGACAGACACACACACAGGGACAGACACACACACAGGGACAGACACACACACAGGGACAGACACACTCAGGAACACACATACACACAGGGACAGACACACACACAGGGACAGACACACACAGGGACACACACACACAGGAACACACACACACAGGGACACACACACACAGGGACACACACACAGGGACACACACACAGGGACACACACACACACACACACAGGAACACACATGGACAGACACACACACAGGGACAGACACACTCAGGAACACACATAGGGACAGACACACACACAGGGACAGACACACACACAGGGAAAGACACACACACAGGGAAAGACACACACACACACAGGGACAGACACACACACACACAGGGACAGACACACACACACACAGGGACAGACACACACATATGGACAGACACCTGTGCAATGGTGATATTGTCAACCAACTTCTATCTAATGTGTGTGGCCACCTTTAGGGGACATTAAAAGGGAATTCCACCTTTATTTATACTACAACCTTTTGTTACCTTCTAATATGATACTCCCACTGATTCCCAGTACTGAAGGAAAATGGACTGGGGTTTAAAAAGGAATTATCAACATGTACCAAAAGGCGGTCTAACTGTAACCCATTAGGCACTGGCTAGACTGTGGTATGGAGTCTAAGCAATGCCTTACACACACACAGGGACAGACACACGAACAGACACACACACACACACACAGTGACAGACACACACACACACACACACATAGGGACAGACACGCACAGCTAGGCCTCTCCACATTCCAGCCTGGCTCTTCTCCATACAGGAACACAGCTCTCTGCTCCCCCAGCTCCTCCCCCACTGGTCACATGGGTGGATGACATCAGGAACGTCCTTTAGCCCAGTAGGAAACTCCATATACCCTGCTCTGAGTCCACCCCAGCAGTGCACATGGCTAAAATTGTCTGCATTGCTGAGATAAGCTGCCCTAGAATTCAGAACAGGCAGTTTAATGAAAACCAGGACACAGCTGCAGGAGTGAGCGGGGACAGTGCCCCCCAGGAGCAGTGAGCCCCGGGTGTGTCGGGTGCTGAAGCCGGCCCTGTTAAGTCACTGAAGCATTAGCAAAGGTGTGTCATAATGTTGGTAGAAAATTAATAGCTAAGATTCTGACACATGCAGGCAGTACAGTGACAATATAGTATGAGCCAGGTAGTCAAATAATAGTAGCTTTATGTTATTTGGCAGGAAATAAAGTGATACTAGAGGAATTTTAGGCAAGCAGTCAAACAATAGTTGAGGCGCCTGTAGTTGAGAACCACAGCTATAGTGTGTGCTGCAGGGAAGGGGCCGAGGAGGCCCTCTTGTCCTCCTGTCAAGAACACCATTGATTAATTTTGTCAGGGAAAGAAACAATAGATTTATTTTCACTTTTTGAGTTCTCCACTATGCAGATTGATAGATGACACTATTATCCACTTTTTTTTTTTTCATAAAATAAAGGTTATTGAGAAATAATAGTGAAAGCGTTACACAATCAGGCACCACAGTAACAACTACATGTAAGATATCCTCTGCCTATGCCTAAAAAGGAGTTATCATCAGGGTCAACCCTATTAAAGCATGCATAGTTCCTAGTAGGGTTTATCCTGCTGATTAAAGCGATATCTCTATGACAAAAAATTCCCATGTGCCGTTCCAGAGATATCATAGTTTCTAATCTACCCGGAGTTGCTGTACTAAACATGCACCGGGGCCAGGAAAGAAAACAATGATGATGCCTGGCCCTGTCAATATAGGGGAGGGGGCGTGCACACTCTGGACAATGGAGGAGCTTACCAGGCTCGGACTGGCCCACAGCGGTACAGGTGGGCCCCTGAGCAAGGTGGGCCCCGAGTCCCCCACCCCCTGCACAAGTGGCACATAACACAGTAGACTTACCTGGTTAAGGTGCGGTTCATATATTCAATGTACAGCACCTCAACCAGGACCTCTTTTCACCATGACCTCCCTTCTCAAAGTTGCTGCAGGGACACCCATGAGAGCAGTTAATATTTGAATGTATATGTACGGTGGGCCCCCAAAACAAATGTTACTGGTGGGCCCTAGGCACCCTAGTCCAACACTGGAGCTAACTCTCTGCTCTTTCTATACTTAGAAGTCATGTGGACGGTCCTGTGAATGACGGTCCGGTGCCTTATTTATATAAGAATATAGAGTTGACTGATAATCACTGTGTGGGGCTACCCACCGGACTCCTGAGCGTAAAAATAGCAGGGATTAAATTAATTACATGGCTGAATCTTTTCCACAAAGCTATTATATCACTGTTCAGATCCTCCCACTCTATAACATGGTGTAAATGTATAAGGCCTTAAAGGCTATATACACCTTCAGAGGCAATTTTTTTAAAGATTGCATTTTACTCATTTTTAGATAAAACTCATTTTTTTAATTGGCCTTTATTAGCAAATATTGAGCTGTTCTGTCACAAAAGATTAACAGTTTTTCCACCTATGTGACTGGTACTTTCACTTTTACTTTGTGCCGGTCATCTAATAAACCTTATCTCTAAACTACTGAGAGGTCGTAAATACCGTATTTTACGCCCTATAAGATGCACTGGCCCATAAGACGCACCTAGGTTTTTGAGGAGGAAAATAAGAAAAAAATATTTTTAACCAAAAGGTGTGCTTTTGGTGGGTTTTGAACTAATGGTGGTCTTTGCATGACACTATTATGGGGGATCTGTGGATGACATTGTTAGGGGGGATCTGTGGATGACGCACTGTTATGGGGGATCTGTGGATGACGCACTGTTATGGGGGATCTGTGGTTGACACTGTTATGGGGGATCTGTGGATGACATTGGTTTGGGGGGAAATCTGTGGATGGCACTGTTATGGGGGGAGATCTGTGGATGGCACTGTTATGGGGGGAATCTGTGGATGGCACTGTTATGGGGGTCGGTGGATGGCACTGTTATGGGGTGGGGGGTCTGTGGATGACACTGTTATGGGGGGGGATCTGTGGATGACACAGTTATGGGGGGGATCTGTGGTTGACACTGTTATATATGTGTCATCCACAGACCCCCCCACCCCATAACAGTGCCATCCACAGATCTCCCTCACCCCATAACAGTGCCATCCATAGATCAATCTGCCTGCCATGTCTGTAAACTGTCATACAATTCATTTTACCTAAAGTTGTGCCCTCAATGGTAATATCTATTCACTAACGTCACGTGCCTACGCTGCCTGCTTAATTCATAAAATAGGCGGCGCAGGCACGTGACATCAGGGAGTTACACTGCCGCCCGCCCGTCTGGCTTGCCTGCATTCTACTGGAGCGGTTAGTGAATAGATATTACCATTGAGGGCACAACTTTAGTTAAGATGAATTGTATGACAGTTTTTAGAGATAGTCAGCGGCGGGGCCAGAGGACAGTGAATGCACCTGGCCCCGCCGCAATTGCCGGCCGTCCTCCCAGTCTGTCCCCGCTGACACATCGCAGTCTGCGATGCTGGAGCATCGCTGACTGCGATGTAAAATGTCAGCATTCGCCCCATGCGAAAAATATGGTAGTGATGAGTGGCAGGGGCAATATTCTATTTTGCGATATTTCGCAAATATATGGGTGAATATTCGCTATATATTCGTGAATTCGTTATCTTCGTGCACAATTATTTTTATGGCGAAAATCGCAATGTAAAATTTGCTTAATGCGCATGCGCAAAAGGGGCGTGGTCTAATTCAAACTACCCGAAGTTTGAGAAGTTTGGAAAAGATGGTTGGAAGCAATTTTCGCGAGGTAGAAGTGAGGTAGAACTACTGATCACTGTAAGTAATTTGAGATTACAGCAGTGTATTTGATTACATTTCACATGCATATCAGAACAATCGCTTTATATGCATATAGAAAGCTATGAAATGTTCCCAATTACGATACGAATTTATTTTTGCAATACATACAACTTCATATTTTATAAGGTCTAAGTAGATTTTACTGATTGGTGCACTAATGGTTGCTAGGGATGTTGCTAAGCTGCGACAAAGCCTTCTCATTGGCCCACAAGCTAGAAGAAGGGAGGGATAATCACCTGATGTGCACTGTCTAAAAGACAAACAAAAAAAAAACAATATACGTTACTATGAATAAATAGCACTATATTCTAAATATTCGCAAATTCTCGAAGTTGCCAATATTCGGGAAAAAAATCACTATTCGAATATTTGCGCTCAACACTAGTCATAAACACTTATTTAGGCCACATTTTTATCAGTAAGATCAGAACTGTGATATAATGAGTGTTTATAATGTCAGAGAGCAGAGATATGGAGTCTGTCAGCTCCTGGACTGACAGAAAATCCAAAGGGTGCTACTAGAGCAATTAAAAAAATTATTTTTAGCTCAAAATGAGTACAATGCAATAATAAAAAAAAAATGCATAGCCTGTAAAGAGGTTGTGTCTCTAATAGAAATGTATCCCACCAAACAGATATTGCTATTATATCACTTTCCCCAGATACCACCATTTATCAAAACTGCTTTATTCTAAAGTTATCAGCTTAACATTACTCCATGTGGCAAATCTGGTTTGATACTCAGTTGCTGCTAGGTTACGTCCTGCATCGGAGCCTTGTAGTGTAGGACGCACAAGTGTCATTGGTAAGAACAAGGGGTGTGGTTAGTGTCACATGACCTGGTGATGTCAAGACACATCTCACTGTCCTAAGGCATTAGGCATAAGGCATAAGGAAGTAGAATTCATTCACTGGGGATAAGAGAAAATGAGGAGGAGGCAAATGAGGTGAATTTATAAAAAAAAAAACTAAAATAAAAATAATTGATGAAAATACACTTTACGGCTCTTTTACATCAGTGACCAGGATGTTATAGAAGGCGGCATCAAAAATAATACAGCACATGGAAATGTACAATCCGTTATGCCTAGATAAAACATAGTAAGATTAACCTTTAGTAATTATACTTGTATAACACCTCTGTCCCATTTCAAGGAGCATCCTGGAAAACTGAAACTAAGTCAATGTGTGGAAAAATGGGTGTGGGATTTGGTGCGAATGAGAAAATGGAATGTATAGAGGATGTTGGTATTGCTTTCAAATTAGCCTATGTAATGTCTGATAGAGATCTGAACTCTACGAATAAGTATTGATAGAGCCAGGTCGATATAACATCTAGACTTTATAGAATTATAGCCATAAAGTGAAATAAGTTAAGTCACAGACAGCTGTTGTCTCCTGGACAGCCAAGGGGACCATATCAGAATGTATTTGTGATGGGATCTAAGCTCCTAGTCTGAAAGTTCTTCGAGTATGGCTACATGGTCCACCCTGCTATACCAATTGGTAATAAAGTTAAGATCCATGGATTTCCAGTAAGAGGCAATGAGTATACAGGCGGCCACAAATACGATTTTGAGTAAACGCAGAAGGTCTAGAAATAAGAGAAACCATGCAATCTCAGAATTCATGGGTAGTCGTGTCCTACAGATGCTATGTAATCTTGGGAACACATCACTCCAAAACTTGGTAAGTTTGGGGCAAGACCAACATATGTATATAAATTATCCCACCTCATCCTGGCATCTCCAACAAGAATCTAATGTACAACCATACATCCGATACAGTTTGAAAGGAGTCAGATACCATCTTGAAAGGACCTTCTATGCCTATTTATCATGTAGAGAAAGTTAATGCAAGGCACTTACTAATGTATTGTGATTGCCCATATTGCCTCCTTTACTGGCTTGATTCATTTTTCCATCACAATATACACTGCTCATTATCAGGGGTTATGACCACGTTGCAATCCATCAGCAGTGGTCGTGCTTGCATACTATAGAAAAAAGCACTGGGCTATGTGCCCCCCGGGATACTGGCCACCAGAGAGCCCGGCACTTTTTTCTATAGTGTGCAAGCACTATAGAAAGGGTGGTCGTAAAGGGTGGTGTGCAGGGTAACCCCTGATAATGAGCAGTGTATATTGTGATGGAAAAATGTATCCAGCCAGCAAAGGATGCAATATGGACAATCCCAATACATTAAGTGCCTTGTATTAACTTTCTCTACATGATAAATGCCACTTGCTGGAGTGTTTCAAAAGAAATAGATACTGTAAATGGACAGTTATAAATAGCCTATAAATTTTAATGAGGGTTCAAAATGCATTAAGGAATCGATACAAAGGAGGTTACATTACAGCACAATTTATTATGTTTATGTAATTCTTATACCCAAATAGTCAGACAACCCCTTTAAGGAACAGCTTACGGCAATGTATTTGTCTGCCCTAGGCATGGAAGGGACTAACACCTTGGTAAAAGAGGATTACTTCATGACTTATACTTACCAGTGATTTTAGAGTGACTTTAGCATTGCACCAGCTTGGAATACCTTTCCGTGGTGACAAAAGACTTTATTCTATATTTTATATCTACACACAGTTACCCTTTGGTTGAACTTCCAGGAGCCAATGTAAAAGAACTTACATTTCAGCAAAGTCCAAAGCTGAGGGGCACACAGACTATTATTTCCTTGCTTGCCTCATCTACATCACAATTTATGCGAAGTGGGAAGTTTTCACAAATGGTAATTCGTTCCCTTACTTTATTTACTGAGAACGCTGGGACAGAGGACAAATTGAGGACACAATCTTTGTATAAAACGACAGAGCGTGGGAATGAGTGCATCCTGGGCGATCACAGTCCAGCTTGTGGGCCGTCTACAGCACACATTATGGGATTACGGCAGGCTGACTGTATGCAAGAGATTTCTCCTTGTATCGTCAGTCACTCTCAGGCAGCAAATATACATTTACAGCGCCTCAATCGTCTTATGCATCTCAAGGGGCTTGTCGTTAATTTCAAAAACAGACATTCAGGGATGGGAAAAATAAGTGCATCCTTGCAGGATGTGGTCGGCTCTTTAACTTATCAAAGACGTGTCATAATGATTGGCAAGGAAATGGCTCAGCTGCTGGAACTGTTTTGTCCGCGTTTTGTTTAAATCTAAATCCAAACAATGACTCATGGGTAATTCTTGTTTTTCCCTAAAAAAAGTAAAAAGGGTGTGCACTGGGGAAAAATAATGTAGGTTACACTTTTTTGAAATGTTTGGATTTATATATAAAATCATTATGTTTGGGTTTCCAACCTTTTAAACACTGTTTGCACAAACGTTTTTGTGCTAAAGGTGTTTTTACAATACCTTTACCACTTTCTGATAAGGGGGTGTAGCATGGGTGGGGCAGATTTATCATTATGCATGGCAGTTTTCTGTAGCCCTTATCTTTACTTTCCTAACAGCTCCTAAACACTGATTATTATTTAGCCTAAGTGAGTGTTTATGAGCTGGCAGGAGTCCAGTGATAAGGACTACAGATCGAGCTGTCAGAGCAGTTCTCAGATGGATTTGCCACGGAGGGGGAGGCAACAGTCTGGAGAGGCGGTGAATATAAAAACTATAGAGGAAAACCTTTGGAAAATGTTTAATAAACACCAAATGAAAAAAATATTTTTTGCCCAAAATGAGTACAATGCAATGATAAAAACTACCTTCTGGAACAGCCTGCCAGATCCTAAGCACTAGTGTGAAACTAGCCTTATTCTAAAGTTATCAGCCTAACATTGCACCTTGGCAAATCAGTTTTGATTTCACTTGCTATTGGTTAAGTCCTGAAGTGGAGCCTTGTAATACAGGACGCACATGATATAAGAAAAAAATAGATTTCAGCTCACCCACCATCCTGCTTCACCGTGCACAGATTCCAGACCAGGAATCAATCAAAACAGTAGAAAAAAATCCAGCGGCAGGCTCAGGATAAAATCCAATTTCTTTATTTCTTCATTCTAAAATTAATAGGCTGACCAGACAGGCAAGATCTACGCGTTTCGACTGTACGTCTTAATCATGATTAAGACATACAGTTGAAATGCGTAGACAGGACGCACATGCTCACAGGGCTTCTTTTACCTTTCCCTTCAATAACCTGTCCTCTATGTGCAGTGTCAGTCACATGTCAGTTACAGTGTCAGTTATGGATGGATGGATGGATGGACAGATAATAGACAGATAAACATAATGATGAATTTTGCTTAAAGGAAACCTGTCACCTCCAAAACACATATTAAACCGACATCATTACCTTACAGTAACCCCCAGTGTGTTCCTAATCATGTGTTTCATTCCTCCATCGGTTGGTGCATACTTTATAAAAACGCTGTTTTAATCTCCGTTTTTGCTATCCTCAGAGTCAGCTTGACATCAAGGGGGCAGCGGCCTCCTTGCTTCAAGTCAAGCTAGGTCCGCCCCTTACCTGTCCTCCCTTCAGTTTGCGCGATTCTGCTCTTCAGCATCACCATGATCACTGGCTTGTGTTCTCCTGCACCTGAAGCTGAGGAGCAGAATCGCACGTATGCACGATGAACAGGCCTGGTGCATGCGCAGAGAGAGGAAATCGTCCAGCTGAGTGCAGGAGTCGGAGACGGGATCGCGCAGTGACAAGGAGCGCACCGCGCATGAGCGAGACTTGCGTGATCCCAGCCTCACAGCAGGATGCCAATCAAAGTGAAGGGAGGATGGGTAAGGGGCAGGCTTAGCTTGACTTGACGCAAGGAGGCCACTGCCCCTTGACTTCAAGCTGACTCTGAGGATAGCAAAAACGGAGATTAAAACAGCGTTTTTACAAAGTATGCACCAACTGATGGAGGAATAAAACACATGATTATGAATTCACTGGGGGCTACTGTAAGGTAATGATGTCGGTGTAATATGTGTTTTGGAGGGGACAGGTTCCCTTTAAACATATGATACATTTAGCACAAGTTGCGTCTATGAATCCAGTTATACAAAGAATTTTGTATATATGGGAAGGTAGAAAATGAACTGGTTAGTGTCACACGTCCTGCCGATGTCAGGACACCTTCAATGATGGGACAGCAGACCAGGAAATAGAATTTAAGCATGGGGGATAAAACTGCAAATGAGGTAAATGTGGGGGCGGGGGAGGGAGAATGGAAAAAAACAAGGAGAAATGGGAGCTGGAGTAATTGATGAAAATGAACTTTAGAGTGAAAAGTTGTTTATGGCACAACCCCTTTAAATAGATTGCGAGTTGCATGAAATGCACCACTCTCATAAAAACAAATTCGGTCCACGATCAAAAAAAGCTCAGACGACAAGAAAAGAATCTCATTGTTACCACATTTATAAATGTCTTTCTTACCACTGATAGAGCTCTACTTGAATACATTGTTGCTGTCTGCCTAGGAAGCATATAATTAGCTTTTCATATTATCTTTTGTCTTAGCGCATAAAAGATCCATAAACTACCAGCCACCTACTGTTTTCCATGGTTAAAATACAGTGCACAACTTTATTCTGAGATCGGCAGGACATTAAACAAAGGTTAAATTAGTTAAATTACTAGATGTCCATTAGCCAGAAGACAGCCAGTCTATTAGAGTGATGGAATGAAGGCTTACTTTATTGGAAATTCATGTGTTCCATTAGATTGTGTGTCTTTGTAATGTTATTTTATGTCAGTGCTGTTCAAGTACTCCCATGAAGAGTGCTATGTGTATCTATTATATGTACTGTATGTTACAGGGGACTGGTTTAGAAAGCCTATTTTGAAATACTCTGTGAGTTAATAAAGTGAAGCTCCTCATGGGAGACTGCCTACAAGAATCATTTCTTACTTTGGAAGACCCAGCACATCTGTGGGTTACATGGACGGACCATTAATGTCAATGGTCGCTATGTAATGCTTAATTTCCCCTGTGGTGGAGCTGTAGAGTAACAGAACACTTACTGCTAGGTTCGTGGGCAAATTATAGTTGTTCACTGGGCATCTTATATGCAGCGTACCCTGTGATCGTCTTATTATTTGGGGGCCTTTTTAACAAAAAAGGAGCTGGAGACCCCTTTGAAAAAAAATAAAAATAATATATATATATATATATATATATATATATATAGTGCCTAAAAAAATAAAGCACAGTTTGCACATTCAATCTGTTGTCTGAGAGGGAATCTGTCATCGCCGCCCTGCTTGAGAGAGCGATCCCTTACAATGTTTAAAAGTTTTTTTTTGCACTGGGAAATATTTTTGTTTTAAATGGCCCCCCAATAAAAAGCTGAAAACATGTTATCCTGCTAGTAAGACCCCAGAGATCAACTGTAAACTGTGGGAGCACCTGCCAACAAGTGCTCAGTTGCGCTGCAGTGCCACCACAGGAGAAATGGATCCACGTAATGCATGGACATGCTGGGTCCTCTAGTCGCTCCCCATTGTGGTTAATAGACAATGCTCCTGAATGGCAGGCTGCCCCTCTATTAATCCACAATTCCCTAATAGGGTATATGAAAATGAGTTTTCCACACAGTCCCTATAATGGTTGCGTAAAAAAATAAAGCTGAGAAGAGAAGACATATTTTGACAAGACAAGACCACCAGCTGTCATAAATGGTCTCATGTGCAACATATTCTCCATTGCCCACAAGATATTTTTGAGTACATATCACACAGCAGAGATAAAACACATTTTATGTGAAAATTACACGTCTTATACATGACTTTCTACTAGAATGCTGCCAGTTCTAAATTGCATTCATGCATGTCTGCTTTTCTTCATGAGTCAGTTTTCACATCTATCTAATATGAAATCTGTCTATTGTCTTCATAATGATCTCTGGCATCAGGGATGGAACTTAAAAAAGAATAATAGATACAGTAGCCATAATGAGCCCTCATTATATAAACCTTGTTTAAAGCCAGTATATTGTATGTCCAGGGTCAAAAATAAAAAATATGATTGCAGAAAACATGTATGCTGACTGCGTTATATGACCAATTTAATGCCAGGTTAGATCCATCATTACATTGTGCTGTCTGTAGACTCTGCTGGTTCTGTTGTGTAATGTTGAGATTTCTCATGAAATATCAAGTATTAAAAGGGTTTGCACAACATTAAGAAAATGATCCATTGTTTTTCCCCCCCCAGAAACAGCTCTGTCTATGAGCTCTGCCTGGTATTGCAGCTCAGCTCCGTACACTTGAATGAGGATGAGGCTATGGACCGATGTGGTGCTGTTTCTAGATGACGGCAGACCATTTATTTTCTAATCATGTGTGTCAGGATCAGGGACTTAGATTCAGGAGGGGAGCCTGCAGGGTCACACTGGACCTCCCTCTGTCAGCACTCCGTCATCTGAAACGAATCAATCTTAGCTGCCAGCACTCGTCATATCAGGCTGACGAGACACCTCGCATGAAATAACACCTAAGTACTCTCTCTACAACTGCTAGCATTCACAGGGTTAATACATCAATCTAGGTAACGCTTCTTCTAAGGTCATGGAATCGTTAGAACACAAGAAGGCTCCTATTAAAGTGAAGTTTTAATATAAAAAAAAAGACAGTGCTTACAAACAATAGGGTTATCATAGAAAACATAACATAAGATACACAGACATATACATACAGTGCAAAATAACAGTTTGGGAAATAAAAGGGATAAAAACAGAACTTAATACGTTACGTGGCGGTTAAGTCCGGTTTTCTGGGGAAGCAGAAATATCAGTCAGTCTATCAAACTAGTGATCCCAAAAGAAATGACAGTTTGCTTTTCTCCCTGCATGTGTTAAAAAGGGTCAGTATCTTCTACCCATAACCCCCCACCTGTGATGTCAGAGGAGGCCAGGGAGTATGTCCTGTCCTGGTTGGTGAAGGCAGCATAATATAGGGCCCAATTTGATCTTTACCTTGGAGACAATGCACAGATTAAGGCCTCATGCACACGACCGTTTTTTTATGCTGTCCGCCAAAAGGGGTTCCGTTGTTCAGTGATCCGTGTCCGTTTTTGCCTTCCGTTGTGTTTCCGTGTGTCTTCCGTTTTTTTTAGCGGACATGACCCAAAAGATTTTACCAAAAGACAGGCTGACAATTTTTCCAAAGTGCCTGCCAATGGATCCGCGAAAAAAACGGACACGGAACGCGGATGACACACGGATGGCCATCCGCATTTTTTCACGGACCCATTGACTTGAATGGGTCCGTGAACCTTTTTTCACGGACAAGAATAGGACAGGTTATATTTTTTTGACGGACTGGAATCACGGACCACGGACGCGGAGGACAAACGGTGCATTTGCCGAGGTTTCCACGGACCCATTGAAAACCAATGGGTCCGCAGAAAATCACGAAAAACAGAGCAACGGACACGGAATCAAACAACGGTCGTGTGCATGAGGCCTAAAAAAAACATAGGAAGAACCAAGCATTTTCTGCAGTCTCTCTAAATGAGAATCATCACTAATATCAATGAGCATAAAGTAAGTAAATTACAAGAAAGACATTTTAGTTCTTTTACCTTCACAGAAAAGATTTATTAATAGTAAATGAGCCTTAGAGGCCTTAGAGGCTCAGTTCTCTCTGCAACTGCCACTCCATCTGCACTGTGACAGGGTTTGGCAGTGACTCACCAAACACTTGAACAGACACATCTAATGTAAAGTCATCATTTATTGATAGAAATTCATACAACACATAATAGATATGATTAAAAATAGCAGCAGTACATGAAGTGCTGTGACAAAAATGTTCCCCCCAAGTATACAAGGTTACATATTTATAAATTTCCAAAAGGTGTGCAATATACTGAATATACAGTTTGACATAAAATGCCAATAACTTAATTACAATTGCAATTAGTCAGCAAAACTCTGCCAAAAGTGTTGCATGCCACCATAAAGTTAGTACCCATACATAGTAACAATAAGAAAGATACCAATAGGAAGTATCCCTAGATGGGCTCTAAACTACTGAGACATGGAATATAAGAGAATACAAACATTATAAACGATGATATAATATAGCAGGAAAGATCAAATACAGGCCAGGTAACTGAAGGGAACACCAACAACGATGCGCGTTTCGCCTCGCTTCCTCTATATCACACCTGGTCCTGTCAATCAAAGTGCAGAGGGCACAGCAGTTGCAGAGAGAGCAGAGCCTCTAGGTGTAATGGTAACGCCCCTGTTGCTCCTAGAGGGTCATTTCCATATATAAAAAACTTCATTTTTCTGAGCAATTTGGGCACATATGAACAAGAGACCAACACAGATGCCTTCAGCAGCCAAGAGCACATGTAACAGGTCAGTCAGTGTCATAGGGACAAATCTGCTGACAGATGCCCTTTAAAACCTAACAGACTGAACTGATCATTGTAGAGCCTTCAAGAAATCATGAGTCATGTAATCTAATCATGTCTCTTGCAGACATTCTGAGCTACCTTAAAAGTAGCGATATGAGGATAATATGGTTAATCTGTGCAATTAGTACATGAAAAGCTGGCATGATTATGGCTCCTCTGTGGATCAGTACTATACTAAAGAGGATAATAATATCTGCCGTGTCGTGCTCAGAAAATACTGGATAATTAGCAGGTGGGTGTTTGTATTTCCCTTACAGATCTTGCCCATTCTATTTCTTGGTCATCATTGTGATCTTATGGTATCAAATGTCCTGCTTATTCTCTCCCACCTTTGGAAATTCTATTATTCTCTTTATATTTATCCTTGCCATTAGAAGGAAGTAATGAGCACATGAAAGTGAACTAGTTTTCTTTCACATCTAGACAAAAGGTCTGATCCTAGACGTTTAAACCAGATTCACATTGCTTATAAACAATAAGCAAAATTTGCTGGAGTCACGTCTTATAATAGTCTTTAAAAGTGGCGATATGATTTTCAAATCTTTAGTAAAATTCTGTTAAAGGGCATCTATCAGCAGATTTGTACCTATGACACTGGCTGACCTGTTACATGTGCACTTGGCAGCTGAAGACATCTGTGTTGGTCCCATGTTCATATGTGCCCACATTGCTGAGAAAAATGAAATTTTAATATATGCAAATTAGCCTCTAGGAGCAACAGGGGCCTGGCTGTTACATCAAGAGGCTCTGCTCTCTCTGCAACTGCTGCGCGCTCTCCACTTTGATTGACAAGGCCAGGTAGTAAAAGCATCATCACACTTCAGGTGCCAGAGCAAGGTGTGCTGAATGTTTTCACTACCTGGCCCTGTCAATAAAAGTGGAGAGCGTGCAGCAGTTGCAGGGAGAGCAGAACCTTTTGGTGTACCAGCAACATTCCAGTTGCTCCTAGAGGCTCATTTTCATATATTTAAACATCATTTTTCTCAGCAGCGTGGGCACAAATGAACATGAGACCAACACAGATGCCTTCCACTGCCAAGCGCACATGTAACAGGTCAGCCAGTTTCATAGGCACAAATCTACAAAAAGGACAGATGCCCTTTACGGTAAGTATCCGAGCCCTTATCTTGAGTCTTGTGAAATAGAGCTGTTCAGTGTTCTCTGGGCATATATACCCACAGTGAAAGGATGGCAGTCTGTGGCAGGAGATCCTGATAACCTCAGAAGAAAAATGCTAAATGTTATGTGTGTGACTTTACTCTCCATCTACCAAGTGTTTTAAAAATCGAGCATCATAAAACCTTTAAAGCCGATCTAGCAAGCTTTCTCACTCATCTCTTTAATGCATTTCTCCTACCCCATAGCATCCCAAAAGAAATGTTAAGTGCCATAGTCACTACCATTCCTAACCGGGAAAACGCAAGCTGTCCCATCTAACTTTCGACCCATCTCGTTACTCAAATTATTTTCTAAACTGCTAGCCCTGAGAATTCAACCTTTGCTTCCACAATTGATTTCCCCAGATCAAGTCGGTTTTATCCCAGGACGTCAATGTCGAGATTGGACTAGGAGGATGATAGATCTACTCCAGCTGTCGGAGACCTCAGACGCACCCACAATTTTTGTTTCGCTAGACGTTGAAAAGGCATTTGATCGACTGCACTGAGGGTTTCTGGTAGCGGTGCTGGATCGGTTTGGGTTTTCAGGTCCTATACTAACAGCCATAATGAACCTTTATTCCACCCCACCTGCGCAGGTTCCGGGGTCTGGGTTTTATTCTAAATGTTTTGATATATCAAGGTTGCCTACTTTCGCCGTTAGTGTTCGCTCTGGTGATGGAACCCCTGGCTGCCAAGATACGTGCAAACCCAGCGGTCATCAGCATCCCAGTCGGTACCCTAACATACACATAAAGACTCCCTTAAAGGACTACTAGCCGCCCACTCCCTAGCGCCGATCCCTAGAGGCGCCTCTCTCTGGACCATGCAAGCAGCGGTATGGACCTGGCGTCATCATATCAGAGGTTCAAACCTGTTCTCACCTAATACCTCAGAACTTCCTATAATTGCCCTCACTTTATTCCAGATCTTGCTATTGATGTGTGGTAGAAAAAATTGGGTCTGTTATATCTGAATCAGATATTAGAGAATTCTAGTATTAAAGCTTTTGAAGACTTACACCACTATTATCAACTACATAATTCATATTTCTACCAGTATTTACAGATCAGCCATCTACTGCATAGCATTAGAATCCCTCCTGATCAACTGCCTAGGAACACCCCGATTAGCAAGTTATTTAGCAATCAAAGGACTATAGTGAAAGGCCTTTCTACTGCATATCAAGCTTTATGGTAAAATGGGAGGAGGAGCTGGGCTGCGAATGGACGATTAGTGAATGGCAAAAGGCTTTCTATTGGGCATTCATGCAGTATAAAATAAGAAAATCCAGCTCCGTTGGTACCTAACCCCAGCCCGCATGGCACATATTGACTCTACATATAGTCCATATTGCTGGCGGGGATGAGGGGAGAGGGGGACTCCAACACATATGTGGTGGAACTGCCCCACAATATCCCCTTATTGGCAGGAGGTCTTCGAACTTATGTCTAAAGTCGCCGGGTTTCCTCTCCCTCCCTCCTCGTCATTAGCTATACTCTGTTGGGTTTGAGGCTCTCCCATATACACACTGCTGGGTAGTGGAGGAGATCTTAACGGCGGCACAGAAACAACTCTTGGAAAAAAACTGTCACTGCGAATACTTCTGAATATATGCAGCATGAATGTACAGGGTGGGTCATTAATATGGATACACCTTAATAAAATGGGAATGGTTGGTGATATTAACTTCCTGTTTGTGGCACATTAGTATATGTGACGGGGGAAACTTTTCAAGATGGGTGGTGAGCATGGTGGCCATTTTGAATCCAACTTTTGTTTTTTCAGTAGGAAGAGGGTCATATGACACATCAAACTTATTTGGAATTTTACAAGAAAAACAATGGTGTGCTTGGTTTTAACGTAACTTTATTCTTTCATGAGTTATTTACAAGTTTCTGACCACTTATAAAATGTGTTCAATGTGCTGCCTATTGTGTTGGATTGTCAATGCAACCCTCTTCTCCCACTCTTCACACACTGATAGCAACACCGCAGGAGAAATGCTAGCACAGGCTTCCAGTATCCGTAGTTTCAGGTGCTGCACATCTCGTATCTTTACAGCATAGACAATTGACTTCAGATGACCCCAAAGATAAAAGTCTAAGGGGGTCAGATCGGGAGACCTTGAGGGCCTTTCAACTGGCCCACGACGACCAATCCACTTTCCAGGAAACTGTTCATCTAGGAATGCTCGGACCTGACACCCATAATTTGGTGGTGCACCATCTTGCTGGAAAAACTCAGGGAACGTGCCAGCTTCAGTGCATAAAGAGGGAAACACATCATCATGTAGCAATTTCGCATATCCAGTGGCCTTGAGGTTTCATTGATGAAGAATGGCCCCGCTATCTTTGTACCCCATATACCACACCATACCATCAATATTTTTGTTCCAACAGTCTTGGAGGGATCGATCCAATGTTGGTTAGTGTCAGACCAATAGCGGTGGTTTTGTTTGTTAACTTCACCATTCACATAAAAGTTTGTCTCACCACTGAACAAAATCTTCTGCATAAACTGAGGGTCCTGTTCCAATTTTTGTTTTGCCCATTCTGCAAATTCAGTGAACCGATCTAGGTCATCCTCGTTGAGATGCTGCAGTAGCTGGAGTTTGTAAGGGTGCCATTTGTGAGTAGCTAATATCCGCCGAAGGGATAGGACAGCCACTGATGTTTCTTCATTAGTGACAGATTTCATGCGTCCACATTTTGGCAAATCCAACACTGAACCAGTTTCATGAAACTTAGCAAGCAGCTTGCTAACTGTAGCATGGGAGATGGGTGGTCTCGTAGGATGTCTTGCATTGAAATCTGCTGCAATGACCCGGTTACTGCGTTCACCAGACATCAACACAATTTCTATCCGCTCCTCACGTGTTAACCTCGGCGACATTTCAATGGCTGTAAACAAAGAAACTTGTAAATAACTCATGAAAGAATAAAGTTACGTTAAAACCAAGCACACCATTGTTTTTTTTGTGAAATTCCCAATAAGTTTGATGTGTCACATGACCCTCTTCCTATTGAAAAAACAAAAGTTGGATTCAAAATGGCCGACTTCAAAATGGCCACCATGGTCACCACCCATCTTGAAAAGTTTCCCCCCTCACATATACTAATGTGCCACAAACAGGAAGTTAATATCACCAAACATTCCCATTTTATTAAGGTGTATCCATATAAATGGCCCACCCTGTATATATGCTCCTTCAAACCGAGCTAGATCTCAAGTATTGCAGAGATGGGATTTATGGTGCATGTCCTCTTATGCTTCTCATATTCCACTGACAGTATTATGATAATTATAACATATAACTCTTTTTCTCTGAGAATGCAATTGGAGAGTGATTGGAGGGGAGTTTGGCGAGCGGTTCTGGTATGTCACGATCACTGGTTTTGCTCCTTAGTTAAGTTCTCATAGATCACTTTGTTTTATCTCCTGTTAACAATGATGATAGATTATAGATTATCTAAATATTGTACAAACCGTAGGAATTATGACTACTCTCTTCTAGTCAATGTACTGTTCAAACAGTATCTCATTGACTGTCGTATTGGTCTGTACTGTAAAATCTAATAAAAATCTGAAAGTTATAATAAATAAATAAATAAATATTGAGCATCAATTCCATTGATCTATTTCCATTCTCCTTATACTCAGTTAAAACAAAGAAATAATCTTGATTTAGTAAAATGCCGAGCTCACCAATGTCACAGGTTCCATTTTTGTGACTAGAGTCATTTGTATAAAACACGTTTTAGGTTTACCCATTATACGGACAAATCTATACACTACTGAAATTATCACTACCTACCCATCTGTCTCTGTGGGATGTTTGTTCACTATGACATATGACTTACTTCTTCATTATAAAGGCAGCTGGTTTGTGGTCTGCGTTTCAGACCAGTAAACCACTGTAATAAATACACCAAACACATTTCACAGCTATCAGTGCGCAACGTAAAAAGAATTCCCACCATAAAACTGATAATATCAGCAACGTCATCAGACGCCTTTTTATGTGGTAAGGAGCCCGATAAGAGAAGATGGAAACATCTTTCTCTGATAAGATATATTACAAATGTTTTTGTGTTCACCTGCATTATTCATTTATGGGGGTGATTTTCTATTTGCTGATCTGCATCTGAATCGGAAGAATATTATCATAATTAAAGTGCTAGTTGGATCCCAGAAATGGGAGACCATTGCTTTTTAACCCAAAAAACACTGCAAACTGCTGATACCTTGCATATAATTATTAGGGCTTTAGTTGACACAGTTGACAATCTGGTGGGATGCTTCCAAGCAATGTACAGTAATTCCAATCTGTTTGTGAGCACTTACCTTCTCATCTTTGACGATCTACTGTTGGGCCTGACCACTGGAGAAGGATAGAATTGCTGTATAGAGTAGACACTAAATAGTAGATCACTTTGGAGAGATCACCAAATCATTTGGTCACCAAGGACTACATTGCATAAGCGTTAACCCATTGCTAGCGTTATGTTTTAAAATAGTCTTTGTACCATAGTTCTGGGCCCCAGATCCCCTGAATATGCCGCATAAACTATATGAGTAATGGGTAATCATAGATAATATACTGTATAACATTTAGTGCATGAAAATATCAATTTCATCCTTGTATATGTGTTATTCTAAGCCAATATAATAATCATCAAAAAGTATAAAATTCTGTATAGAGGCAAACAGGGTTATGATGACAAATATGCTGTGAATCATCAGGGTGCGGCCCTATGCGCATAGATACCTTAGCTGGGGTGGGAGGAGGAAGACACAAGTGTTCTTACAAGGAATCCATGCCCTGACGGACACGAGCCAGGAGCTTCTCTGCATTCTGACACATAATATGCATGTGCTTGCAGGCTAACGTCAAAGCTATGGAGCTATCGAACATTATGTCTCATGTGAGCCACTTCCTGTGCAGGACGTTGTACTGCATGTGGATGCATGATCACAGGGACCACAACCCTGACAACCGTGACTAAGGATAGAAAAATTTGGGGGATGAAATAATATTTAGCCATGATCCTAACAACTGGATTATAAACAGGTTTGAATTGATTGGAAATACACAAAGATGAAAAAAAAAACTGCCACTGCACAAAATACCTGACCACAGGCACAAAGAGAAGATTAAAGGGGTTACCCCATGAGTAATGTAAATAAAAAATAAAAATCAGACATCATATAGCAGATGAAAGTCTGTTTCTAACAAACTTAAAACCATACCTCACATGGATCCAGAGATCTGACCAATTCATCACTGCAATTGCTCTGCTAGATTTATTTTTAAGCTGGCAGCTCTGGGTGTGCGTCCTTTCTTAGGGGATGTGCCATTTCTGCTGCAGCTGGTTGAGGTTGAAGGATGGAACTGAGCATATGTGTCCACCTCAGTGAGCTGGACAGAGAATTCAGAAGAAAGTACAATCAGCAGGTGGCGCTATACTAATAGATTTCAGTGAATAATCAGTGGCCATATTAAAGTTTTAATTACATGCAATTACAAAAGTATTCAGATCCAGGTGCTGGTTTGAAAAAAATATTTTTTTGTGGGACACCTCCTTTAATATCCCAACTATCATCCTTTCCCCCATTTACCTAGTCAATCACATGTGATTGGCTTCTCCTGTCATTTCCTGGGAGAGGAGGCCAGTGGGGACCGGTTGAGCGTTTGGAATGGCAGCCACGGGGGATCGGTGAACATGAGTAATGCTTCATTTTATTTTAACCCATTCTGCCCCCTACTGGAAAAAAAAATCCCACTGACACCCCCCTTTAAGGAGTAATATCACCAGGGCAACTTTCTATATGACCTATTAGGGAATATGAAAGAGATAAAGGGTGTCTCCAGCTAATAATGGGTAGCTCTTGTTCTGGCGGACCAGGTCTGAATGACATAAAAGAACATTCATGGCTGGCAATTACAGATGATCACTGAATTTCTGAAGCTGGACCCACTGACAGGGTGGTCAACATTGAACAACCCCTTTAAGATTATCATTATTATTATTACTTGCAATCGCTAAATCTTCTGCTGAGATTTCCATTGCTCTTGTCATGAGTCTTGAGTCCCTTTTACATGGACCAAATGGGCCACTCAACTGTTCTTCTAAACACCTCACCGGTCTGTCGACAAATGACCAAGTGCTCATTTATCGCTGATTGGATCTTTTATCCCTAGCCAAACAGGAAATCTTCTGGTGACAACATGCAAACTGTATGAGGGCTGAACAATCATTCATTCTTCACACAGTTTACATCTAACCAGATAAAAGGCCCTTTAAAGAACTGCCGATTGGCTTGTGATATCGTTGATTGACTCTCGTTATAACCTTGCATCAGCCTTTACAAAAAGACCCTTAGGCCTCTTTCACACCAGAGAGTTTTCCGCTCGGGTGCGATGTATGAAGTGAACGCATAGCCCCGGCACTGAATCCTAACCTATTCATTTCAATGGGTCTGTGTACATGAGCGTTGTTTTTCCCTCATCACTTCTGTGTTGCGTGAAAATCGCAGCACGTTCTATATTCTGCATTTTTCACACAGCCCTGGCCCCATAGAAGTGAATGGTGCTTCAGTGAAAAACACATCGCATCTGGAAGCAAGTCCGGGTGATGGTTGCTAGGAGATGTTGTTTGTAAACTTTCAGTTTTTTATCACACACGTGAAAAACGCATCAAAATGCATTGCACCCGCGCGGAAAAAAACTGAATAACTGAACCCAATTGCAGACAAAACTGACTGAACTTACTTGCAAAATGTTGCGAGTTTCCCTGAACGCATAAGGAGCCAATCCTTCATTTATTTTATATAGGAGTTGTAGCTCCAAAAACCCTCATGACAAAATTCTGGGTATCTCCACTAGAGTATGAATTTTACCTTTAGCTTCAATAATAAATAGTTTTTCTGTAAATTACTATGCTCTCTTTAGTGGTGGCTTGAGCCAGCCAGATCGCTATTATTTCGCTCTTTGGTTGTGTAAAATTGATTGCTTTAAAATTCAATTTGTTAACCTAAGGCCTCTTGCACATGACCGTATTGCTTTTTCAGAATTTTGCAGTCCGTAAAAAACGGATCCACAAAAAGTACGGATGACGTCTGTCTGCATTCGTTTTTTTGCAGAAAGGAACAGCTGGCCCCTAATAGAACAGTACTATCCTTGTCCGTTATGCGGACAATAATAGGACATGTTCTATCTTTAAACGGAAAGGAAAAACAGAAACGGAAGGCATACGGAGTACCTTAGGCCTATTGCACACAAACTTTTTTTTTTCCGTTTACGTTCTTTTAAACTCAATCCCTTCATTTCAGGGGCACAAAATTAATTGGACAAATTAAATTACTGTAAATAAAATGTTAATTTCTAATACTTGGTTGAAAACCCTTTGTTGGCAATGACTGAAGACTTGACCTCATGGACATCACCAGACGCTGTGCTTCCTCCTTTTTAATGCTCAGCCTTTACTGCCGCGGTTTTCAGTTGCGGTTTGTTTGTGGCCTTTCTGTCTGAAGTTTAGTCTTTAACAAGTGAAATGCTCTATTGGGTTCAGATCCGGTGACTCAGCCATTCAAGAATATTCCACTTCTTTGCTTTAATAAACTCCTGGGTTGCTTTGGCTTTATGTTTTGGGTCATTGTCCATCTGTAGTATGAAACCCCGGCCAATCAGTTTGGCTGAATTTGGCTGGATTTGAGCGCACAGTATGTCTCTGAAAACCCCAGAATTCTTCCGGCTGCTTCTGTCCTGTGTCATATCATCAATAAACACTAGGGCCCCAGTGCCACCGGCAGCCATGCATGCCCAAGCCATCACACTGCCTCCGCCGTGTTTTACAGATGATGTGGTATGCTTGAGATGAGCCGTACCATGCCTTCGCCATACTTTTTTCTTTCCATCATTCTGGTAGAGGTTGATCTTGGTTTCATCTGTCCAAAGAATGTTCTTCCAGAAGTGAGGCTTATGAGTGACTTGCACCGTGCAGTGAACCCTCTGTATTTACTTTCATGCAGTCTCCTCTTTATGGTAGATTTGGATATTGATACGCCGATATCCTGGAGAGTGTCGGTCACTTGGTCGGCTGTTGTGAAGGGGCTTCTCTTCACCATGGTAATTATTCTGCGATCATCCACCACTGTTGTCTTCCGTGGGCGTCCAGGTCTTTTTGCATTGTTGAGGTCTCCAGTGTTTTCTTTCTTTCTCAGGATGTACCAAACTGTAGATTTTGCTTCTCCTAACAGTGTAGCAATTTCTTAGATGGGTTTTTTCTGTTTTCGCAGATGAAGGATGGCTTGTTTCACCTGCACGGAGAGCTCCTTTGACCGCATGTTTGCTTTTCAGAAAAATCTCCAAAATGCAAGCACCACACCTCAAATCAACTCCAGACCTTTTATGTGCTTAATAGAGAATAAAATAATGAAGGAATTGCCCACACCTGCCCATGAAACGGCCTTTGAGTCAATTGTCTAATTACTTTTGGTCCCTTTAAAAACAGGGTGCCACATGTAAAGGAGCTGAAACTCCTAAACCCTTCATCCAATTTTAACGTGGATACCCTCAAATGAAAGCTAAAAGTCTGGACTTTATGTCTATGTCCATTATATAACTATAACTTGAATATGTTTTAGTAAACAGGTAATAAAGACAAAATTTGTGTCAGTGTCCAAATATATATTGACCTAACTGTAGCTCTGCTGTCTAATGATACCTTTCATGTGGTGATCATTTGATTCATTTTTGGAGCAAAATACTTTTAATCCATACACAAGTGAGCAGTTATTTGCACCGAGGGCAGGCTCAAGCCACTCAGTGCACCCTTGTTCCTCCTGCTTCCTCTGCCAGTCCCTCTTTCTCCTGGATTGACAGGATGAGGTTCCAGCAGAGACATCTCACCTGACCCTGTCAATCAAGAAAGAGTAATATGCAAAATAAATGTGGAGCCCCAGTATTGGGTCTACAACACAATGAAAGCCAGATATCCCTCAAAAAAAGGAAAACCGAGCAAAGGGGTGTCTCCATTACAGAGATCACCAAATACACCATATTAAGTGGCCTCTATGTCAAGATCCCGCTTGTTTACAGGCTTTAAGGATGTGACAGGGAAAACCTAAGCCGGTTATCCATCCACAGACAGCTGAGAGGATGAGGCTGGCAGAGAAAGCAGGAAGAGCAAGGGTGCACAGAGTGGCTTGAACTTGCCCTTGGTGCACTTAAATGCTCATCTGCATATGGATTAAAAGTATTTTTTTCTCCAGATTGAGGATAGCCTAGTCCAAAGTATGATTACATTCAGCCGAGCTAGCTCTACAAGGCATTGTCTGTGATTTAAGGGTACTTTCACACTTGCGTTTTTGTTTTACAGCATAGAGTTCCGTCGTCGGGGCTTTATGCCAGAAAGAAATGCTTCAGTTAAGATGATACAGCCGCATGCATCTATTTGAACGGATCCGCTTGTATTAACTTTAAAAAAAAATTAACATTGCCAAAACGGATCCGTTTTGAACTCCATTGAAAGTCAATGGAGGACGGATCCGTTTTCTATTGTGGCAGATTGTGCCATAGAAAATGGATCCGTCCCCATTGACTTGCATTGGGGGTGATGACGGATCAGTTTTTCTCCGCATCCCAGGACGGGAAGAACACCGCAGCATGCTGCGGTACTTTCTCCGTCCAAAAAACGTTCAGTGACTGAACTGAAGATATCCTGATGCATCCTGAACAGATTTCTCTCCATTCAGAATGCATGGGGATACTCCTGGTCAGTGTTCATCCTGCATAGAGCCCCGATGACGGAACTGTACGCCGAATCTTCCAAACGCAAGTGTGAAAGCACCCACAACAGTGTATTTCCTGGTGACAGATACCAAAGGTCCCAGACAGTTGGTTATCAGTGATCATTACAGACATTTGGCCATGCTAAGATTTAAAAAAACAAAACATTAAATCGTACGTATACTTCAAAGTGGCTAAATAACCCCTGTTATATCTGAAGGTTCTTACAAGCTAAAGGGGATGTCTGCACCAGAGGAACTTTTAACAAAACTGACATAAATTTCATCTTCGTTAAAATGTAGCAATAAACTGTTACACACTTTAGGCATTAGCTCCACGGGCACTATAAGATAAAGATGAAACCGATACGGTCTGTGGGAAAAAAGTAATCTGATGCTGATGAATAAAATCTATTGTGGAGTCCACTTGTTGTGTATGCATTCCTTATTTCTGTAATGTACTGCAGATAATTCCCATGACACATTGTGAAATGTTAAACCCTACTGTGAAATCTGTGCTCCGGCAGCCGCAGGTGCGATCTTTCACACAATATCCGAAACATTGTCTGCCGAAACAAAAAAATCTCATTAATTGGAGAGAATTTTTATGTTTTCTATATGTTATTATATTTGTTGTTATGGATATGTTACAATATAATAAAGAAAAATTTTGTCTCTTCTTTTCACTTCTCACATTCATTAAACTGATATTTACTAGGAAAACTAAACCCACCGTATAAACTATGAAAGTAAGGCCTCTTTCACACAGGTGTCACGTTTGACGCCCGGATAGGAGGCGGGTGCGTTGCGGGAATATGCGCGATTTTTCCCCGCATGTGCAAACTTTTGTAATGCGTTTTGCACGCACATGTGAAAAATCAGCATGTTTGGTACCCAGACCCGGACTTCATCACTGAAGTCCGGTTCGGGTTGAGTATTCTGTAGATTTTATTATTTTCCCTTATAACATGGTTATCGGGAAAATGATAGCATTCTCAATACAGAATGCTTAGTAAAATGTGGATGGAGGGGTTAAAAATAAAAAACTTAACTCACCTTAGCCACTTAATCGCGTAGTTGCGATCTCTCCTTCATTAATTAGCTGCCGTCTAAAGGACCTGTGATGAGGTCACTGAGCTCATCACATGGTCCATCACCATGGTGATGGACCATGTGATTGGACCATGTGATGTGACGTCACCACAGGTCCTTTAGATGGCTGCGAATGCTTGAAGAAGACAGAAGAGATCGGCAACTACGCGATCAAGTGGCTAAGGTGAGTTGCTTTATTACAACCCTTAATCCACATTTTACAAAGCATTCTTTATTGAGAATGCTATATTTCCCTTATAACCATGTTATAAGGAAAATAACAAAGATCAGGTCCGTCTCTTAGCAACCATGCGGGAAAATCGCACTGCATCCGCACTTGATTGCGGATGCTTGCGATTTTCCCGCAGCCCCATTCACTTCTATGGGGCCTGCGTTGCGTGAAAAACGCACAATATAGAGCATGCTGCGATTTTCACGCAACGCAGAAGTGATGCGTGAAAATCATCGCTCATGTGCACAGCCCTATAGAAATGAATGGGTCCGGATTCAGTGCGGGTGCAATGCGTCCACCTCACGCATTGCACCCGCGCGGAAATCACGCCCGTGTGAAAGGGGCCTAACTGAAATTAGATTTTTCATATATTTCATTTAGAGAAACATTATACTTAGAAATGAATGGCATGAATGTATAAACAGTACAAACGGTATGGACTAAGCTCCTAGGCTCCCTCCAGTGTAGATGTGCACTACCCTCTCCGGTCTTGAAACCACACTGCTATAAGGAATCATTCCAAAGGGCCACCTGAGATATCAGGGGCGGAAATATTGCCACGGCAGCCGTAGCAACTTCTACGAAGCCCGCAGTATTATGGGGGCCCGGGAACTCCAACTGCTGTGCCTGTCATCCATTAGGGTCTCATTACCCAGCCTGTGCTCTCCTCAGCAGGTGTAATAGTGACATCATCGTTTCTGCTGGCTTGAGTAAGGGAGCTCACCCCTGGTCTGTCCCTGGCCTGTGCACTCTTCCACTCAGCGATTATGTCAGTGCGTCATGTCTGCTGCTGGGCAGGCTGTGCTCGGTTCATCAGGAGAACAGGGCTAGGTGAGTATTACTTTTTTTATTTTATTAACACCACAGGAGCTTCACTATTATAAAGGGGTCACTAGAGGGTAAGCACTACTCGTAAGGGGGCATAACTACTGTGTGAGGCACTAAGGGGGAGTAACTACTGTGTGGGGCACTAAGGGGGCAAACCTGGTCCGGGCAGCATACTGCAAAGTAAACTCTTGACTCCTTCTCCTGTCCAGAGCTAGTAGTATTTTTTACATGGATGAGTGGGTGAGGGTTGTATGGCAAGCATTACACCTAAAGGCTTTGCTCTCTCTGCAACTGCTGCACCCTCTGCACTTTGATTGACAGGGCCAGGCAGTGGAAACATGATCACACCTGTTACTGTTGGAGCACTAAAAGATTTTATTGTCAGGGCCCCCTTTACGGTATTATACAATGACATTATATACAGTTACACTGTAGGAAACGGACGGAGTGGCTGCCGGGCCTCGTCTATGAGTGCGATCTTAAGTAGCCACAGGAGTGGGGAATGCACAGGAGTCGGGAGTTGCGAAGAAGTTACTGGGCAAGAGGGACCCTTTCAAAAATTTGCTGTGCGGCCCGGTCTAGTTACTTCACTGCTTGATCTAATGGAAGTAACAGTCTTCAGGTGTTTATCATTTAAAGGGAATCTGTCACCTACGTCATCGCTATTTAAGTAAGGGAATTGAATAGTAGCACATGTCACCTTGTTTACAAATGTACCTTTCTTTCACCCACCAGTGTTTCCTATCTTCAGAAAAATAACGTATGAAATGCAAATAAGCCAGCCAAGTGCCCAGCAGGGTGTTCATCTCAGCAGAAGGAGCCCTGGCACGCCTCTTACCAGCACTCAAGCCCTCCTCCACTTGACTTTGATATGATGCCCCCTCCGCCACGACCTCAAATTCCTGCCCTAACTCCGTCCACCTGTATGCTGCCAAGAGGCCGCAGCTTTTTTTCTACAGTGTGCAAGCACGACCACCGCTGCTGGATTGCAGGATGGTCATAAACTCTTGGAGATGAGCAGTGTATAATGTGATGGAAAAATGAATCCAGCCAGCAAAGGAGGCAACATGGACAATCACAATACATTAAACTTGCTGATGTCATCAGGATCAGCCAGCCCTCTAGTATGTATGGAGGGGTCACCAGATTCTCTCTCTAGAGGCAGATGTTGTGGATTAGAAGAATAGGCATGTTGAATTTTAACATGCTGGATCCAGGAGCAGATTGGGAACTTTAAGTGGCCCTGGAAAAAAATTGTGGCCACAAAAAAAGGTCTAAATTGTAGTGTGCTAATGACAATAATGGAATAAAATTGTGTTGCTCAATTTCTCACTATATAGTTATTGTGCTCTTTGTCTCACAATAGGAACATATACAACAGTGTATCTAGTGATTCACAGCTATCTTAAAGGGGTTCTCTGGGATTAAAGTACTGATGACCTATCCATAATGAAAAAATGCTGCAGTGACCAGCCCAGCCACTACACAGTGGACAGAGCTGTGTATTTCCATCAACAGAGCTCTTACAAACAGTAATTGGAACCCCATCAATCTGATATTAATGACCTATACGTCATCAATACTTCAGTCCTGACAAACCCCTTTAAGTGTATTGGAACCTTAAAGTAAATCTGTCCCCAGCAACCCCCCTATCAAACTGTTTTTATAAACACATATTTGTAATTCATCTGATTAAAACGTTTGTTGATCCGAGGCTCTGTTCCTGAGTTATTATACTTTTTCATAATATGCAAATTAAGCCTTTGGTGCAACAAGGGTGTCACCATTGCCCTTGTTTCGTCCAAGCTCCACCCATTTCTGTGGTCAGTCCCCACAAATTCACTATGATCGACAGGACCAGACCGCAGCAAAGCAGCGAGGGAGGGGCTGACCACAGAAATGAATGGAGTTTCGCTGCAGCTAAAGCAATGGTGACACCCTCATTGCACCAAACACTTTATTTTCATATTAAGAAAAAGTATCATAAATTGGGAACGAGGCTCTGATCAACAACAAAAAACAGCATTTTAATCAGTATTGAATAATGCTGCAGTATTCAATGCCATGCCTATAGTGAAATAGCTTTAATAACTTTATTTAGCAATTATAGAAACAGGTATCTGATTTTAAGAAATCTATTTCTTCCAGTCCTGTGTTCAATTTTTTTAAGTAAATGAGAATCAACATTTTGGAGCTCTATTATCTTTGGCTGCTGTTACTGTTTTTCACATGGCCTAAACACTTCACTTGATAAATCTGAAATATTAGAAAACTACAGTAAGCTTCCTGTCCTGACTTGCACACAAGCGTTTTATAATCTGCAAAAAAGAACAAAAGCTTATTTTTATTTTTTTCTACAGTCGTAGAGTCTGATAATGGCATTTGAAAATGTAAAAAATTGCAAGTGTTAAGAAGAAGAGCAGATATATGTGGTGCTTGGGTAAGGCCTTATGTACACAGCACAGAGGGCATACGGTGCGCAGTTATACAATGCATCGGATGCTGTTTATACAGATGTATTCTTCTCTAGAAGCATTGCTCCTACATACGACATGCCATGTTTTTTTCTTCCTCTGTAAGGTTCAGATCTCATACTCTACAATAAATGCCCAATGCACTTGACAGCCAGCTATACATTTTACTTGCAGCAAAAGTGTAGTATTACATGTTGGCCACTGAATAATAATTCAATGTAATACATAAATGAGTTGGGCCTGAGAAAGAGCTGCTGATCCTCTGCTCTGGCTCATAGAAAGTTCCCAAGCAAGTATATATATATGCCTTAAGAGGCCATATGGAAATGGGTTGTCTTAGTCAAACAACCCCGTTAAATAGCCATCAAACCTAAAGTTAATGTTTCTGGAGCTTCTCAGCATCAATTATACGACACGTGTCCATGAGGGTGACAATTTACTGGACTTCTCACTAAAGGGGTTATTTAACCCCTATACTGCCCCCCCCCCCAAATGCCCGGGCACCTCTCATTCAGGTTATACTTACCCCACTCGCCGTCGCAATTTGGACGAGCCTCTCCAGCATCACCGATATGTTTAAAATAAACGTCATGTATAGGGTCCAGTTAATTTTGTTACCTTATAAGGAAAGTATTGCCATATTAAACATATTTTTTAAGAATTTTTGGTAATATTTTAAATCATGATAAAACTGTCACTGTATAAAAGGAAAACATGAAATCTTACCAATTTTCTCACTGACCACTGAGCCTCACATTAGGGTGACACTTCCTGTTTTTTAGAGATCACTTCTCAGCATTCATCTCATTATCATTAGAGATGAGCGAATCGAAGTTGACAAGTGGAATTTGATCCAAATTTCAGAAAAATGTCGATTTGCAATATCCGAATATCCTCACACTTCATGGTAAAGAATCACACTTTTTCCTAAAATGGCTGCTGCACGTGTTAGGACATGGAGCAAGGAACTCTGGGAACAAGTGATCACCCACAATGCCATGCATGCAGCCAGTCAGCAGCCAGCCAGCCCTGTGACGTCAGCAGGTGCTTGGGACAGTGCTAGGAAAGACGTTAAAATTTTTATTTTGCTGTATAGAAGTTCAGGGAAATGATAGGGAGGAATCATTCTACAGTATTGAAGCAGAACAGGGTTCAGTAGGGGAGTTTACAGCCTGGGTAATAGGATGTGGTAATAGGGTGCCGTGCAGTTGTGTGGTGAAAATTAGTCCTTTTTGCCGTGTATTAGTGGGAAAAAAATATATATTATTTTCCGCTCAGCGGTGCAGTTATATGTTCTAAAGCCTTTTGTGGCGTGTATAAGTGGAAAAAAATAAGGGTCTATTTCCCGTTCAGTGGTGCAGTTATATGTTCTAAAGCCTTTTGTGGCGCGTATAAGTGGATAAAAATTAGGGCCTATTTCCCATTCAGCAGTGCAGTTATATGTTCTAAAGCCCTTTTTGGCGTGTATTAGTGCCAAAAAATATATATTATTTGCCGTTCAGCGGTGTGCAGTTATATGTTCTAAAGCCTTTTGTGGCGTGTATAAGTGGAAAAAAATAAGGGCCTATTTGATGTTCAGCGGTGCAGTTATATGTTCTAAAGCTCTTTTTGGCATGTATTAGTGGAAAAAATATATATATTATTTGCCATTCAACGGTGCAGTTATATGTTCTAAAGGCTTTTGTGGCGTGTATAAGTGGGAAAAAAATAAGGGCCTATTTACCCTTCAGCTGTGCAGTTATATGTTCTAAAGCCTTTTGTGGTGTGTATAAGCGAGAAAAAAAATTGGGCCCATTTCCCATTCAGCAGGTGCAGTTATATGTTCTGAAGCCTATTTTGGCATGTATTAGTGGCAAAAAAATATATATTATTTGCTGTTCAGCGGTGCAGTTATATGTTCTAAAGCCTTTTTTGGCATGTATTAGTGGAAATAAATGAGGGCCTATTTGCAGTTCAACAGTGCAGTTATATGTTCTAAAGCTGTTTTTCGCGTGTACCACTGATGAAGGGAAGGAGAGTTCCCGAAACCTGTCTGGTCTGGATCGCACACCGGATTGGAAATACCTCCGCAACATCAAGCATGGCCATGCTGTACAATTGAACGAAAGTAATGCCTCAACGATCATAACCGACACTAAGAGTCGAGACAGATACTCTTTTTCCATTACATTGGATAAAAGTCACGTGATTCAGGTAAAACCGAGACATCGCTCCGACTCTCGCGAGATCTCGGGTAAGTTGGCTCGAGGAACACGTAGCGAGACGCCGGCTCTGTCCCGTGCTACCCGACTCTCGCCAAACCGAACAGAGGCACAAAGAAAATAAAAGGAAGGTAAGAATAACTAGTCTATGTGAGACTGTAAATTACTGGCAGAAAAGTGACCACAGTTGAATGCAACATATGATTTGCCATAACATCCACTGATAGCCACTGTATAGAAACACAAGAAAAACTTAACTATATGTGCAACACCACATGGAGTTAAAACTTACCTTTTGGCGGCTGGTAGCAAACCAGCGATCAGACTGGATATATATATATAACCTAACCACAAACCACCATAAAGAATTGACTTTATTACTTCGCTACTCTGCTGGAACACAGAATTCCCCACAACGCACCTGTTGTCGGACACGAGAGACTATTTATATCGATGATTTCTATACCTAATTTACGTGAAGTTCATTTCTTCTTTTATATTTATTTTTATTTTGTTTTTATGATATAAGAACTTGATTTTATGATGTTTGATTAAACTGTTTACTATCGAGACCAATTGTAGAGTGTTCACCCATCATTCTGGTTCCTCTTTACGATATCTACAATTAAAGGGTGAGTGTCCCTCTATTTTGGGTTTGCAGCGACATAACCAAAATTTGCCCAGAGTGAGCCGCCGTTTCCAAGTCATAACCTTTTTGGCGTGTATTAGTGGCAAAAAAAATATATATTATTTGCCGTTCAGCGGTGCAGTTATATGTTCTAAAGCCTTTTGTGGCGCATATAAGTCGAAAAAAATAAGGGCCTATTTGATGTTCAGCAGTGCAGTTATATGATCTAAAGCCCTTTTTGGCGTGTATTAGTGGAAAAAATATATATATTATTTGCCATTCAACGGTGCAGTTATATGTTCTAAAGCCTATTGTGGCATATATAAGTGAAAAAAATAAGTGCCTATTTGCCGGTCAGCCATGCAGTTATATGTTCTAAAGCCCTTTTTGGAGTGTATTAGTGGGGGGAAAAAGGGCTTATTAGTGAGAAAATTACAGACTTTTTGGGGTGTTTTAATTCCCTTTTTATTTATTTATTTGATCTAACAGTATGTCAGACAGAGAAGTGCCAGGCCCTGCACAGGGGAGTAGCATAAGCCTAAATGTTTCTGGCGCAGGCACGGGTCGCAGCAGAGTAAGGGGGAGTGGCAGCAGGAGTCGTAGAGAGAGACCTGAGCCCCCAATGTCATCTAGCGGTCATGTCTTGACCAGCAACCCAGCGGTTCTTGAATGGTTGACTGAGTCGGTGGGTTCGTCAGACACAAGCCTTAGTTGGCATGGCCCAGGAGCAGGCCCTGTGCCCTCACCTGTCCTCAACCTGCCTCTGTCCTTTTCTGTTCCCTCAGCCAGAGAAGTATTATATGCTGTGGGCTCAGCTCCACTATACAGTGAGGACAAGTTACTTGAGGACAGTCAGCAGCTACTGGCCAGCCAAGATGTAGAGGAGACATCCACTGCTTCCTCCAGTAGGCAGGCAAGTAGTGATGAGGAGAGTGGCGTGGGAGCTGGTGTTGCAAACGGTCAGGCTCCTGACCCAGAGATCGTAGAGGTGGACATTAGTGACGTGCAGACAGTACTTGATGAGGATGTAGCTGATCGCACTTGTGAGCCGGGTAAATTACGGGCTTCATGATCATCGGGAGAAAAGGGTAGCAGCTTACCCGTGAGACAGCGGCGGAGCCAGCAAGTCGTTAGCGTGGCCCGGAGTCAGCAGGGTGGCAGCAGTGGGAGATCAGGAGCCAAACGTGCCGGGGTAGACCACCCGCTTCGCAGGAGCCTACCTGCCCAGAAAGTAGTGGTGCAGGGGTTCACGGAAGCAGTGGCAGTCGCAGTCAGTAAGTGCAGAGTGTTGGGGGTAAAATCACCTACTCGGCGGTGTGGCAGTTTTTAGTTAAGCCGCTGGAGGAGGTGAACATTGCCTTTGTAGAATCTGTGGGCAGAAGGTGAAGCGTGGCCAGGGTGCCATATGCAGCGTTACCATAAAGTGGCTGGTAGAACCATGGCTCCGATGTGGTGGGCTAGCCTGCCGCAGCAACCGCTGCATCTCCCAGTGGCACGCACCCTATTTCATGCAGTCAAAGCTCCACCACCTCAGCCGAAGGGAGCTTTCTGTTCTTCCAATCATCTGCTGGCCCTGATGCTCCTGCTCCTCATCCTACTCCTCGTTAGTCATTCCGTGAGCAATCGATCACCAAAGAGATTGCCAAGAGACAACAGTATGTGTGCACTCATCCAATGGCGCAGAAACTGAATATGCTCCTGGCCAAGTTGCTGGTGCTGCAGTCCCTCCGTTTCCAAGTGGTGGACTCTGCACCTTTCAGAGAACTGATGGCTTGTGCCGAGCCAAGGTGGAGAGTCCCAAGCCATTATTTATTTGCCAAAAAGGCAGTACCAGCCCTGCACACGTATCTAGAACAGAAGTTGGGCCAGTCCTTGAGCCTGTCGGCGTCTGCCAAAGTGCACGGCAGCGCCAATGTGTGAAGCTGTAACTATGGTCAGGGACAATACATGTCTTTTACGGCCCACTAGGTGAATGTTGTTCCTGCACAACCACACCAGCTACTTGGCCAGGTGATGCCACTTCGGCCTCCACGTTCTCACGCCGTTAGTCCTGCAACAATGAAGATCCAAGTGAACAGGAGTACTACCCTTTGTAACTTCGATGTCAACCAGTGGCAGCTCATGTGTCACGCCTGCTGTTTGCTCAGGCCCTTTGAGGAAGCCACATTATTTGTCAGTCGCCAGGACTACGGGATGAACAACGTTATTCCACTGCTTCATGTCCTGGAACAGATGCTGATAAATCTGGCTGGTCAGGGGACTGGAGACGTGGCGCCTAGATCTTACGGCCACATGAGCCCTGTGGGGGCTGAACTTGAGGAGGAGAACATTGGAGCACAAGCAATGTGTAGTGAAATAGGTGGTTTTTCTACAAAGGTGACAGGAAAGGAGGAGCAGGAGCAGACAGACAAGCTACAGGGGGATGAGGAAGATGAGTCAGAGGACCCAGACACACTGCGGCAGTATGCAGTGGAGATGGAGGCAGGGAGTCCCCCCCGAGTCACTTGCAAAAATTGTCACCATTCGGCAAAGGCATGACTTCTGGCTCTCCACCTTGTTGGACCCTTGCTACCGGTCCAAAATGGGGGCCTTTTTTACACCTGCTGAGAGGGAGGACAAACTGAGCTACTATAGTGACATCCTATGTAGTCAGTTGACCGCTGCCTATCTGCGCTATCGTCCATCCTCTCACAGGTCTGACCGGGGGTGCCCTCTGCGCTTACGTTCCTTTGCCATGGCTGCTGTGGAAGGGTGGGGGGTAGGAGCAGTTCCAGCTCCATCAGCAGCAACTTGAGTCTAGAGTTGCTAATGAGCAGCTTACTTCACCCGCCTCGTAGGACCTGAACCAGCAGGTGGTAGCATACTTAGATAGCACCTTGCCACCCCACATTAAAGATCCGCTGGACTACTGGGCAGCCAAACTGGATTTGTGGCCGCAACTGGCAGAGTTTGCCCTGGAAAAGCTGTCCTGCCCGACCAGTAGTGTGGCATCAGAGCGGGTGTTTAGTGCTGCAGGGGCCATAGTTACCCCAAGAAAAACTTGCCTGTCCACCCAAAATGTGGAGAGTCTGACCTTTGTCAAGATGAATCAGGTGTGGATCAGCCAGGATTTTCACCAACCAATGCCTGATGCATCAAACTAGATCATCCATGGTGCCACACCAACACTTTGACAAAAGAGACCGGTTTCTTCTGGCTACCTGCCTCAGCTACTATTCTGATGCTGCCACCCGTCTGATGCTACACTTCTGATGCCAAGTGCTCCTTCTTTCACCCACCATCTTCAGCTTGTGCTGATATTGCCACCCACCTTCCCACTCTGTCACTGGGTCACTCTGTGGTCTCCTGATGCTGCTGCCACCTCCACACTATGTCACCTTGCCACTCTGTGGTCTCCTGATGCTGATGCCACCTCCACACTATGTCACCTTGCCACTCTGTGGTCTCTTGATGCTGCTGCCACCTCCATACTATGTCACTTTGCAACTATGTGGTCTCCTGATGCTGCTGCCACCTCCACACTATGTCACTTTGCAACTATGTGGTCTCATGATGCTGCTGCCACCTCCACACTATGTCACCTTGCCACTCTGTGGCCTCCTTATGCTGCTGCTGCCACCTACACACTGTCATTGTGCTACTCTGTGGCCTCCTGATGATGCTGCTACCACCTCCATACTGTCATTGTGACATCCTATAGCCTCCTCCTGATGCTGCTGCCACCTCCACACTGTCATTGTGCCACTCTGTGGCCTCCTCCAGATGCTGCTGGCACCTCACACTCTAGTTTCCTCATGCTGCTTCCACCTCATCACTATGTCAGAGCCATTCTGTGGACTTCTCATGCTGTTACCACCCTACCCACATCATGACTGGGCCACTATTTTGCCTTTCGGCCTGGCTGACATCATCATTTATTTGACCCTTCTCCTGATCTGTCTGAAGGAAGGAAAAATGAGACACACAACGGATCCTGTCTATGTAACAGCTGTAAGGCCAGCATGACATGGTCCCTATTTTGCATCAGAATTGGCTTATGATTTTGTAGCCAAAAGCAGGAGTGGGTACAAAACACAGAAGACATGCAAATATTCCATTCACGTAGCTTTAGCAATACTGATGGATTACTGACCAAATGCTGAATGAGTGAAGGCGGATGCTCCACAGACATGATCTGTTTTTTGCGGGTTATTGTTCTGACAGATCAGAGGAAGGGCAAAATAATCAGTGAGGTCAACACAAACTTACTGCTGACTACCTCTTCACTCTTTCAGTGGGGCTCTACTTGCATAAGCGTTTAATAGAACAGGTTCTGTAGACATCTATGTGGAATCAGCTGCCAACGGTGTAAAAGGAGTGCGCTTCTTCTTGACGCTAACATTGACGTGTAAGGCTGAGTTCACACTTGAGTTATTTGGTCAGTTTTGGCCTCGTAACTGCCCAAATAAGTGAAGTATGCAGTGATTCTAAGAGCGACGCCTGTCATCTGCATGTCATACTGACTCACAGTATTGTTTCACTACCAGAATCAAAATCAGTTTTTTTTCGCCAAACACGACAGGTTCGTGTCCGGAATTTGGTTTGGCACAATGACATACAAGAACAGTGTTTACACAGATCAAGAGACCACAAGTCAGAAAATAGACATTTTCGTAACGCGATTCGCCGCGAATAAATTCGTATCGAACAAAGTTTTTACCAAAAATTTGGCGAACCGGCCGAATAGAAATTTTCGCTCATCTCTAATTATCATCACAGGAAGGATTACAATCAAAGCTAACACAGATAGAGATCGATCGATCGATCGATAGATAGATAGATAGATAGATAGATAGATAGATAGATAATAGGCAACATAGATGGTTAGATAACACAGCATCCACCATTCATAATAGGTGATGGTTAAAATTGAGTCATCTCAAGAATACAGGTTCCTATGGTCCATGTGGCTGATGTAAAGCAAATGTCTGAATGCTGTCAACAGTGGCTCAGGCAAGATAGCCAACTACCTTCACACCATGTTCACCACACTCATGCTGATCTTTCACTGTTTGCTCAAATGACATATCTATGGTAATTATGAAATATATATATTTTTTTACTTTTTTTATTCAGTGGAATTTAAAAAAAATTGCAGCATTCTCTGGCATTTACCATAATTTCTCAATAGGGAATGGCAATAATATTTGAACAAAAAATGCAATAAAAAAAGGCTGATAAAAACCACATGTGACCTGGAAAAAAAACACATGCATGGTTACAGGCTTTTTTAGTTGCAAAAAAACACCAAGCCAAATTTGTATATGCAGGATGCTTAAGGGTGCCAAGAGCAGGCATGGCTGTACATGAGGTGACAGCATTATGTTGGTTTATGTGCTTATTATATGTTATGAGCTATAACAAGTACAGCCAAACTACAAAAAAGTCACACAATATAGGCACGGATAGTACAAGGGTGTGACAAAAATATGTTCTAAGGCAGTCTGCCAGACATTGTGCAATTAATAACTCAAGACTCACGATATTACCAAGTTCACCAGATGGACAACTTCTTATTTTATATGCTGAAGCTGCATCCTTTCATAGGTCAATAGATCCAGATGTCAAGCAGAAGGCACTTAGGACACTTCCTTTCGTAATAATTTCAAAAGCTTTTCTACTGGAAGAGGTAAGAAAACTTGTAAAGGTCAGATTCACAAATGCAAGTTTTTAGTGCAGTAGATGCACTTTTATTGGCAGAGCCAGTGGTGGCTTAAGTTCAGTTTTACAGGAAATATTGCCTTGGGCAATAAGTCTAGCGGCGGGAGGGGGGTTGCCCACATGGGAGAAAACAGAGGCTCTTCCTCCAAAGGACTTAGGCTGTCCATTTAGGGGGGGGGGACACTTAGTTTAGGCTGTTCAGTAGTTATTTGTGAGTCTAAAATAGGGTGAATTGACATTCTACTGTTCCATACATTACCAATCAAATGACAAATAAGTATTGATCCAATTAAGTCAATGGAAATAGGATGTAGGATGCCATTGACATAAAGGGGACCGCAGCAAGCAACCAGTCAGCAAGGCTGCTTTCGATGCAAATCAATCCACTCTCTTGAGAGGATATATTAATCTTATGTGTTAAGATGAGATGTCACATTATTCTAAGATGTTACTTCTTAGGGAATCACTTGTGTAGCGCTGTGATTCTTATACACAGGAAGTAGTTAATCAGCGCCAGGAATGAAGGGGCCTTCAATAATGTATCTGTATAAAACAGAGCCTTGCATCTCTTTTGTGATCATCGCATAGATCACTGACCCCAAGCACTTCACGGATTATTTCATTTTGTAGCTTAGAAGAAAGGGGCTTGTGTAGACTAATGCCCTGTGAGTTATTTGCCGACAGCTCTCTACAAAGCCCCATGCCATGAATACTGGCTAATCTGTGGTAACACTTAATGAGAAAGGAATGTTGGCCGAGTTCTCCGTGGTGCACAGAAAACCACTTATGGGTCAGTGACGACAGCCTCCATGGCCTTTATCTAGATTGGATCGCTGTTCTTCTGTCCTCATTTGACTAACCAGTTGAAGGGTTAACTGTACAAAAACTGTATTGAAAGGATTTTAGCCATGGAGAAAATAAAATGTATGTGATATTTTCAGGAAGGGGATTGAAAAACACATATTTGGTGATAGAAACGTCTATTCATTAAAAATAATATTGACACTATTTCTAATTAAAGGGGTTGTCCCATGAAAAATATTCCACATTTTTCAAATCAGCACTTGGATTTGAATATATTTGTAATTACATGGAGTTAAAAATGTTGTGTACTCACTAATTTATTTAATAAAATGTACCTGTATAGTGCCACTTGCTGTTTGCTCTCTTTCTAAATTCTCTGTCCAGCTTACTGAGGTTGGCGTACATGCTCAGTTCCATCCTTCAACTGCCACCAGGTGCAACAAAAATGACATGCCCCCTAAGAAAGGACACCCCCCCTGAGCTGACAGTGTGAAATATCTAGCAGAGCAATTGGAACAATGAATGGGGAGATCTCTGGATCCAGAGGTACAAGGCTGGTTCTACATTTGTTTTTTTTTTTTTTACATTATTCAGGGGATAGCCTTTTTAATACAGGCTGATGTAATGAATAGTAATACTTGACTTAATTCATAATACTAGCTAAAAACAGATCTGATCTTGTAGACAACTGTAACTTCCTGTCCGGGCATGTCTGTAACATACCAGATAGTGAGTGGTCCTTTAAGAGGGTCTCCATTAGATATGATGACGACTTTCTGGACATTTTATATTTACGGTATTTTTTATGGAACCTATGAAGTCCTTATGATGATTACAATAAGAAGGTTACAGAGAACACAGTACAAGAAAACATCTCTCATCCATCCAGGAGGAGAAGTGAGAGTGTCTCAGGCTACTGATGGGTAGTCCAAGAAACTGGTGGACATTTTATGACCCTAATTTGGCAAATCCATAGCAGAGGGATACAAAAGGAGAGCACCAATCAAATTTTGTCCTGGAATGGGAGTTTATTTTAGGTAATAAATTGCATTTAACTCACATAAGATTCTTTGTTAGGTCTACAAGTTGAAAATGTATTCAGCTCTCCAATGGATCAGTAAGGCAAACACTGTGCCATATATGTAGAGGTATTCATGGCTGCCTGCTAACTTACCAGTGATTATCTATGCTAAGCAATTTAGAGTATACATTTTACCACATGTATATATTTGGACATATAGACGTCGTAGAGAAGGGACAGCTGCTTAGGACCCACGGCAAACAGTGTCTGTCTTTCCAGTGGATTGACCCATGTTTGTATCACATGTATGTGGGTGTGCCAAGCATGAAAGTGATCCCCTACCTACAGGATAGGAGATAGCCAACTAATTGGTGGGGATCCTACCGACAGCACCACCATCGATCCCAAGAACTTGTAGTCCTGTGTTCCCATCCTAATGGAACAGCAGGCCGAGCATGTGCCCCGCTCCTCCATTCATTCTCTATGAGACTACCAGAAATAACAGACTACAGCAATTTCCAGCAGTCAGTAAAAAAAAAAATAATTGCCACAGTACGCTGACTATAAGTGTAACTTAATAGATAAAAACTGAGTCCCCAAATTATGATAGATAAAGTAAGCCACCTAAATAAAAGACCTATACCTGATTCTTCTAGATAGTGTAATGCCAAGTTCTTAGTGCTTCTGAATCTGTATCTTTGATGGGTGCTTCCAACAACAATAGGGTGAAATATCATTCTTAACTAATCCACAGATTCTCACAGTAGAATGGGATGAGCGGAGGACCCCCGGCCAGCGGCTTACCTCATGTGCGGGAATTCACTCAAGAGACAGACAGCAGTGAAGTACTGCTTCCAACGTGTTTCGGAGGTTAAACGTCCTCCTGATGAAATTGACCTATTGTTTAAATCACATTTTATGTTAAACATATATTTGTGGTCGGATCGGCTATCAGAAGGGGTACCTAACCTATCTAGCCCTATCTACAACTGCTTGGGGAGTGGAGTTATGCCATAACTGCTGTGGTAGGGCAGGCTAAAGGGGCCAAAAAGAGCAGACCTTAGTTTAGAGCAAAATATATACATACTATTATGACACCCACTTTTGAACGCAAAAGACATTTCATGATGAAGGTGTGGAATATACCATACATATCACAGTGACTTCAATTTACCTTACCTCTTTGTCAAGTGAACCGGAACATCGTTCTTGGAGGTAGCTAATGCTGCTGCGATTGAAAGAATGGCCGGTAATCGGAAACGATTTTCTCCTATGTTGAGTAACAACATATGAACATATTTCGAGGTCTTAATACTGAGAGCTGCAGACTAAAAAAAACAATAGTGAATTTGCTTTGAGGGCCTAAATGAACTCCAACCATTCGCCAAGGGCCCTCATCGGACACCAACTGTTCCTGGTGGCAAAATACTTCACCTCTACTTATTCCCCAGGCCACACTTTTTTTTTTTTTTATAAAGGACCCAAAAGTTAGAACATGGCGTATGCCTTCTTACTCTAGTAGTATATTAAGCGGAATGTGTAAACTCACCAGGCCTGGGGAACCATAAAACACAAATACATGGCTATTTCAAGTCATGAGCTAATGTTGCCTGTATTGAGGACAGAGAACGTACACACCATACCTGCAGTTGTGACAGGAAATAAGCTTAAGGTCGTGATAAACTATGTATGCTGTGCCTGTAGTCGTGATAGGACTTGTCGTGTCTGTAAACGTGACAGACTTCGTAAATTGCGCCTTATGACTGTACCTCCCACTGAAAGGCGGACCGATACCCAGGACCTGGGTCTGACACCAACACCCTCAGCCCGAGTTTGTAGATAAAGTAAGCATACCTATAATGAAGACAGAATGTACACGCAATACCTGCAGTTGTAACAGGAAATAATCTTAAGGTCATGATAGACTACGTATGCTGTGCCTGTAGTCCTGATAGGACTTATCGTGTCTGTAGGCTTGACAGACTTCGTAAATTGCCTGTAGTCGTGACAGGACTTTTTAGTCTGTAGACGTGAAAGACTTCGTAAATCGCCTGTAGTCGTGATAGGACTTATCGTGTCTGTAGACGTGACAGACTTCGTAAATCGCCTGTAGTCGTGACAGACTTTGTGAATCGCCTGTAGTCATTGTAGGACTTATTAGTCTGTAGACGTGACAGACCTCGTAAATGCGCCTGTAGTCATGACAGGACTTCCTGTGGACGAACCTGACACCTAAATGTGATCAACTATGGCCAAATGGACTAAGATGGATTACTTATATAACCAATATGTAGACAATTAATTTCTTCCTCCAGGGGAGTAGGAAGATTCACACAGTTAAGGGGAGGGGGAGAGGCAAAAAATGGTAAAGCTTGCTGACCAAATAAAGGTATATGCACCTCACCGGACTCAGCCCTACCTCACACCCTATTAAAGCCCCTGTGCTCACCTGCGTCCGGAGATAACCCCTGATGGTGGGGTTACTCCGTCCCTGTTCCTAACCCTACTGACCCTGGGTATCCCTAACACATTGCTATACAGGCTAAACAGTACCCCAACGCGTTTCCCCCATTTTTGGGTTCCTCAGGGGGCTTATATTATGCACAGTTTATAATAGCATACATAAAATGCAAATACTCATATAGAGATAAAGATACTTAAGTGATTAGACCAGCTGAGCAGCCTCTAATTTCAATGGAGTAAGTGTGACCCTCTCTGGATATACAGATAAGAAGCAGATAAAGAGAGTCCCTCTAGACTGCCGCCCGCTGTGAGACACTGATGCCGCTGGTGTCCTGAAGCCGAAGCAGTCATCGGGCCCCGAAGCCGAGAGACCAATCAGTATGACATTACGGCGACGCTAAGTAATTAAAACATGAGCCAGACCTGATGGGATATGCATAGACATTATTGATCCATACTACGTGCATAAATAAAACATTAAAACCAACCACGTACCGTTAAATTGAAACAGATGGGAGAAAAACAAGAGCCAGAGGCATTGCAGTTCGCTAAGAGAGGACCCTTATCGTGATAAACGAATGAGCAACTTGTGAAAACATAGTAGGAAACTTACTCCAATTGGCCCACTGACCGCTGAGGAGCTGTTTGGTGAACTGGGGCAGGAGACCAATCTGAGTGAATGTTAACCAGAAGTAAAGGAGACCAGTCTGAGTGAATACAAACCAGGACTAAAGAACACCACAAATTATTATTTTTTTAATCCAATAGCAATAGCCCCCTACAAGCCCCTAAACAGCCCGACAAAGATACTAGCAACAGTCGTTTGACCAAAGGCGCCCATCTCTGCTTCGTCCCAGAGTACTACATGTCACAGACAGCAGTGTGGGTCTCGTGCAAACAAGTCCGATGCTACCGTGAACGCCAGCACTCACCTGGCACTTTCTGCCGTTGCCCATGCGTGAACGAGCCTCCACACAATGCTACTGCATTATTATTTTTTTTTTAAATCGACCATTGATACACATTTACCATCACTTAAACACAGCGTGCATAGCTTGAGCTAACTGCAGACACGCGCCCTGCATGTAAACCAGGTATCAGAAAACATGGGACCATACCTACTCTAAGCGCATGCTACCCCAATAACTGTATGCAATGGCCCCCACAGGCCCCTAAACAGCCGGACAACAATTCTAACAACCATCGTTCGACCATAAGCGCCCAAACTCTGCTTCGTCCCAGAGTGCTACATGTCGCGGTCCCGTGCAAACAACTCCGATCCTACAATGAATACCAGCACCCTCCTGAGACATTCTGCCGTCGTCCAGCCGTAAGGAGCCTCCACACCATGCTGCTATATCCTAGAGCTGACCCAGAGGTAGTGAAATCAGCTGAATCGACGTAAGCCTGGGCCCACAGGTGCCTATAAATAGCCTAGTAATCAGCCAGCCTGGGCCCACAGGTGCATATAAATAGCCTAGTAATCAGCCAGCCTGGGCCCACAGGTGCATATAAATAGCCTTGTAATCAGCCTCCCCTCCCACAAATGCAGCAAATATATTTGCTTAATACTTAAAAATTTGTGGTGAGATTTTTTTGTTAAAATTTTCCATCTTACTATATATATTTTTAAAAAATGTATATAATTCTGCAATTTTTGCACTGGCCTCTAGACTAAATAGTAGGTCATGATTTCCTGTTCTGTACAGGTAAGGCTACTTGTACAATACCTGGCATAGACGGACATGGCTGCGCACTGCCGGATCCCTATTGACTATAATAGGATCTGACAGAGATCTGGCCGCTTTCTGGCATAAATGCTGGAAAAACAAGTCCTGTATGGTGGTTCAAGTGGTTGTGGCTGTGTCTGACTATGCTGGATATGGTAAACTCCAGTAATTTGTCCCCTCTACCAGAGCACAGTACTGAAGGGTATGTCATGTATGTGAACGTAGCTAAAATTTTCAGTAGCTATGATCATTATCAACACAGGAAGAATTACAATGACAAGTAACACCTCTACAGTAGATAAGGCAGGATCCACCATTCACAATTGCACCTCTGCACAGGTCACAGAGCATGCCTAGAAAACTCTCCCATAGAACTTAATGGGTCCTCTCTGTCCATTGTATCTATGGTCCATGTAGCTGCTCTCAAAAGACAGGAAGTCTTAACATATTTTAGGTCCAGTGCCCAGTGCGAAAAACTGCAGGTTTTTAGGATTGTTTTTTTAATGTAGATAAGCACAATTTAAAAACAAAATCACCAAAAATTAAAAAAAAAAAAATGCTTAACATAAGAACATGGGGCCTGATTTATCATAGGCGGGCGGCATATGCCAGTCCATAATAAGCCTACATGCACATGGCAGTGGTTTTTTACGGCCTCCGTTCCGTTTTTTTTGCGGATACGATGGTCTCCCGTTCATTTCTATGGATCCGCTAAAAATGCGGATGCCTCATCTGTTGCCTGTCCGCGTCATCTGTCCGCATTTCACGTCCGCAAAAAAAATATGGCATGTCCTATTCTTGTCCACAAAAAACTGTTTGCGGACCCATAAAAGTCAATGGGTCCGCAAAAAATGCGGATAACCAACGGAAGCCATCCGTTTTTCCGTCATCCGCATCCGTTTTTTTTTTGCGGATGGTTGCTTGGAAACCAGGGAACTTGTACAGGTACTTTAAGAAACTGGCTTAAGCCTATTGTTTTTTTTTGCGGATCCGCAAAAAAAAACGGAAGACACACGGAAACACAACCTACAAAATTTGCGGACACACGGAAAGGATGTGGATGTGAAAAAAAAAGGAAGACGGATCTGCGATTTGCAGACAGCAAAAAACAACTGTCGTGTGCATGTAGCCTAACTCTACGCACTGCCAGAGGCTGCACCTAATTTATGGTGAGGCATACATCTTGTCATATATTAGGCTACATGCACACGACAGTTGTTTTTTGCGGTCCGCAAAACGGGGTTCCGTTGTTCTGTGATCCATGTCCGTTTTTGCTTCCGTTGTGTTTCCGTGTGTCTTCCGTTTTTTTTGCGGACATGACACAAAAGATTTTACCAAAAGACAGGCTGACAATTTTTGCCAAGTGCCTGCCAAGGGATCCGCAAAAAAAACGCGGACGCGGAACACGGATGACACACGGATGGCCATCCGCATTTTTTAACGGTCCCATTGACTTGAATGGGTCCGCGAACCTATTTTTGCGGACAAGAATAGGACAGGTTATATTTTTTTGATTGACTGGAATCACGGACAACGGACGCGGAGGACAAACGGTGCATTTGCCGAGTTTTCCACAGACTCATTGAAAACCGATGGGTCCGCAGAAAATCACGAAAAACGGCACAACGGACACGTAATCAAACAGCGGTCGTGTGCATGAGGCCTTAGGCGCAGCCTTCGATAGTCCATGTTCCTGAACTGATGTAAAAGAAGATAAATGGGAAAGGGCCACTGGCCCCACCCCATTCCTACCCTCTCCACACCCCCTTTTCAGAAAAGTGGCAAAGGCAGCAGAGAAACACAACGTGTGCAAAAAAAATTGTGCAAATTTAAAAAAGTTACAAACACATTATTTTTTTGGGGGCAAAATAATAATAAATCATGGCAGGTAACAAAGATATGATATAAGGTTTTTGCAAAAACGTTACATGGGCACCAACTAACAAGAGACAAATATTAATGAAACAAATGAGCACCTGTGTATAAGAACATAGCTGAACTAAATTAGGTGCAGAGCAGTGTGATCAAGGTAATAAAGGGAATAGGTGAACTGCAGTACCAAGGCAGGTTAACAAGCTTGGGGTAACTTTGTAATATGTTATATCAGTGAAAAATGCCTAATTCTCATGTTATGAGCTGTTCACCCCTACCCCCCTGCTAATTGCTTTTCACTTTGTAAAAAAACTTTCAATCAATCTGGTGATGGACCATCTCCACAGGATCATATTACACATGTCAATACAAGTCTATGGAGAGGGGAGGGGAGGAGTGAGCATGTCAGTACTTCTCTGTAATGTCCTCCAATATCCTGCAGCTTGTACTGAGTGACTGTGAGACAGTTAGGAAGCAGCTTCTCTTCTACTTTCTGTGTGCAGTGGGTGACATCTAGTCTTCCCACCATCTCTGAGTGAACTGAAAACTTGAGTTACAACATGCACAAAGGAAAACTGACAAAAAATGCCAGCTACAAGTGATATAATGGCCAAAAATACATGTGTACTATTGATTAACGCAAAGTTTGTTGAAAGATTAGGTGTGTTTTAAGGTTATTATTTGTGGGACGTTGATCCAGGGAATTATTCTGATTGCTATATTTGGAGTCATTAAAGGATGTATTAGACATCTCGATTACACAGACGATTGTCAGGAGGAAAGCGTTCCCTCCCTGCCATTGCCTGCTCGCTTGCTGAGAAGGTCACTGCTATTACATGCAGCAATCTCCTCCACAGCATGGGGCTGAGCAATCACTATGTCATCGCTCGTCCCCATGCTCTACAGTGGTTTGCCGGTGGCAGTAATTAGACAGCACAATCTGCCGCAGGCAAATCCTGATCTTTCAGCACGCTGAAAGATCTAGATTGCCTGATGAATGAGCGCTTTCTCATTAATCGTGCAATCGGCAGCAGACAATGGCTAACGAGCGCTACTACGAACACTCATGAGCGTTCATCAGGCAGAAAATCTGCCCATCTATTATACCCTAGGGATCAACATGGTAGAATTATAGGTTGAACTTGAAGGACCTGAGTCTCAAACTTATCAACTATGTAAACTATGAACAGGTACAGCAGACTAGTTAACCCAGTGTATGTAAATGAAATCCAAGTTCCCCATTTACAGATATTAAAGCTCCAGGTGGTTTGTCTGGGGAAGGTAACATGCTGTATGTGATCCATAAGAAGCACACAAACCAGGCCAAGAGTATAAAGTAAACTAAAGCATGTCCAAAGCTTTTACAAACAAAAGGAGATTATCCAATGATTGAAACACAAAGGCCTGTCGGCTCGTCTTGGCCATTAGTGCAAAGCAGGAACCATCACCTTTAAGTAACGCATATCTGTTTCAATAACATAATTTATGGTCTGGGAGCATCTTCCTACATTTTAGCAATAATTGAGTTGAGAGATTCCTAGATGTTAAATCTGGCTAACTTTCATGATTGCCAATGATCTTCCAAACCTATCATTGGAGAAGTTGGAGACGATATTAACAGTAAATGAATCTGACAGAAACTGAGATCTGGAGGAATCTACAGTCTTGTGCAAAGTGAAAATGAGTGGTTTGTGATGTGGATTCAGAAAACTAAGCAAAAGTTTAAAGGGGTTGTCTGGTAGGTACATTTTGAAAAAATCCAGAATGGGTAATAAGTCATACTCGCCATCACCAGTCTCCTGCCGCTGTCATTCTGCATCTGCTCTAGTCCTCGCTGCTCTGTACTTCCTGGACACACAGGAAATGGCTAATGCCTGCTCAGTTAATCACTGGCTGCAACACTTACCTGCTTCAGGTAGTGATTGGAAAGCCATGCAAGTTTGGCTGAGTGCGCATATGTATGGAGGTGGCATGAGGTATGGATGTTGGCTAAATGAGCATTCAGTTATCTAAGGTGTACGAGGGGTGTTTAATAACTTATCTACCTGAATACGAAAACAAAATTGTCAGAGAAAATTGAACTTACTACTTCTCAATGTAATCCCCCTGGACTTCAACAAACTTAGGCCTCTTTCACACTTGCATTGTTAGGATCCGGCTTGCACTTCCGTCGCCAGAAGTGCCCGTCGGATCCGTAACAACGCAAGTGAACTGAAAGCATTTGAAGACTGATCAGTCTTCAAAATGCTTTCAGTGTTACTATGGATGCTATTTAAGTCCTGGTTGCCATAGTAGTAGTGGGGAGCAGTATACTTACAGTCCGTGCGGCTCCCGGGGCGCTCCAGAATGACGTCAGAGCGCCCCATGCGCATGGATCACGTGATCCATGCGCGTAGGCCGCCCTGACGTCACTCTGGAGCGCCCCAGGAGCCGCACGGGCGGTAAGTATACTGCTCCCCCGCTCCCCACTACACTTTACCATGGCATCCAGGACTTTAGCGTCCTGGCTGCCATGGTAACCATTCAGAAAAAGCTAAACGTCGGATCCAGCGATCCGCCAAAACGACGTTTAGCTTAAGGCCAGATCCGGATTAATGCCTTTCAATGGGCATTAATTCCGGATCCGGCCTTGCGGCAAGTGTTCAGGATTTTTGGCCGGAGCAAAAAGCGCAACAAAAAAACCTTCCGGTCCTGAACTGAAGACATCCTGATGCATCCTGAACGGATTTCTCTCCATTCAGAATGCATTGGGATAATCCTGATCAGGATTTTTCCGGCATAGAGCCCCGACGACGGAACTCTATGCCGGAAAAGAAATACGCAAGTGTGAAAGAGCCCTTATTCCACTTTGCCTCCAGTGATCAGATGCTCTCAGAATAGGAGACTTCTTGCTGCTGCAGAAACCCTGTTATCGCCTCCTTGACTGTAAATTGTTGCCCATACAGAAATGTCTTCAGGTTCCGAGAAAGTAATCACTGGGAGCCAGGTCTGGACTGCAGGGTGGATTGTTAAGCTCCATGAAATTGCATTCCCTGATAGCAGCTTGTGATTTGTGAGACTAGTGAGCTGGAGCATTATTGTGAAGAAGCAACACACCTGCTGACAACTTCCCATGGCATTTATCTTCAATTGCCCCATGTAATGCCTTCATTGTTGAAGCATAGATATCTCCAGTAATTGCTGTTTTAGGCAAAAAATATATATATTTCCTCATTTCCCTGGTTCTCTTCTGGCCCTTTGTTTACCTGCAATAACAACAAGCTTTGCCCCTCCCCCTGCTCTGCAAAGGGAGTGAATACAAGTGTTGCCTTGAGTAACATGTCTGCCTGCTGGGAGACTCAACAGCATGTTGTATTTGTAGGACTACAAGTCCCAGCTGTACAATGACACTGCTGATACACACAGGATCTACCCCTACCTTTTCTCGTGCAATGCTCTGCAGAACTCCCCTCTCAGCTTCTGTGCCCAGCATTTGTCTCCTCACTGTCTGTAGCTACTCAGTAAAGCCTTCAGCCCTGAGTATGTGCAGCTGCAGGGTTTAATGTTTTTCCTCAAGAATCCAGGGAGGGAGCAATAAGCAGCAGCCGGCAGTGCACGGGGGCGTGACCAGCACAGTGACCTCTCGTGTACAGACACAGATCTGCTCTCTCAGGATTGTGCACAAAACATTATCAGAGCAGGGAGAGAAGCTGACATCACTGGTCATGTGACCCTCAGTGAAATCTGAGAAGGGAGCAACTGGAGATAAAGTAAGTACATTGTAAAGTCCTTTCATTTGCCTAGTTAGAAACATACAAAGAACAAAAAAAATAACTCAGACAACCCCTTTAACAGGTCATCTTCAGTTAATTCCCTACCCCATTGAAACTACTTGGTCCAAAACTTTACTTGGTGGTAGGAAACTGCATCATCACTATATGCAGCAATCATCCTTTTATGGATTTCTTTAGACTTCTTTTCTTCCTTTGTAAGGAATTTAATCATGGAATGAAGCTCCAAATCCCTCACTTTCTTTGTAGACCAGAACTGTACTGCGCTTGCCATCCTTCCAGTGCTTTCATCAGACTGAACTGCTACCGTTTATGTTGCATGTCCAGACTCCAGACATGTCTCACCCTGCAGAGACAAGCTGAGCTCTTTAACACCAACAGAATATTCAGGGTTATATATCTTATTGAACATCCCTCGTATGAACACACTAAGGCTGCAGGTAGGATTCAGGAAGTGGGTGCCTTCTAAAGCATGTCTGGAGCACTTTCTGAGTTTCTATTGAACTTGAAGGGGTTGTCTCACAAGAGCGACTTATTAACAATCCACAGGATAGGTGATACGTTTCTGATTAATGGGGAGAGCCCGTTTCAAGGACCACCACAGATCATAAGAATGGATATCATGTCCCCTGTATGAATAGAGCAACAGTTCTGCATGGGTACCGCGGCTCCATTAGATCTCTATAGAACTAATATATGGGAGGCTTGGAGGTTTTAAACTTTTTCATCTTTATTTTCTATTATTTTATATGCTTTTAAAAATGAACATTTTTACTTATTTTTATTTATTTTTGTCGCATTATATACCCCCAAAAGTGCATTAAAAAGATTCTGGAGGACACTAAAGTTTTTTTTTGTTTTGCATTTTGCACAATTTCTGTTGTAACTGAGACACCCAAAGTAGCCTCAATTACAGGGGGAAAACACTTCTGCGGCCCTCCTGTGCCTGAGACACTCAGCCAGCTATCATGTGATGTGCAGAGCTACACTGTATCGTGCAGGGCAAGGGCTTTTTGTTTACATTTTAACACTGCTAGGGAGAAGCTTCTGCCTAGCAGTTTACCCGGTGACTTCACCGACACTAATGGGCGGGCCGTTTTACAGACTAGGGCAGCGATAAGCCCGCCCATTAGTGCCACTGACATCACAGAGAACACAGCTAGGAGGAAGCCCTCGCCTAACAGAGACTCAATACGTCACCAGATCTAATGAAATGCTCCAATCCTCATCTCAGACGGGGCTGCCTGGGTGAGGAAGGGGATATGTCCCGGTTTCAGCTCTGAACTCAGACAATCCCTTTAATTCAGAATAGAGTTACGACTATGATATTTACCACATAATGTTACATTAATGCCAGAAGCCATGAGGGAGTTAAAGCTCTTTCAAGCATTTCAGTCAAGAATTAACTTGCAAAATCTATAGCCTGAAAGACAAGTAGCAGCGTGAATAGTCAGTCAAAGAAAAACTAGCCCTGCAGCTTGAAATAACTTGAGAAAATGAGGTGGCAAACAGCCAGCCCTGAGTAAATTAAGACTCATGTGAAATTTAACCTTGTAAGGAGTTTGCACTTAAGGATTTCCTTATGATCTGCAGACAAAATAAAGAGATCTCTGTGGCAAGGGGCAAGACGTGGTCTACCGTATGTGATGCATGTTCTGTGTGCTGGTATTGTCAGCCATGTAAATTATAGAGGAACACCCCCTCTATTGAGATGGCGAGTACGCCCCTCCACCCCCAAACAGATCATGAATGGACGACTGTTTACTGCAGCAGTGCATTGCATGTTGTCACCTATACATTTGTATGGGATGATGATGGAGATTAGTGTTGAGTGAAGCGGGCTATGGCTCATAGATTCAAAGTCGCTTCATTCAAAACTTCAAATGTATGAGCTTCGCTGAGGTGAAATTCACGAGACTTCAGTGAAGAACTTTGGCATTCAATTCTACAACTTTAAAAACATTTTAAAACTGCAATCCGAAGTCGGCTTCAGTACTGAGGTACCAGGTGGTACCAAAGCCAACTTCGGATCACAGTTTTAAAATGGTTTTTAAGTTGAATAATCGAAGTCTCAAGTTATTCACCACGACATAACAAATTTCACCTCTGAGAAACCCATACATTTGAATGCTGTACAGAGACGGGTTTACGTTCAGCAGTAAAAACAAAGATTTGAACGAAGCAACTTTGGATCTATGATCAGAAGCGCGCTTCGTTTTACACTAGTGGAGATTACAGGGGTTGTCTCACTTCAGAAAATGGCATTTATCATGTAGACGTATAGAAGTAATGTAGAAGTTAATACAAGGCACATACTAATGTATTGCCATCATTTTTCCATCTCATATCTATGCTGCAGCCGTGACGATAACCCCTGGAAACGAGCAGTGTATAATGTGATGGAAAAAAATGAATCAAGACAGCAAAGGAGGTAATATGGACAATCACAATACATTAGTAAGTGCCTTGTATTCACTTTCTCTACATTATAAATGCCATTTGCAGAAGTGAGACAGCCCCTTTAACTAAGCTAAGGGCTCATTCAGACGACAATTTTGCGGAACAGATGCAGACCCATTCATTTCAAATTGCACTTCCATTCTGTGGCCCCGCAAAAAAGATGGAACGTGTTATTATTATTATTTATTATTAAAGCGCCATTCATTCCATAGCGCTGTACATAATACAGACAATTGCACTAAGCATGAACAAGACGAGTTACAAACTGGTACATAGGAGAGAGGGCCTTGCCCGTGAGGGCTTACAATAAGGGATGAGCGAATCGACTTCGGATGGAACATCCGAAGTTGATCCGCATAAAATTTCGTTCTAATATTGTACGGAGCAGGAGCTCTGTACAGTATTAGAATGTATTGGCTCTGATGAGCCGAAGTTATTACTTCGCTAAGTCTCGCGAGACTTCGCGTAATAACTTCATATTACTCGAACTCGGTTTCGGTTCCAATCGGGTCATGGTTGTATAGAGGCAGCAGGGTCACTGGTTGTGAGCTTGTCTGAAGAGGTGGGTTTTCAGGTTTCTATTCTTTTCCACAATTGAGTTTTATTGTAGAATATACAGTAATCGGCGCATAATTTATAGCTAAATGGCTGTAAATGAAAAAACTAAGAATGTAGAATGACGGACTTCCAGAACTGGTTTATGATCTGTATACTTTATACATAGCGCTCTCAAAACTCCTTCTGTGCAATGTCTCCCCCTATTGTGCAAATGATATTTAGACTCAAAGTTGTCTGGGCAAAACCATATACTGTAGTTACACAGTGTGGTAAAGAGAATCTGTCACCAGTTTTATGCTGCCGTGGGGCAGCATAAAACTCATGACCCTTTTCTGCTAGCCAGAACCTAGAGCCACTTTGTTGGAGTTGAGTCGACAGTGTACAACATGGACAGCCATATGTCCTCATACTACATTTTATCTTGCCAAGATATTCCCTAGAGAGGGTACTCACTGCTCAGAGGCAAACCCACAAAACTCAGCCGATCGACACAGTGGTTTCCATCTGAAGTGCGTTGGCTTTGATGATAAATCCCTTTTAATATTAGTATACTCGAGTTTAATTATAATTTTCCTATTAACATCGAGGAAGAGCAGAAGAATTATCTAGCGGATATCCTGTGGTCATGTGACCACATTTCTAAATTTTTCTTTTGATGAATCATATTGACTCTCACCTCCACCATGACTGGACCAGTCATTATCACTATGTTTTTTTTTATTGTTATCCTTTGCCATTGTATGCTGCTTCCTCTGTGTTGTCGGGTATAATGAGCTTGACTTTGCCAAGTTCCACACCAGACCGTTAGTGCATGGTGAATCACACTCTCATCTTGTGATGACTCATAATATCCTGGTTAGCTTCCTATGATTTTATTAAACAATTAGGACATTTACGTACACACACTTCCCTCTACTGAATGCGATTTCTGCAAGAAATCTTAACTGGCCAGAAGAACACCACCTGATACAGTGCTCTAAAGCCTGCCAATTGTTTAGCCCCGTCCTGTGATGCAGAACCATTATAACCCCATCCAACATCATGGAACTTATATTATGTTATTTCATTTTGTGCATTTGACATAAATTCAATTGACTGAGACCTAGAATGGAGTGGCACTGCCCAAGGGCCCTGAGCATTCAGGCAATCACAGCGAAACTGCATCACGTATCTTCAAAGGGGTACATCCCATACAGAGACCCAAGGAACAATCTTTTTTGGGCTTCCCTGATGTCTCTTTCAGCCATATTATTTTGTTTCAGCTGAACAGCTAGATGCATTTCTCTCAGAAGCAGGGGACATCCTATTTCTTTGAAGTCTGCCAGCACTGTACTGCTGTGACATCCTTTCTCTTACTTCCCACTATGTGTGTTTTCAGCTCCGGAGCTCACAGAACAAACAAGGAGGAGGAAATCACACTTACAGACACATAGGAGGTTCCTATCATCTTCAAAAGCTGTGTAGAAGCAGTTTTCCATTCCAGCTAGCTCTGACACGCTCCCATTTCCTGTAAGCTGTCTTCTGTGTCTCTGTTACTAGGGATGGATCTTGCCTGACAGCAGGCAGTGGAGTGCAAAATAGGTGGAAATGGGAACCCCAGTAGCCATTAATTTACAGCTTTTTTCAGTTGGATGCAGGCGTATTTTTTAAATGACTTGATTAGGGTAGAGGGCAGGAGTGGTGGTAGTGGTAATGATGACGGTTATTGTACTCACAGTGGCAGTAGTCATTCTGGTGCCCCCTGGGCCATGCAGTAATTGGAAGGGCTCACCTTTTCTTTCCTTTGAGAAGACCTCCTGCCTAATGGTGGATTGGGTGCCCTTAGTGTCAGTGGGTTTTGAGGTCCAAGGCAGGGTTCCCAAGAACTTTACATATGTAATACTATGGCAATGCAGGTGCTGGTGCATGCAACGATGAGGCTGATTTTAGTGCAAACAGTTCACAGTACTTTGCTGGCAGTAACAGCAGCAAAGTTCCAATTATCATGCATGGAGTAGCAGATCCACTTTCCACAATTCTACAAGCTGCAAAGGTAGTGGAGAGGCCTAGGCATTTTTTCTCTCCTCCCATTGCCATCAGACATGTATTTGATGTGGATACTGCATTGTAATAGGCTAATACAAACTTTTTTTTTGTACAAACCATGCAACTCCCAGAAAATCAAGAAAATAAAGTAACTAAAGACAAAAACTGAAGTCATAATGTGTTACGTGCCATATGTTTCTATAGGTACTTTTTGTAAGACTGATGATTGGCTTATTAACTCAGTATTCTGAGGCTGTTTACTGAGAGATTTTATTGGACACTTTTGAATACTCTGAACAACTATAAAGGTTTTGTATGTGTCTTAAATAAATCAGGTCAAATCACACCATGTCTGTGCTTGAAGTCTGTTCTCCAGCCGCTGCATCTAAGGCCTCTTTGACATGAACGTGTGCACCCCGTGCCCGTGCTGCAGACCGAAAATTGCGGTCCGCAATGCACGGGCACCAACCGTGGGGCAGCCGCAGCAGCTCCTGGACCCATTCACTTCAATGGGTCCGTGATCCGCCCGTTCCGCAAAAAGATAGGACATGTTCTATTCTTTTGCAGACGGAAATACGGAACAAAACCCCACGGAAGCACCGTTCCGCATCTCCGGATTTGCAGACCCATTAAAGTAAATGGGTCCGCATCCGTGATGCGGAATGGCCATGGAACGGTTCCCGTATATTGCGGATCCGCAAATGCGGTCCGCATACCGGCACGGGCGCACACATTCGTGTGAAAGAAGCCTAATTCTAAAGCGTCTGGCAGACTAGGAGGCCTAAACCTCAACCTAAATTATTTCCTAACAGCATTGGGGTGATTTCCTTGACAGTACAGTGTTGCCAAAAACCCATAAATACAAGAAAGGCCATACCCAACAATCCAGAGTGACTTCACGGATATCTGACGTCCAAAACCCGGGTAAGTAACAATTTTGGTACTGACCTCAGATATCCGTAGAAGGGAGAAAGAAAACTGCACTGATGTATTCCAAACTAGTTACTTTATTGGAAGAAAAAACACTCAAGCAATAAAAAACATAACCTTCTTGACACGTTTCAGGCACCCAGGTCCTTTGTCAAAAGAATGGCCGTTAAACCCGGACGTGAGCAGTCCGTAGTAATGCGGGCTGGATTTGTTCTTTACAGTCGGAGCACAAGGCGTCATTGGTTGCTATGACGCCGTGTGCTTCCTGCTGCCGCTGCACTACAGTAATACACTGGTATGATCTATACCAGTGTATTACTATCCTGCAGCGGCGGCAATGACGCCTTGCGCTCCAGCTGTAAAGAACAAATCCAGCCCGCATTACCACGGACTGCTCACGTCCGGGTTTAACAGACGTCTGCATCTAGCCTAAACCTGGTGTTAAATTAGCTCCAGGGTAACAGGCATCTGTTCATCAGGACAAGTGAATAGAACACTGTTCAGACACACACAGGATGCATTATCAACACCACTGAAAAAAACACCACTAGAAATAAAGATAGTAAATCAATATATGTATAATTTCCAACATCAATAATAATAAATTACATCCTGTCTCCTATTTAAACCTGTTGGAAATCTAGTCTCAAGCATAAAAATCCAAAAGGTTTCCCTTGTCAATAACTTTTTCCTGTGATGGCCCCCTCTGTATGGTTTAAATACCTTTCAATTTCGCAGAAGGTGAAAAAAGATAAATCACCCCCGTGGACATTAAAAAATTGTCGAGAAACCGCAGAGGCATTCAATGCCTTTTCATTGTTTGCAGCGGATAAATGTTTCCAAATCCGAATGGTATTGGTAGTGCATCCCACGTACTGCAGTCTACAAGGGGCGCAGCAGACGAGGTACACAATGTATTTCGTATTGTAAATAATATAAGAGGATATCTTATAACTGATGTTAGTTTCATATGATGAAACGTTTTTTGTTGCTGCAACAAAGTTGCAACACCGGCAAATTTTGTGTCCACACCTATAAAATGCTTTTGATTTCAACCAAGTGCATGATAGTTTTTCAGAGAGGAATATGCTAGGGGAAAGTATAGAACCTACATTAGTGCCGATTTGCGCAATCGCAAATATATTGGAGCGCTCTATCTGCATATAAAGCTATTGTAATGTTCTGCCAATTAGTTTCTCCAGTCTCAGGAAACTTCGAGCAGCTTGAAAAATGTAGCAAAAGTGACCCACGCCTGTATTGCGTGCGCATTATGCGAATATTACATTTAAACTTCAGATGTCAAAATTCAAAGGCAAAAAGAAAAAAACCAATCTTCCAAGCACAACAGCTTCTTTAGTTTCCATATATTTTTATCAATATAAAAATCCATCCATATAAGGCATTTCAGGGATAGGTCCCCTTCTTTACATAAGTTAGGACACAGTAGTCAGGACATGGTACCACATATCACATTCGACATATGATGACTTGGTTACGACTTGGTTACGAATGCCTGTGACCATATCATTGCACCGCCTGAGACCTGACAAAGGAGGTTGCAATGATGTCCTTTGTCGGGTGTCAGGCTGCGCAATGATGCACCATTTTACCTCACAGGCTTAAAGCCTAGTGGCCTGTGACCTATGAGGTTAAACAGTGGGGACAGGATCCATAGGCTCCCATAACCCACCATACATATGTTTAACGCAGCTCTAGCTCCCAGTGAATGGGAGCAGCGCTGCAGTTCCAAGCTCTGTTCACAACACAATGGACAGAGCTGTGTAGTTCCAGTGTATACTGCAGAACGGCTGATCACTGGGGATGCAGGGTGTTAGACCCCTGCTAATCATGATGACCTCTCCTGCGGGTATCATAGTTGGCAGTAACCTTTTCAGAAAGTTGTGCGATAGTACCTATTTTGTGAGATCAGACCAGACGAGCTAGCCTTTACTCCCCACTGCCCTTCTTTGCACCACTTCTGGTGGGTACTAACCACTGTATAAGGGGAACAGCCCGTCATCTAGCCATCATGATTTGGCCTGTGTCACAGTTACTGAGACCCTTAGGCCTCTTGCACACGGGCGTCATGTTTGACGCCCGGATAAGATGCGGGTGCGTTGCGGGAATCGCCGCGATTTTTCCGCGCGTGTGCTAACGTTTGTAGTGCGTTGAGCACGCGCGTGAAAAAATCCGCATGCTTGGTACCCAGACCCGAAGTCAGACTTCATCACTGAAGTCTGGTTTCGGGATGAGTATTCTGTATGTGTAATTATTTTCCTTTATAACATAGTTATAAGGGAAAATAATCGCATTCTTTTTACAGAATGCAATGTTCCCCGGGCTTTAAAGGGTTAAAAATAATAAAGAGTTAACTTACCTTCTCCCATTGTACGCGCAGAGCCCCAGAACGTCGTCTCTCTTGATAGTTTGGCTGCTTGAGGACCTGTGGTGACGTCACAGGGTCACATGGTCCAATCATAGAAGCATTTGAGTGGACCATGTGACCCATGTGATCCTGTGACATCACGGCAGGTCCTTCATCGAACATCTGTTGTTCGATGAAGGACCTGCCGTGATGTCACAGGATCACATGGGTCACATGGTCCACTCAAATGCTTCTATGATTGGACCATGTGACCCTGTGACGTCACCACAGGTCCTCAAGCAGCCAAACTATCAAGAGAGACGACGTTCTGGGGCTCTGCGCGTACAATGGGAGAAGGTAAGTTAACTCTTTATTATTTTTAACCCTTTAAAGCCCGGGGAACATTGCATTCTGTAATTAGAATGCGATTATTTTCCCTTATAACTATGTTATAAAGGAAAATAATAACGATCGGGTCCCCATCCCGATCGTATCCTAGCAACCATGCGGGAAAATCGCAACGCATCCGCACATGATTGCGGATGATTGCGATTTTCCCGCATCCCCATTCACTTCTATGGGGCCTGCGTTGCGTGAAAATCGCAGAATATAGAACATGCTGCGATTTTCACGCAACGCAAAAGTGATGCGTGAAAATCACCGCTCATGTGCACAGCACCATAGAACTGAATGGGTCAGGATTCAGTGCGGGTGCAATGCGTCCTCCTCACGCATTGCACCCGCGCGGAAAACTCGCCCGTGTGAAAGGGGCCTTACACTTGCCCATTTTTACTGCTTCCTAAACATCAACTTAAAGAACTGACTTCCTTGCTGCCTAATATATCCCACCTATTATCAGGTGCCATTGTAATAAGATAATCAATGTTACTCATTTCGTCTGATTTAATGGTATTGGTGATCGGGGTATAGATGATTGATGTGGAAAAATGTCATGAAGATTGTAGTCACGATGCTACAGTGTAGAAGCTCTTACAATGTACAGTTTGTAAACAATGGGCCTTAAAGATGAGCTCTGATCGGTTGCCATGAACCGCAAAACTAGCTATTTTTGCACAGTTTTGATAAATTCTCCTTTTAGGTTTTTCATTCTTGACTCACATTTGGAAATAGGGGGTTAGAGAAGATTTTGCAGCAACAATGTAAAAAGCACATGCATTGATAAGTCAATAGCTGCAACAACAAGCCAAAGTTTGGCAAGTGTGTTACTTTTACTTACAGAGATGGAAAGATACAACTATTGATGTTTGTTACTTGTCAATTTAAATTACTTTGTTAATGTTCACAGCAACAAAAAATGTTTTATTATTTTGTTTGCATTGCATTTTATATTTATTTTCCTATATAGACTATAAATGTGGTTGTCATTTAGCATATTTCTTTGGGGAGGTCGCCCCCTAGTGCAAAAAAAGACCAATTGAGAATTGGAAATTCCAACTCTAAATTAATTTTAAAACTTCTCAGAGTGGAAGACCTAAACATTATTAAGAAAACAATTATCCTACATCGCGACTACCTGTTTTCTATCAGTCTCCCAAATAGTTGGAGTTCTGGCTATGTTCAAATAGGCTACAAGGTTGGAAGACAAATATGGTTCTGCTCACATTTGCATGCAGATTTTTACCAGGGAAGAATTGTCTGTGTTTCCCATGCATTGTATGATCCCTACATTTATGTTAGACTTGTGTAACTTCTCTTAAAAGAATTAACCCACTTTCAATTTAAAGAGAACTTGTCACTATGTAAATGCAGTGTAATATGTAGGCAGCATGTTATAGATCAGTGATGGTGAACCTTTTAGAGACCGAGTGCCCAAACTGCACTTATTTATCGTAAAGTGCCAACAGGGCAATTAAACCTGAATACTACAGTTCAATATAGTATATCTTCCATGTATTTTATCATTTGCAATATGGCCCACCTGACATCCTACAATATGGTGGATCCTACAGTGCTGTGAAGAAGAATCACCTGCGGCTCTTCAGCGTGTTCGTGAAGGCTGGATTAAGGCCCCTTTCACACGGGCGAGTTTTCCGCGCGGGTGCAATGCGTGAGGAGGACGCATTGCACCCGCACTGAATCCGGACCCATTCATTTCTATGGGGCTGTGCACATGAGCGGTGATTTTCACGCATCACTTCTGCGTTGCGTGAAAATCGCAGCATGTTCTATATTCTGCGTTTTTCACGCAACGCAGGCCCCATAGAAGTGAATGGGGATGCGGGAAAATCGCAAGCATCCGCAACCAAGTGCGGATGCGTTGCGATTTTCCCGCATTGTTGCTTAGCAACGGGACCCAATCTCTATTATTTCCCCTTATAACATGGTTATAAGGGAAATAATAGCATTCTTAATAAAGAATGCATTATTAAATGATGAGGAAGGGGTTAAAAATAATAAAGTTAACTTACCTTAGCCACTTGATCGCGTAGTCGCGATCTGTCCTCTCTTTCCCTGCAGCATCGATGATCTAAAGGACCTGTGATGACGTCATCACATGGCCCAATCACCTGCTCCATCACTATGGTGATGGAGCATGTGATTGGTCCATGTGACCATGTGACATCATCCAAGGTCCTTAATCACTATCCTCAGGCTGTGGATAGTGCTTAGGACCTTGGATGATGTCACGTGGTCACATGGACCATTCACATGCTCCATCACCATAGTGATGGAGCAGGTGATTGGGCCATGTGATGCTGTGTACATCATTACAGGTCCTTTACATCTTTCAAGCTAACGGAGAGGAGGCCGGGCTTCGCGATCAAATGGACCAGGTAAGTTAAGATTAGTTTATTATTTTTAACCCATTCTGCACCGGGTTCAACATTAGGGAGATGGCCAAGGGTATTATTTTACATTATAACTATGTTATAATGTGAAATAATACCAGCGGGACAATTTCTGACCCAAACATGCACTTCTGTGAAGAAGTGCAGGTTCGGGTCTGGGTACCAAAAGTGCCGATTTTTCTCCCGCGCGTGCAAAACGCATGACAGCGCTTTGCACTCGCAGGGAAAAATTGCGGCAATTCCCGCAACGCACCCGCACTGTTTGACGGAGTGCACCCGCAACGCCCGTGTGAAAGAGGCCTAAATGTTTGATCGTGTGCATCCAGCAGAATGGTGGCACATCAAACACGTCATGTAAAGCTCTTTAGGAAACTTTAATCTCACAAGTCCTAAATAGGTAAAGATAGGTCAAAACTGACACTTTCAATGTGCTTCTGAGTAAATTCTAGCCAAGACTGATATGTCATATGACCCCCTTCCCATTGGAAAAATCTGAGCTGAATTCAATACGTCGGATTTTAAAATAGTGGCAAAAAACATTTCCACTGCCAAATAATGCGGCCTTCCTACCAATTAATACTTTCACACACTGGAAGACAATTTTCTACAAATTAAACCAGTTAAGAGTGTGTGCTTCTGCCTCACCCTGTATATTACTTGCTCCTTTACGGTGTTCCATAGAATTCACTGCCACACACACGCTTACCACCTATCCAATAGGTGGCTACAAGGGGTCAGGTGGGGCTGTGTTTAAAGTGATTGGAAAGGAGCCCATATCAGAACAATGGCGGTCCAACTCCTGGCCCCTCCACTGATTAGCTGTTTGAATGGGCTGCTGCATTCTAAAACAGGTATCGGAACAGCATAGCACCATACACCGTTTATAGGAATGCTTGTTTCCGATAACTGGCTAGTAGAATGGATTAGCTGATGAACGAGCAAACATTATCAGGATGAGAGATGCTCGGTTATCAGCAGTACATCTCTCTATGTAATCTGGGTTGTGCTGAAGATAATCAACAGCACATCCCAGTTTGCATCGGCCTGTGTAATCATCCGTCTGCACTGCCAGAACATTGGGAAATGTAAAACTGCTGTCAGTTAATGCAGAACCCACACAAGAGCCCTTAAAGGGGTCGTCTCACTTTGGCAAATTACATTTATCATCTAGACAAAGTTAATACAGTCACTTACTAATGTATTGTGATTCTCCATATTGCCTCCTTTGCTGGCTTGATTCATTTCTGCATTACATTATACACTGCTCGTATCCAAGGGTTTTGACCATCCTGCAATCCATCAGCGGTGGTCGTGCTTGTATAGGAAAAAGCACCGGCCTCTCTGTGGAAGCGTGCATAGGTACCCATGCACAGTCCTGACAGCAAGCGGTGTAGTCAAACCCTGCCTCCCCTTCCAGAGCGGCGCTGCATTGCGTGAAAGATCAATTTTTCCTGCATATTTGTATACACTTCAATAGTTTTCTCTTACGAACTGTTCAAAAATTATGTGAATAGAGAAATCTCTAAAATTCAAATTGCATCAAATAATGAAATAATATACATATCTTGTAGGCCACACCTTGTATACAATATACAATAATATATCTCACATCAAAAAGGGGGACACTTATGGAGCAAAGAGGGACAGAGGGACTTGGGTCAAAAAGAGGGACTGTCCCTCCAAAAGAGGGACACTCGGCAGCACTGTCGGACTAGAACTGACAGGTTTTACTCTAATCAGCACTCCTGGTCAGAGTAAGGCTGTTTCTACATGATCTAATTTACATTAAATTGCGGTAAAATGCATCGGGGGGTTTTGGCGCAATTTTATGGAAATCAGATCATGTGGAAACAGTCTTATTCTGACCAGGAGTGCTGATTACACAAAACTTGTCAGTTCCCATGAATCAGCGCTGGTGTGGAGACCTACTTCTCATTTAGGATAAATCGCAGGCAGCATGCATCCGAATGTGTACAGGGAGCGGAGCTTATCGCAGCTTCTATGCAAGAAAGCTCACTTGCTGGTTCGGGGGCCCACCGAGGATTTCCCCAACTTCCCGGTGGGCCAGTCCGAGCCTGCTTGGCAGGTCTGCAGTACAGGGGCCAGGATACAGCAGGATCTCCATCAGCACCAAAAATAAGTTGCTGATATATACATTTCCACAAGAGGGAGCATGGAGCACACAATCAACAGTTTGCTGTACTATGAATGACGTGGTATAGTCTGCTACTAGTTAGCAGGTCAATTGGAACCCTGTAAGCTGTATCATCAAAAACAGAACTAGATAAATATTGCAGTATAGTTCCCAGCTAAGGAGCTATAGAACTAACACATACACAGCACAACATAGCATCCAAATAAATATTGCATAGAGCACCCAGCTACATCAAGGCAGCCAAGAGAATTTTTAGGTTCACATGACAAAATTGTGCCTCCCTGGTGGCCTATGAGGGTGAAGGGGTTAAAACTAAAAGTGGCAGCATTCTATACTGTCTTTACAAACAGTCCAAAAAAAGTGGTGAGCAGGTGGGATATGCCGCTGACAGTGCTGAGGATTAGGGGTTTATTTGGTGCTGAAGAGGAACAAGAGGATGTGCTGCAGTGGAGGGAAGAAGGGATTGCTGCAGTGGAGGGAAGAAAGTATGTGCTGCAGTGGAGGGAGGAAATGATGTGCTGCAGTGGAGGGAGGAAATGATGTGCTGCGGTGGAGGGAGGAGATGATGTGCTGCAGTAGAAGGAGGAGAGGATGTGCTGCAGTAGAAAGAGGAGAGGGTGTGCTGCAGTGGAAGGAGGAGAGGGTGTGCTGCAGTGGAAAAAATAGATGATGTGCTGCAGTGGAGGGAGGAGAGGGTGTCCTGAAGTGGAGGGAGGAGAGGATGTGGTCCAGTGGAGAGAGGAGAGGGTGTGCTGCAGTGGATGGAGGAGAGGGTGTGCTGCAGTGGAGGGGAGATGGGATGTGCTGCAGTGGAGGGAAAGGATGATGTGCTGCAGTGAAAGGAGGGGAGAATGTGCTTCAGTGGAGGGAGTAGAAGATGTGTTGCCGTGGAGGGAGGAGAGGGTGTGCAGCAGTGAGGGGAGGAGAGGGTGTCCTGCAGTGGAGGGAGGAGAGGGTGTGCTGTAGTGGAAGGAGGAGAGGGGGTGCTGCAGTGGAAGGAGGAGAGGGTGTGCTGCAGTGGATGGAGGAGAGGATGTTCTGCAGTAGAGGGAGGGGAGGATGTGCTGCAGTGGCAGGAGGAAAGGGTGTGCTGTAGTGGATGGAAGAGAGGGTGTGTTGCAGGAGAAGGAGGAGTTGGTGTGCTGCAGTGGAGAGAGGAGAGGATGTTCTCCAGTGGAGGGAGGAGAGGGTGTGCTGCAGTGAGGGGAGGAGAGGGTGTCCTGCAGTGGAGGGAGGAGAGGGTGTGCTGCAGTGTAGTGAGGAGAGGATGTGCTGCAGTGGAGGAAAGTGAGGTTGTGCTGCAGTGGAGGGAGGAGAGAATGTTCTGCAGTGGAAGGAGGAGAGAATGTGCAGCAGTGGAGGAAGGAAAGGATGTGCTGCAGTGGAAGGAGGAGAGGATGTTCTGCAGTGGAGGGAGGAGAGGATGTGCAGCAATGGCAGAAGAAGAGTATTTGCTTATGGGCGAATGTGCTGCTGGGTTTAGAAAGTGAATATGTACTTAGTATGGGCAGGCTAGGACTGGCCCACAGGGGTGCAGGGGAATCCCTATATTCAATGTACAGCGGTGGGCTGCCAAATTTTTTTTTACTGGTGGGCCCTAGGTACCCCAGTCGGACACTGAGTATGGGGGTGTACTGTTGTGAGGGGGGTGACAGTATGTGCATTTTTTGGGAGGAGAGAAGGATGTACTAGAGAAGGTAATGGGAAAATGTGCTGTAGTGGTGGGAGGGGAGATGTTACATAGTAATCTAGAATCATTGTAACATAGTTGACAAATTAATCCAGAAGAAGGCAAAAAAACTTGCGGCAGATGTCAGTTGCCCTATATTCCTACCAACTTCAAATGAAATCAGATTAAATTCCTGGATGCACACCCCATGTCCAGGAATGGGATTCAGCCAGTTCCCTCCAGTTCTCCAGATCTGGTTGTTAAAATTACAACTGGATTGGAGAACTGTGTTACCAGTTGAATCCCAATCCGGTGCTCTGGCGGTGGCAGGGCAGCTGGAGATGTTCACTTCCATTGCTTCATGCACCTCGGATAGCTTCTTAGTTGGGTGATATGTGTGTGTAGTGTATATATGGTGTATTTATGTATGTATACCATGTATGTGGTGAATTTATGAGTATGTGTGTTGCATATACATGGTGTATGTATGTGTAAACATGTGTCATGACGCCGCATATCCGCCGTTGAGTAGGGAACCTGTTGTTAAAAATTTGGACCCAACCCCTACCCATGTCCATTGATCTACTTCACATAACTTGTAATAGCATATCTTTCAAGAAAGGCACCTCGGTCCTCAACCTTTACAATACCCTGTTGGCAGAGATCATAGTCTTACTGCTTTTATGGTAAAGAGGTGATGATGTCACATTGATGATGACGTCATAATGTGCAATGTCAGGACAAATGATTGCCATATACCTTTTAAGGCCTGGGCTTGGACTGGCCCACAGGGGAAAAGGTGAATCCCCTGGTGGGCCCATGAGTAAGGTGGGCACCTAGGGCTCGCCCCCTGTACAAGTGGCACATGACACAGTAGACTGACTTCACTACATGCTATGCTACAGCATCTTGTAGTGTAGCAGATTGTAGCAGAAAATATTTGCATGTAGACTTACCATGTGCCCGCAGAATAATTTTTACTGCATTACTTTTTTAGGTATTCTTTTTACATATCAATAAATGTGTATTGCATTACATTTTTTAGGTATTGTCTATACATATATGAATAAATAAATATATGTATACTTTGCTTACTGTAAATATATCACTTCTGGAAATGTGGCCCTACACTATTGCTACAAACCTTTTGCAGGGTCCTTGAAATGAAACGACTGGGAGATTTCCTGCTAATTCAGTGGTGATCTTTTGCCTTTTTTCCAGAGGGAAATAGCATAATAGGTGACCAATTTAAAGGAATTTCACGGTAATTTGTAATTGATCCACCAACTAATACCAAACATCCTGAATTCTGGAGATAAGCCCCTCTTCTTGGACAAAGTATAAAATGGTCATTGTGTCCTATGGTGAATGGTCAAGGTCATCCTGAACACTGGAATTTCTGTCATATATCTTTAAAGGGGTTGTTCAGCTGATTAAACTTTGTATTTTTAAAATGCTGTAAAATAAATTATCCTCAGCTCATGATCCCTCGCCTCTCCAGTTCCAACACTTCTAAGGTCCCCCGGAGGATGGATAAGGTGAGTATGACTTATTTTATTATTTTCCACCATTCTGAGCCTTTTAAAAAGAAAATTTGAATCAGACAACCCCTTTTAAAGGGGTTTTCCGGAGATTTTTATACTGATTACCTATTCTCAGGATCAGGGGCGTAACTAGGCTGTTATGTGGATCAAGGCTACACTCACCCAATCCTAATCAAATCTGGTCTCACCTCCTCCAGGGTGTCACTGGCGTCGGCGTGATGTCCACTGGATCCAAAACAAGGTCCCTGTGGTGAAAAAGAATAATCACATAAGGAAGGGATAGTGACTTCCCCTGTGAAATCACCAGCAGGGAGTGCTGTGCTGGTCTGTAACTGAGCCGTGTTAATGTATAGCAGAGTAATCTAGGACATTTCCCCTAAGTGCTACCACACAGTACTAATGCCCACATTGTGGCCGCTCACAGTACTAATGCCCACCTTGTGGCCCCTTCACAAAAGTTATGTCCTTCTTGTGGCCCCTCACAGTAGTTATGCCTACTTTTGTGCCCCTTCACAGTGGTTATAGCCAGATATCTGCCCCCTCCCTGAAGATATTCCCAGATATGTTCCCCCTCACTGAAGATATTCCCAGATATGTGCTCCCTCACAGTAGTTATGCCCGATATGTGCCCCCTCACAGTAATTATATCCAGATATGTGCCCCCTCACAGTAGTTATAGCCAGATATGTGCCCCTCACAGTAGTTATAGCCACATATGTGCCCCTCACAGTAGTTATATCCAGATATTTGCCCTCTCACAGTAGTTATATCCAGATATGTGCCCCCTCACAGTAGTTATATCCAGATATGTGCCCCCTCACAGTAGTTATACCCAGATATGTGCCCTCCCACAGTAGTTATACCAGATATGTGCCCCTTCACAGTAGTTATACCAGATATGTGCCCCCTAACAGTAGTTATATCCATATATGTGCCCCCTCACAGTAGTTATACCCAGATATGTGCCCCCCTCACAGTAGTTATACCAGATATGTGCCCGTTCACAGTAGTTATACCAGATATATGCCACCTTCACAGTAGTTATGCCAGATTATGTGCCCCCTCACAGTAGTAATGTCAAGATATGTGCCCCCTCACAGTGGTTATAGCCAGATAGGTGCCCCCTCACAGTAGTTATGCCAGATATGTGCTCCCTCACAGTAGTAATGCCCAGATATGTGCCCCCTCGCAGTGGTTATAGCCAGATATGTGCCCCCTCACAGTGGTAAAAGCCAGATAGGTGCCCCCTCACAGTGGTTATAGCCAGATAGGTGCCCCCTCACAGTAGTTATACCAGATATGTGCCCACTCACAGTAGTTATGCCAGATTATGTGCCCCCTCACAGTAGTTATGCAAGATTAGGTGCCCCCTCAAAGTAGTTATGGCAGATTAGATGCCCCCTCAGTAGAGATGTCCACCATCATCATCATCAGTGCCAGGAAGGGAGCCACACACTGCACAGGGGGCACCATCATTATCAGTGCCAGGGAGTCACACACTGCACAGGGGACACCATCATCATCATCAGTGCCAGGAAGGGAGCCACACACTGCACAGGGGGCACCATCATTATCAGTGCCAGGGAGTCACACACTGCACAGGGGACACCATCATCATCATCAGTGCCAGGAAGGGAGCCACACACTGCACAGGGGGCACCATCATTATCAGTGCCAGGGAGTCACACACTGCACAGGGGACACCATCATCATCATCAGTGCCAGAGACGAGCCACACACTGCACAGAGGGCATCATCATTATTAGTGCCTCCCCCTCCCCCTGTCTGCAGCTTTAGGGGGGAAAAAAAACACACATACTTGCCTTCTTCCCTGATGATGTGCTTCCCGGTCTTTCAGCGCTCCTCCCACAGCCAGCAGTGCGATGTGCGGCCAGAAGGGGGAGCACTGGAGCTCCTGCTATACTCTGGAGACAGCCCGGCAGTGACAAGAACTGCCGGGTGTGTGAGTGCACACGCCCCCCTTTGCCTCTGCGCCAACCTCCCCCCCTTGCCTCATATTATACAGTACATGTTTGATGAGCGCTCTGACGGGGCCCGGCATTGTCACTGTACTTCATGTCGGGCCCCGTCAGAGCCCTTCATGAGTTAGGGCTTTACTCCGTCTCTCCTGGGGGGCCCCATGAGCCCCCCTGACTTAGGGGCCCGGTCGCAATTGCGACCGCTGCGACCCCTATATCTACGCCACTGCTCAGGATAGTTCATCAGTATCTGATCGGTGGGGGTCCAACACGCCTGTGAGCATCGCAGTCTTCTAGCAGTTTGCCAAGCACAGCGTTGTATAGTGGCTGTGCTTGGTATCGCGCTCAGCCCCATTGTAGTGAATCTCAGAAAACCCGTTTAACTTATGTAAGTATTAAGTAGGCCCTTCTACTGGAACACTTACAGCAAGTCATGGACAGAATGGAAACTTAAAGTGGCACTGATAAAAATCCTAAAAGTGGCCCCATGTTGTAGGTGGGTCTAAATTGACAGAAGGCAGGACAAAACAAGTATGAAGGGACAACAGAAGTAGGCAGGGCCTGCATTACTGTAGTGCAGCACAAAACACCGCCCCAGCAGAACCAAATAGCACAGTGCAGCACAAAAAACTGCTCCCTTCACCACAATATTCAACTGTATTGCTGTCCTGAGGATTTGAGTGCAGGAGGGGACCTGTCACCGTTGGACAGGTGCATAAGTGCCTGATGCTCCTAGCATAAATTAATGCTTAGAGCATCAGATTGGTATGTACCCGGCCTGCGGCTGTGAGGAGAGCTTGAATAGCCCTCTGGGCATCGACTCACCAGGAAACTTCCCTGTAGGGTCTATGGCCAGTCTGCCCTGCAGCCAGTCCTACCTGGAGAAGCCTTGTGCAGGAGAAAAGTATGAGAAGATCTCTGTAAGGCCGCTTTCAGACGAGCGAGTGTCACGCTCCGGACTCTCAGCTCTGCACCCTTCCTGAACTTCCAGCACTGCTGGGGTCACATAGCATCATATTGATTTATGAATATTTTTACGTAAGACCTAGCCTGAAAAGGGCAACCCCATCTGGAACCTAACCCTATAAAAACAATGCCCTAGGTTACCCTGTTATAGCATCTCAACGATATAACAGGGTAATCTAGGGCATTGCTTTGACCTTAGTGCCCTTTGACCACATTGTGCCCCCTCACAGTAGTTATGCCTATATGTTGCCCCTTTCACAGTAGTTATGCTCACCTTGTGCCCCTTCACAGTAGTCTTGCCTACATTGTGCCCCTTTACAGTAGTTATGCCCACATTTTGCCCCTTTCGCAATAGTTATGCTGACATTGTGCCCCTTCACAGTAGTTATATCCACATTGTGCCCCCTATGTTAATAAAGTAAAAAAAACACTAAATACTCACCGGTTCCCCCGATGATCCAGCACATCCTGCACTCCCCAGCAGGCACAATGCAGTCACACACACATCACACTTGCTGGGCCGTGTAGGAGAAGCACACAGACTGATTCCCAGGCCTGCACACTCCTCCTACACAGCCCAGTACCGCGATGTGTGGCCTGCTGGGGAGCGAAGATAACTTCAATGGTGAAGCAGGGAGTGCCCTAAAATGGACGCATATTGCCCCGGGCCTTAAAACATTATGCCTTGCCATGCCTGGAGACATCACCCATTCTAGGACCTTAAATGGAAGATATCAGGCAATGTGTTGGCAGTAGTGGTCAGTGAGGATTAATGGTGGTCACTCCAAGCTGGTTTAGTTGGAGACTTTTATTACTTACAAGCTAGTGACGCATTTCAACACTGTACTAATGCTTTCTTCAGGTTATATAAGGGTACTTTCACACTAGCCTTAGTGTGATCCGGCAGGCAGTTCTGTTGTCGGAGCTGCCAGCCGGATCCGCCGTTCAGTGTGACAACTGACAGCATTTGTAGACGGATCCGGGTGCGGATCCGTCTACAAATGCATTGCAAGAACGGATCCGTCTCTCCGCTTGTCATGAGGATGGACGGATCCGTCTTGCAGTCTTTTTCACAGTTTTCCCGGTTATGTCCGGCCAAAACGCCTGACAGTGACTGAACGGAAGGCATACTGATGCAAACTGAACAGATTTCTATCCATTCAGATTGCATGGGGATATGCCAGATCAGTTATTTTCCGGCATAGAGCCCTTTTAACGGAACTCTATGCTGGAAAAGAATAACGCAAGTGTGAAAGTACCCTAACCCGAAAAATGTATTGGCACAGGACCGAAACTCATCTCTACCTTGTAAGTAAAAAAAAGTCCCTAAAAAGACCATCTTGGCTCTGAGACCTTACTAGGAGAAATTGAAGCCCATGATGGAAGCAAACATTGGCACTGGAGCTACTTAAAGAGGTATTCCGGCTCATGAAGTTATTCAGAACTCCCATAGAAAGGAATGGAGCAGCTACGTGCATGCCCAATCGGCTGCTCCACTCATTTCAGAGGGCTCCATGGGGGACATGGCCCCCATTCTTGTGATCGGTAGGATCCCCACCAATTCAGCAGTAGACCCCCACCGATCTTATAGTTATCCCTATCCTGTGGATAGGAGATAATGTCATATAACTGGAATACCCCTTTTATGCCTGTTAAAAAAGACCCAATGCTACCACCAGAGGGTGCAGTGGTAGAATACTGACAAGCATATACAAGCTTGACTTAATGTTGTGCCAATTTAGCACAACTCTCTCAGGTGAGCAAAAACTCTATATCTCTAAATCTATGCGAGCAAGGGAGTTGGCGTACACTTAGACAGTCAGTGGATACACCAAAGTTATGTACAGGCCAGTACCTATACATAGCTTAGGCACAGTCACCACCAGGGCAAAGGGGTATTAGGACGGCATCAAAAATGCTGGCCTTAATAAATGACCCCCTATGTTTTCATTTTAGTATGTATGTATCTTCTACCTAGTAGCCCATGTAATAAGTGGAGGACCAGGGCTAGAGTGATGCTGATTTGGGGATTTGCTCTGTGGTTAACTTTAGTAGTCAAGGTGCGGGAAAAGTTGATGAGTCCCTCTGTCAATAGGGCTGGAGTTATCAGAGGCTGTCAGGCATTTGGCAGGGGCAGTATCATAATAGGGAGAGAAGGGTGCAGCCAAGGCCTTGAGTCCTGATGCTAGTCAGGGTCAGGATATTGTCATACCTCCCAACTTTTTGGACGGTCGGAGGAACAAGAGAAAGACTTTCTGGGTCAATATTGTGACCGTAATAATGTAAATCTATACCACAGATCAAAAAGAGAGACATTTAAGAAGCAAAAAGGGACAGAGGGACTTGGGTCAAAAAGAGGGACTGTCTCTCCAAAAGAGGGACATTTGGGATGTCTGCATTGTATGTGGTAGCACCTACCAAGTCCTGATGCTGGTCCTTGTGTGAAGCAATTTTTTGTATGTCTGTAATGCTTGCATCTAAGCACCAGCTTAGGACCACCAGTCTCCAGGGCAAAATATGGCCCTGGTGGCCTAGAAAGATCTGTCTAATTTCCATTCCTTTTTATCAGGTGGAGCTATGCAGCAGACAATGCGATTCTGCTTGTCAAAACAGGGACCCAACAAGACAAGCTAATTCAAGAGAACTTGTCTTGTTTACCAGCCGAAAAATCTCATTTAAATTAATGGGGACTTTTTCTATGAAAACGATAAGACGAAATAACATAGAGACACAAGTGTCAATAGAGCCTTAAGCTGTAGACTATGTACTAAATAGCACTTATTAAGTACAGTGTATTGACTGTACAATGACTTCATGTATTACATTTGGTATTCTTGGTATTTTCACATAATCAGGCACTTTGTCGACTAGCACTTGTACTCTTTGCTCACCTATGCAGTACTACAACAATGGAGCTCAAAGGCCCCTTTTATTCAGATTTTCTCCTGCACTATGCCAACCTAAACTATCGCCTTTCTTTCATGATACCTTGGAAACAAAGCAGAGAGCCTCTTGGAGGTTTTCACAGCCACCATCTAAAGCTTCTAATTGCACAGTATGAGTAAAAGTCATCCTATGATTCACTCTTACCCAAAAGGCCAATGGTAATGCATGTGGGGCACCTGTCGTCTCAGTTCAATGGTCTTCTCAATAAATAGCAAGTTGAATCTGTTAAGCTGCAGAGATTTCTTAGTATAATAGGTATTGAGTTTTTGGGAAATGGTTCAATAGAGGTGGAAAAAAGAAACTACAATTTGTTCTAATCAATGCGCTCACATTATAGACTTCAAGGAGAGTGAAAAACAATATTATAAATAGATGTCATACAAAAAATGTTTACGAAAAATAAGGGCTGAAAAATTGTTGCAATCAGCAATGTGAACTGCTAGTAACGGGTGACCACAGACTAAGCCCGTTAGCATAGAATCTCTTTGGGTGTAGCCATACGGTCAGGTTTCCTGATGCAATTTTGGAAGCTAAACCCAGGAGTGAATTGCAAGAAAGAGGAGAAGTCTTATCTGTTCTTTATACTTTCTTTCCTTTTATGATCCACTCTAGACATGAGCAAATTTCTTGAAATTCATTTTAGGTCCAAATCATCGAATTTTTGAAAAAGTAGTGGTAGCCACAAACTGTTCAATCAGTGCTGTTTCATAATAAGATTTTCCCCTGGTTGTGGTAGCCTCAAACTGTTAAAGCATTGCTTTTCCATAATGTTATTTTATCTATTGCTGTGCTTGCATTCCCACATAATGCTTCTCTGAGAAAGAGACATGTAAGTAAGCTATTCTTCTTTCCAAAAGGAAAGGAAAACTGAGCGTCTCATACCAGGAACCCAGCTCTTTCTGGGTAACTACCAGTTAACAGTTGAGAGGTCTTGGTCGGGGTACTATTTCTCCTTACGGATGGAGCCGAGTATGCATGAGGAGCATCTTAAGCTAGAACTCCTCTGGGTTTCTGGGAAAAATATGTGATAATTAGCACATCCTACATCTGCTGGCATAGATAGGCTTAGGAAAGCTAATTTGAATGTCTTTACAAGAAACCCAGAAGGGTGTTGCCTGGTCTAAAATACTCCGCACATGTACTACGCATACTAGGCACTCTACAAAATGAGAAAGAGTACCCCCAGACAATGCATATACACTGATAAGCAAAAGGGTAACAATGTTTTGAACTTTTGACTTTTAGGTTCTATATCTCACCATTCACTACAGCTTTGAAAGTGAGACTCCCATCAGTTTATAGCCATCATCTTGGCTATCTCATACATAAATTGGACTTGCAACTATTTAGCATATGATTAGTTATGCAGATTCTTGTCATGTAACTGCATTGTTACTGTTTTGCTCCTAAAATTCTAAATTTTAATTACTTTGAAAAATCCACCTTTGGCTTTTAACACTGCCTGAATCCTTCTGGGCATGCTCTCGATCAGATTCAAGCATGTCTTGACCGAAATCTGTTCCCAGGTCTCTTCTACATGTTCCCAATGTTGGTGCCTACTGGTCGACTCAGTTGGGTATGAATACAGCTTTTTCTTCAACTCTACCCACAAGTGTTCAACTGTGTTGAGGTCTGGGGACTGTAGGGGCCAATCCAGAACCTCTACTTCAACTTCTCGATCCCTTTTTCCCTTGTTTCTTCCGGACCCATTTGCACCCATCATTGCCCAGTCTATTGACTTTCATCTCACCACTCCAAATCACCAGTCTTCTATTGTTCATTGTATGTACTTTTCTGCAAACTCGAGCTGACGCTTTTTATGATGATATTAAAGTCAAGACTTCTGCACTTTTTTTTGGTCACCATTCTAGACTTGTGTAATGCGCGTCGCATGATGCTTGCATGGACGTCTGTGATCTCACTATTACGAAGCATACGAGCCACCACCACTGCCTTGTCTGTTGCGCCAGAACTGATAGACCTTGTGATGAGCCGACTTCATTTCATATTCTTTCAATTGTTATGGCACTCACATGATGCAGTTTGGCAATTTTCTTGGCCAAGATACTGCTATCGATGAGCTTGGTGATGCTGTTTCTCTTTTCTTGGGAAATCTTCTTCATGGCTGCTCCTGGATTTGAACCAGTGACTTGGGAATCAACCTAATAACACATTGAGCTATTAGGGATTGCGAGAACAGGTTGTAATTTGTAGTATACAAGAAGAAAAATATTGTTCCACCACCAGGAGCAGAACAGTAACAATGCAGTTACATGACCAGGGTATTAGGTACCCGTCCGGGTTCTCCCTACTCTTCATACAACCCAAAATCCCCACATCATCCCCCCTCAATTTCCCCAATAACACACAGACCACAGTTCGGATTATAATCGGCCACAGCAGCCGTTTTATTTAACATAAATACATAAATAACCATGAAAATAACCCAAATTTGCCGAGGGAGGTCCTAGAAGCCCCGAATGACCAAAACCATAACAAACCAAAAACAGCGGCGACACCATCTTACCCCCAGCCGTAAAACCCAGCTCGGAGGCACCAACTGATGGCCGCCTTTAACTCCACACTTCCAGATCCACTAATGGGAGTCCAGCCCCTCCCGCGGGGCCCTCCCATCCTCCATTACCATGAATTTTTCCAACTTCGAGGACCTCCCCCGACTCCCCGACTGCCGCGACAAACTCATACCCACACGCGAACCCCCCAAACAAACCAATAAAGGGGCGGGCGGGTGGGAGATTCGCCGGCTGTGTCCCTCGCTGACTCCCTGCTCCTCCGGCCGGGCCTCCCTATAAACTCTCCCTCTCCGCCCCCCATCGCCATAGCGACCACTCCTCCCCGCCTCCCTGCCCTGCCGATAACCCCCCGACACCCTACCTGACCTAACCCCTGTCATGCCGGCCTCCCCCTACCATTACATTCCGGGTCCGGCCTTACTTGACTAGAATCTGCACAACTAATCATATGCTAAAAAGTTGCAAGTCCAATTTATGTATGAGATAGCCAACATGATTGTCTATAAAATGATGGTAGTCTCTTGTTCGAATTTCCTTGTGCTTCGTGGTAACGAATCAGTTTTTCCTAAAATGGCGGCTGCACGTGTTGCAAAGTGAAAGTAAAAAGCCTGGGAACACAAGATCACCCATAATGTCGTGTAGACAGCCAATCCACAGATAGCCAGCCCCTGTGATGTCACATCCCTATAAAAGTCTCATCCCGTGCGGTCTCCACCATTGTCCTGTGAGCTGAACATATGGAGAGACATGGCAAGAGCTCATGTGCTAGGGACAGTGTTGCTGCAATAATCCAGCGGCCGTGTTTGATCCATCCACCATGTTCAGCATGTGGTTTTAACCCTAATATTTTAAAATCGAAATAACATTAGGTTCATAGTAGGGAGAGATCCAGGAACTTATGGAGGGATCCTCATGGGATTATGGTCCTTCTTGTTGTGAATCCCGCAATTTTGTTGCTTTGAGGAAGGTTTTCCCGCCTAAATGTTGTGTACCATCTCTGGTACCATCACACAGGAGAACAGGGGCTGCTGCATACACGCTACAACTACCCCGATACCCACTGGGGGAAGCCAGAGCATACCCGGATGACGACAGCATCTGGAGGGTTAAAAGTGCCACCCTGCCTAATCATATTCTTCCCACTTGGTGGCCCAATCGCAATGCGAAGGCTTGGAAGTTAGCCCTGGGCTGGTGTGTTTACACGTGGTCTCCGGTTGTGAGGCCGGTTGGATGTACTGCCAAATTCTCTGAAACGCCTTTGGAGACGGCTTATGGTAGAGAAATGAACATTCATTGCATGGGCAACAGCTCTGGTAGACATTCCTGCAGTCAGCATGCCAATTGCACGCTCCCTCAAAAGTTGCGACATCTGTGGCATTGTGCCGTGTGATCAAACTGAACATTTCAGAGTGGACTTTTATTGTGGGCAGTCTAAGGTACACCTGTGCAATATTCATGCTGTCTAATCAGCACCTTGATATGCCACACCTGTGAGGTGGGATGGATTATCTCTGCAAAAGAGAAGTGCCCACTAACACAGATTTAGGGCTCATGCACACGACTGTATTTTCTTTCAGCTTCCGTTCCGTTTTTTGTGTAGCCCGTATGTGGAACCAATTACTTTAATGGGGCTGTAGAAAATACGGAAGTTACTCCGTGTGCATTACATTTCCGCTTGTCCGCATGGTCGTTTCGCAAAAAAGTAGTGCATGTCCTATTATTGTCCGCAAATCACGGTCTGAGGCCCCATTGAAGTCAACAGGTCCGCAAAAAATACAGGACACACAAGGAACACATCCGTATGTCATCCCTATTTCATCTGTATTTTGTGCATCCATACTGTAGAAATGCTATGCCCAGCCCATATTGCTCATGTGTTTGGTGATTAATAAGTTACTGTTTCCGTTTCCATTCCGCAAAAAACGGATCGCATACAGAAACTATATGGATATGTTTTGTGGAATAACGGAACGGAAGAGGACTTAAATCAGAGAAAAAAAAACCTCAGATGCGGAACAACGGATGAGTGAAAAACGGTCCGCAAAACAACAACGGTCGTGTGCATGAGCCCTTTGTGAACAATATTTGAGAGTAATGGGTCTTTTGTGTATGTAAAAAAAGGTTTCAGATCTTTGAGTTCAGCTCATGAAAAATGGGAGCAAAACCGAAAGTGTTGCGTTTATATTTTTGTTCAGTGTATGCGTGTATATATATATATATTTAATTTTACTGCATTAAAATTCCTCAAAAATAGTACAGTGTTTATATTTTTGTTCAGTGTATATATATATATTTTTTATTTATATTTATTTTTATTTTTTTATTTTTCAAATGACAGCCCTTCCTCAAAATTAAAATAAAGCAACACTAAAAAAAAAACATCATAAGCATCCCAGCATCTGAAAACACCCAAAATATTAAAATATTAAAGTATTTGTCCCATATGGAGAACAGTGTAATGAAAAAAAAAGCGAAATGGTCAATCACCGTATTTTGGTAGCTTAACATCCCCCAAAAATGTAATACAATGTGATCAAAAAGTCATACACAACCTTAAAAGTACAGATCGCCCTGCAAAAAATGACCCGTCACAAAACTCTGTAGACATAAAAACAGTGTCGGACTGGGGTACCTAGGGCCCACCAGTAAAATTTATTTTCGGGGCCCACAGTAAGGATACATTAAAATATAATAAATAATATAACAAGTTTTTGTATATAAACATAGGCTGGTTGAGGTGCTGTACATTGAATATATGTATGTTTGTAGTACAGTAAGTCTACTGTGTTATGTGCCACTTGTGCAGGGGGTGGGAGACTAGTGGCCCACCTTGCTCAGGGGCCCACCGGGGGATTCCCCTGTACCCCTGTGGGCCAGTTCGAGCCTGCATAAAAATAAAAAAGATATGGGGGTCAGAATAGGGCGGTGCAAATTAAAAATTAATCTTTTCCAAAGTTTTTAGTTTTTTTTTAAGTATTAAAACACAAGAAAAACTATATAATTGTGGGATCACTATAATCTGATTGACCTGGAAAATGAAGGCCACAGGTTAGTTTTACCGCATTGGGAACGCCATCATAAAAACAAACACCCATAAAACTGTGGCAAAATTGCACAATTTTTCCAATTCTCCCTGATTTGGAATTTTTATCCAGCTTACCAATACATTGTATGCAACAATGCAGTAAATGGTGTCATTAGAAAGTACAACTTGTCCCGCAAAAATCAAGCTCTCATACGGCTAGGTGAAAAAAATAAAAAGTAATGACTCTGGGAAGGCAGGAAGTAAAAAACGTAAACCACAAGAATGGAAAATTGCCCGGGGTAGAAAGGGTTACGCATGCAGACAACTTTTCTTCCACAGATAACTTCCATTTGACATATGTGATGTTGACAAGCAGGTTTCTAATCCTCCTGTAAGTACCTGGAGATGTTCTGTCTCTTGCTGGTTTGATACCAGGCTGATAACACTAAAGTGCAGTAATTATGGGACAGGTAAACGTGTTCTTTTGTGCGTAACTCCCACCTCACATATATCACTTATATCAGTGCCCGACCGTTGTTTTAGGCCTGAAGCCGGACACAGCGGATACATGTATACTGCACTTTACTGCACAAGTCCGGCTTTAATGGGTTAATAGTGCTATAGACGTAGCATGCGTTTTTCTATCCGGCACTATTTCATATCTGGTGTCATAAGTGATGCACCAAATGTATGAGAAAGATCCCATAGAAAACTTTGGGATCAGTTCTGTTTTCAGTTTCCTTCCAGTGTTTTCTGCACCCGGCCAGAGTGGAACTGAGCCGGATCACCGTATATATGTGAAGCAGGTCTAAGAGACATTAAAGGGCATCATCTGTCAGCAGATTTGTACCTATGACACTGGCCAACCTGTTACATGTGCGCTTGGCAGCTGAAGACATCTGTGTTGGTCCCATGTTCATATGTGCCCGCATTGCTGGGAACAATGATGTTTTAATGTACGTAAATTAGGGCGTTGCTGTTACACCTAGAGCAGGGGTCAACAATGTTTGGCACTCCCGATGTTGTGAAACTACAACTCCCAGTAAATTCTAATTCACCTCTATAGGATTTTCCAGAACAGCAGGGGTGCACCCCAATGAGGCCAGGTGAGGCGATCGTCTCAGGCAGCATCAGGTAAGGGCAAGAGGGGGGGGGCAGCAGAGGGGCCATGGGCAATGAGTGCTTTCTTTGGACAAAGGGGTTAGATTAAGAAATTGGCATTGGGAGGGGGAGGGGCCCCGTTTCAGTTTTCGCCTCAGGAAGCAGAAAGGCTAGGTGCACCCCTGCAGAACAGCCAAACAAATGCGCATGTTGGGAGTCGTAGTTTCATCACAGCTGGGGTGCCGCAGTTTGCTGATCCCAGACCTAGAGGCTCTGCTCTCTCTGCAGCTGCCCTGCCATCTGCGCTTTGATTGACAGGTTCAGGCAGTGAAAACATCATCATACTGGTTTCATAAGTACAAATCTGCTGACAGATTACCTTTAACTTAAGCACATCTGAAATATTGTCTGTCTGCCGTAGTCATTCTTCGTAAATATGCAGAGCACAGATATTCCAGGAGCCAGGGACCTTATTTTGATGCCATCAGCTACTTTCCCCAAAACAATCCTGCACCAGCAAGTGAAGTTCCTATGAGTCTCATTACATCTCACAGACAGTAGGCAGGAAAACACGTTTGTGGCTTTTAATTATTATTTTGGACAGCAGATAATGATGAGACTGGCGCCCTAATCAGATTTAAAATGTTTCATCATACCTGTAGGATTATATTGCAGTTTGCCACTAGGTGGTGCTGGTGGGCAGACATAGCAATATCTTGTGTGAAATAGAATACATTTGCAAATTGGGGCCAAGTAAATATTTACGTTTTAAAAGCAGGAGTTTTTTCTATTCAATTCATCCTTGTAATTTCAAGGAAGAAAATGGTGATTTTAAACAAATCATAGATAGATAGATAGATAGATAGATAGATAGATGATAGATTAACTAGACAGATAGGGAGAGATAGATTATATAGATCATTTCTGGTTTTGCAGATAACTAAATCTCTCTTACTAATGCATATGTATGTTATACGGTCTTCTAATTAAAATGTATATACTGTATTAAAAAAATATATTGTTATATATAAATATATTATTATACAATATGTGGAAATATAGTTTAATTTTACCAAGCGGTGATTACTTAAATTGTATGATACCAGTTGATCCTTGCAACTCCAAGTGAGCAGGGATTTTTTTTTCTTGTTTAGGTAGATATATATGTCTTTTCGGTTTATGGATATATGGATCTATGCACATCTCCTATCCATGGACAAAACAAAAACAGCCTTGTTTTTAATAGTCTCCTATCATCTAAGTGATGGATTAAGGGAATGGGATATGATCCAGCTCAATTAATTAATAAATAAACCATTCACACTGTTTTTAACCAGAAAGAAAGAAAGGTGATGTATCACCGTTAGGCCTCTTGCACACTGTCGTTGTGTGCCCGTGGCCGTATTGCGGCCCGCATACGGCGGGTCCGCGATACACAGGCACTGGCCTGTGTGCACTCCGCATCAGGGATGTGGACCCATTCACATGAATTGTGGTCCCCAATGCACGGAACAGATCCACAACGCCGGTGTGCAAGAGGCCTAAATCATTAGGTTTCCTGCAGTCATGTGCTTTTTTGGGGAAATACAGAGCACTGACTATGTTTTATCAGGATGCTGTATCACTCAGCCTGCGCAGCAATCTTTATACAGGACCCAGACTATGTATATACTATATATATATATATATATATATATACATTTATATATATATTCACAATGTGGGAAATCAGAGCTCTGGGATAGGACGGGGACCCTACCCAGAACCTGCAAAGCACTGACCAAGAAACGTGAAAATTATTGGAATTCTAAAGTATATCCATTTTATAGACTGAAAAATATCCATGATAGAAGATGATACAATATCTACTACACATAGTTCCCCTGCCTGTCACCAAAGCAAGAGCAAAATGTCATATATGGTCACTGATCATTTTATAAGACTTACCATACCTCTGGGCCTAGAAAATGTATAGATGTTGGCATGGGTTTCCATGTGAGGGATGAGATTTATTCTCTGGTTCCCCTTTTATCACAAGGCACCTGCTCTGAGCTAAACCCATAGTTTTGGATCTACTTAGGGTACATTCACACTGCTGTTTACAGAACCAATTGAAGTCTGCGGGACTATTCATATAGCCAGTGCCATCAAAAAATAGAAGATGTCCTATTTTTGTCCGTTTTCACGGTCAGACGTATCCCATTGTAATCAATAGGTCATTTCTAACAGCCGTTTAAACAGGAGTGCACCCGTCTAACAGCCATTAAAAAAGTATAGACAGATAGAAAATGGATGCACAAACAAATACAAAGTGGCCATGGGCAGCACGGTGGCTCAATGGTTAGCACTGGTCCCTTGCAGTGCTGGGGTCCTGGGTTTGAATCTGACCAAGGACAACATCTGCATGGAGTTTGTATGTTCTCCCTACGCTTGCATGGGTTTTCTGCGGGTACTCGGTTTCCTCCCATGCGCCAAATACATACTGATAGGGAACTTAGATTGTGAGCTCCATTGGGGACAGTGTGATGCTAATGGCTGCAAAATATGTCAGTGCTATATAAGTGAATATAATAAATAAAAATCTGACAGTTCCAATTTGAATGGCCGCCTTTTCTTTTGTTGTTGGTGTGAATGTACCCTTAGAGAGTCCCAGATGATAGTAAGTACATAAAGCAGAACTTCAACGCTGTCTGATAGATGAATAGGGCTATGTAAAAGTAGCAAACCTAATGGAAGTGAGGAACTTTAACTGCTTAACACCAACCATGGAAACATCAAATTTCCACAGAAGGAAAAAATTGTTTACCAATTATTATTATAATTATTTATTATGTATTCATGCTTCTGTTCCTCCCAGCAGGGGGCTCCAGCAATCATCTATTTTTATTGGATCTCTTCTGCCTGTACAGTCCTGTCTGGTGGAAGAGATGTAACAACCCCTATGGGCACCGTGCTTCCATTTTAAAGCCATCAGAATGGGGGCTTGAAGTATACCCATGACGGGAACGGATACTGCACAACTATTCACCATGTTGATTGTTGTAAGGGTTAGGGTGGTAATAAGAAAGAGCACTAATTATACAAAGACACGGCTGAAAATAAAGACACACAAATCTCTTGATGGTGAATTGATTATTGCTTTACAAAAGATTTAATTGCCAGAATAAAAATGATTAATTGCAATGATGCAAATCATTTCATACACATTGGATTATCATATGAAAATCCACGAGCAGACTCACATTGAATTATCATTTATGACTTTGTCCGCTAATTATTTGATTACAGTCAATTAATCAATCAAACGTGTTATACATAATAAAATTTCGGTAATGACCCAATTCATTTTCACAATGACTCAATAGACTATTGTTGATCATAGCCAGTCTTTTTGGTAGCACAGAGGCAACAAGTACCATTGACAGTTCTCCTCTTCAGGCGACCTCTTTCTACAAGATGGACCAATAGTGACTCCGTGTGACCAACCATTATCAGCAGCGGAACCAGTGCTCCCCTGCAGCCCACCACAGTCAATGAGGGCCATGGCCATTGATTGGTATACCCACATATATTAGCCTGAAAAGTCAGAAAACTGCAAACGGAAAGGAAAGAGATTGTTCTACGTTGAAACAAGAGACTGAAGCCGTGGCTTTTCCTCACCTCTTGTGAGTATATGTGATTTGGGATTTCTATTGTAGGTCTTACAAATCACTGTGACGCCACAGGTACCTAATAATGAGAAGAAGTCCTGACGATGATTGCTTTAAGTCAATTATATAAAATGTAGACCCTCATCAGGCCTGCTGTGTGAACTTGCTTGGATCAGTACAATACCTCAGAGGTCATAAAATAATGGCTTGTGCACATGGCCATGTTATGGAGGTACTAACCCCTACAGCTCCATAATACGGGACCATATGGACGCCTTGCGCCACTCTATGGGGTCGGTGCGCACAGCTTTGCCATGTTAATCAGACATTGTTTTATGTGAAGGGGTGATCAGTAGAGGCCCTAATAGAACAGAGAGGACACCCAAAGCAAAGATCAAAATGGGTCCTATTTTTGTCACTCGATTTTGCCATCCAGGGCAGATGTTCTGGTGTTTGTTTTCCACCTTCACAACTTTTACGTGACTCTTGGGGCCGATTCACCGTCCTCTTGTTTCCAGAGAGTTCCTCCGTAGATAGAAGTCTTGCACAGGTTTTTGCCACCAAATAAAGGGAATAGGACCAACCAGGGATGGGCTCTATCTCTCCAAGGGCACCGGAGCAGATGCATGGATTGCTTTTGGGATATGTACGCCGTTAGCATATCCAGCCACTCATAGCTCTATTTTCTTTAACCCAATCTGACAGTCAGGCCAATAATCATGCCATTGATCAAACAGATACAACAGCTCTTTACATTCGACAAAGATATAAGAACTTTAGCTGTGGAGCAGACAATTAGACAATCGTTAATAAAAAATGAATATAGATCATCAATATGAGATCCACAGAGGTCCAACCGCCAGGGACTCCCGCCAATCAGTAAGGGGCCATTCACTCGAACGTAAGGGCCTGTGCCCATGTTGCAGACTGCAAAAAGCAATCCACAATGCACGGGCACAGGCTGTGTGAATCCCGTATTGGGGTGCAGACCTATTGACTTGAATGGGTCCATGATCCGTAAAATATGGCAAAAGATAGGACATGTTCTAGCTTTTGCGGTGCAGAGGTACAGACCCGAAAGCCCATAGAAGCGCTTCCAAGTACTTCTGTGGGCTTCCAATTTGTGCCTATCTTCGGCCTTATCTTGAAGATCGCGGACCCATTCAAGTCAATGGATCCGCATCTGCACCACGGGGTGCTCACGGCCAGTGCCTGTATATTGCGGACCCGCTGTTTGCGATCTGCAATACTAGCAAGGAGCCCTTACAGTCATGTGATTGGACCCTAAACATTGTGCCTATCGTACTAAAACAATCAGTTTCCGACCGATCCCATTAATCTTATTGTTCATAGTTCAACATTTTTTACAACCAGTATTGCTGAACGCTATGATTTAGCAATAACTTTACTATGATCTGAGAAAAGTTTACGGTGGGCAACGCAAAGTCACAGAATATTTATGGGAGATATTTGTTCCTTCTTATGTCCTTGTTCCACAATACATGATTGTTTGGATCCTCCCTGTGGCTGAGACATTCATCATATGCTGAGAACAGCTTTGTCTATAGTAACTTTATACATTAGTTCAATATTTTAGAGATCCTTCACTTTTTATATGGGACTACAGCAGGGGTCCTGAGGACAGACAGATGTCTCTCTGACAATTGGTGTCACTGTGGGATTAATAAATCCTGAGATTTTAATTTTCCCAGCAGATTGAATTATTAAGAGTTAGGTATAGAGAGATATTATATATATTATAATATAGATAGATAGAAAGATAGAAAGAAAGATAGATATATTATGATAGATATAGATAGATAGATAGATAGATAGATAGATAGATAGATAGATAGATAATATATTAAAAGATACATAGTTAATATATTATGAGATAGATAGATAAATAGATAGAAAGATAATATATTATAAGATAGATAGATAGATAGATAGATAGATAGATAGATAGATAGACAGACAGATAATATGCTATAAATAATGGTGATTTTTTTTTTTTTTACTTTGGTGTGGTGAGGAGTATTTACTACATGTTGGGAGAGGACTAATGCATTACCCCAGCTCTGATACTTCTATGTCATCTATATCCCTGGTGTTCCAGCCACTATGACTCCCACAGTGGGATTACAGGAGTCTCGCAGCTTCTAGATCTCTTCTTCTTTCTCTTCTGGGACCCGGAGTGAGGTTCCTTCCCCACCCCCACCCTCCCTCCTTCCCTGCTGTGTAGGAGTCAGTGGAGCTGACACAGGAGGGAGGGAGAAGCTCCTGTCCTGGGGCAGAACCCTGAGAACTTCCAGCCACCAGCAGGAGCTGTGATTGGCCGTTGCTAGGTGACGTGGTTGACAGTCACATGACTGGAGTTAAATGCCTGGCGCTGAAGCAGGGAGCAGCAGACAGTGTTTAGTGATCGGCGGCCTCTCTCCCCTCTGTACTCCTCGGCCAGGTCTCCTCCTGTGTGGATCATCATCATGACATCCTGATCGCAGCTGCTGCAGAACTTCTTCTCACTGATTTTGGCTGCACTGACTTTTTATTTATTTATTTTTTGCTCCATCATCCCAGCTCTGTCGTTTGCAACCCACAATGACTGGAGTGTTTGACAGCTTAGTGTCAGATATGCATTCGAACCAAATGACCTCAAATAGTTACCACAGCCTGCACAAGTCACAGGAGTCCCCCACCCTGCCTGTGTCCACAGCTACTGACAGCAGCTACTACACCAACCAGCAGCAGCAGCAGCACTGTGGAGGGGGGTCTCCCTATGGACAGATGGGATCCTACCAGTTTCACAGCACTGGCATCAATGGCATCTCCTACTCTGCCAAGTCCTATGATCTCACCTCCTATAACGGCTCCTACAGCTCCTATGGACCCTATGGCACTAGCCCTTCTTCCCCTACACACAACGACCAAGGTAAAGTATCCTGCTTGTCTGTGCATGGCGTGTGCTGCAATCTGTGGCTGCTGCTTCCATTACAAAAGGTGCCCATGCTGCAGAATTCATAGTAATAAATGTGATGCACTGGCAGATGAGGGGTAATGTTATCATGCCAGGCACTGGCACCCTTTTATGCCTCTGTCTCTAACTTTTAACTCTTCCTATGTTTCACAGAAAAAGAGGAGTGTGAGCCTGAGGTCAGGATAGTGAATGGCAAGCCCAAAAAAGTCCGTAAACCCAGGACCATCTACTCCAGCTTCCAGCTGGCAGCCCTGCAAAGGAGGTTTCAGAAAACACAGTACCTGGCACTGCCCGAGAGAGCTGAGCTGGCGGCATCGCTGGGCCTCACTCAGACCCAGGTCAGTGCCATACCTGTCATAGGGGCACCAGTGTGTAGGAGCTAGTCTTGTATGTCTGAGCTACACTATTAATATTATTATTAAAAATTATATTTAAAGTGTGTGAGGAGATACAGATATACATGTCAGTCATCATGCTTCTGTGAGTGATACATAATAACAACACAATAATGATAATAAAGAACATTATGGTAGTAGTTTTATATGTAATCATGTTATTTAAAATAGAACACTAGGCTAATAATAGGCTATATATATCATTGTATTATATGTTTCTCCATTAGCCAATAGCCATACATTTATTTTTAAAAAGTTAGCACTGATAGCAATAATATATACTACTACCTTCCTTTTATTATCATCACTGTATTTGATTATGTATCTCTGTGGGGATCAGGTATTCTCTGAGTATTGGATATTCAGAACCTGGAAGCGCAATATGCGCCACTGTCCGGGTGTAAATGTAAACGAGTTTAAATTAATAGGTACATACTGATGTGTGAAAAGGCTAAAAGTTTCTATTCCCTAGGTCATAAAAATAGTTGCTGCTATAATGAGCTCGCCGTTTTTATTTTGCATATTGTATATGTATGCAGGTCAACTAAATAAATATATTTTTCTGTAATATAAGGATCCATAGGTTATACATTATCATTATTGACATATAATAACAACAGTAATATTTGTTATAATTCAGTTTATATTACATATTTATAGCGGTGGGGGAGGTAAATAGAGGAGAGATAGATAGATAGATAGATAGATAGATAGATAGATAGATAGATAGATAGATATGAGATAGATAGATAGATAGATAGATAGATAGATATGAGATAGATAAATATGACATAGATAGATAGATAGATAGATAGATAGATAGATAGATAGATAGATAGATAGATATGAGATAGATAGATAGATAGATAGATAGATAGATAGATAGATAGATATGAGATAGATAAATATGACATAGATAGATATTAGATAGATAGATAGATAGATAGATAGATAGATAGATAGATAAGAGATAGGAGATAGATAGATAGATAGATAGATAGATAGATAGATATGACATAGATAGATATTAGATAGATAGATAGATAGATAGATAGATAGATAGATAGACAGGCAGACACGTGGATTGGTACATACATGTGCTGTTGTTTTTTTGTTGTATTTTTTTTTTTTTTATTCAGCTAATTGATTTCATCCCTATTTTATTTTTTTAATCAGGTAAAAATCTGGTTTCAGAACCGCAGATCAAAGTTTAAAAAGATGTGGAAAAGCGGCGAGCTGCCCTCCGACCAGCATCCTACAGGCAACGAATCCCCGACCTGCAATTCCCCTCCTTCTTCAATCACCTGGGACTTTGGGTCACATCAGAGGTTGCAGGGGCCTAACCCAACCCCCAGTATCCAGCCCCCCAACTCTGGCTCCAGCCCCAGTGCCTTCCTAGGCAGCTACTCGTCCTGGTACCAAACCTCCAATCCAGCCTCACACCTTCAGTCCAGTCCATTACTGCAACAGCAGCACCACCTCCACCATCACAGCAGTGCGGCCGTCACTGCAGGGACAATCTTCTAAGGGACCCCCAGTTGCTGGGGGTTGTGATGATGGACATTAATAGGCGGTGTGGACACAATGACTGGGAGAGGTCTCCTTTCTGTGTCACTGATCACAGGTGGCCTCAGGTTCATGTCATAGACTGGTGATCTGATCAATCAGACCCTGGACTCGCTGATGACTGGAGATTATATTGTCTGCCATTTTAGCAGACATGAATTGGATCTATGTTTAAGAAAGGAAAAAAAAAGAGTGGGATAGGAATAATGAATTCCAGCAATTAGGGCTAAAATTGTGGTATCAAATCCTGATTGGATTGAAATATAATTATTATTCATTATCCCCTTTGAATTAGCTTTACAGGTTACAAGCTTAGGTTACCCAATCTGTGTAATCATTTGTGGAACTACAAGTGTCAGCATGCCCTGGCATCAGCTAGCCTCCCTACCTCTGTTATGCCACTACTACTTCTACAAATGAATGGCAGAGACAATCAGTCATTATTTTTCTACCTATTCATACTTCCTTTCTTTTTTGTTTTTTGCCAAAAACAATTTACCATTGTATAATTTGTTACAATGTAACAAGTCAGAAGTCCATAGAGCCCCCTCCCCCCGCCCCCTTAAATTTGTGGGTCCCCCGTGGTTTTTATACAGGATTAGGTGCCTTTTTGGATAACCTCATTTTTAATGGATAAAGATGATTTTTATATGTAGATATAAGAAACTCCTGTTTAAATTATCTTTTATAATGAAATCTGCTGTCGAACCCTTGCTGCATCTTCTAGATACATTTTCCTTTTCTTTCTCATGCAGGAAAGGACTTTTTTTTTTTTTTTTAGTATTTCCTCGTCAGACATTCCCAATGTTCAGTGCAAAAAAACAAAAAAAAAAAAGTTTTCTTTTCCTCCGTCCTCGTTTTGCTCTTAATTTTTTCCGCCTGCACACCAGGCTACTACTGATTTATTTCATGGACAGAAAAGGTTATTTATTTTGGATACAATTTATCCGCGTTGTTATTATTATTATTTTCTTTTATGAAAACAAAAAATAAATATTTAAAAAATAAAATGTTTTGATGAAACGATCCCAGTTCTGAGCTCTCTGTTATTTCACAGCACCAGGCAGGACATTGGCTTGACCATTATTATCACTATGGGACTTCTGGGAAGTAGTTTATGAGTTTTCCTTGATTGATATGTGCACTGATCATAAATTGTGGTTTAGGAAGTGGGAGGGTTCTGGTCGTGAATCAATCATAGGAAGCCTCAGCTTTTGCAGACGGAGTCACTCCCATCCCTGGGAGCTGGCGCCAGTCGGCTGGTGTCGTCACTGGCACACGCCCTCTCACACCCACCCTGTGCAGCAGTGCTGGCACACAGGAGCCAGTTCATCTTGCTGAGCAGCTCTCCCAGGTTGTTTATCACTTGCATCTTGTCTGAATTCTATCTCCTTGGGATTCTTTCTCTCCTTAATCCCCACTGACCAAACTGTCTGCGACTTTTATGAGCAGAGAGAGTCACTTCCTTACCATCCACCTAGAGCTGGCAACAGAAAACAATATTTACAGACATTTAATAAATATATTTATTGAATATAAAAAAAAAAAATCACATATCAGACAATTGCATAAATAGCAATGCCATGTGATAAATTATGAACCATCCCAAAAATAGTATATAGCATTAGAAGTTACTCTTAGGCCTAATTCACACGTCTGCAATCTACGTCCGCACCCGTTCCGCAAATTTGCGGAACGGGTGGGGACCCATAAATTTTGAATGGGGACCTGATGGATGCGGAGAGCACACACTGTGTGCATCTTCTGGACGGCGGCTCTGCAAAAATATAGAGCATGTCCTATTCTTGCCCGCAATTGCGGACAAGTATAGGCATCTCTATAGGGCTGGTGGCAAGGTGTTTTGCGGATCCGCAAAACACTACGGACGTGTGAATAGGGCCTTATCAACAGGGATGGATTGGCCATAGACCTTAGAGCGATACAATGCCTCAGGGGGCCGCCCAAGCCCCCATCTCTGCCGCTGGCTAGGTACATAATAAGCTGTTAGTTGTAATTAATTCTGTAAGGCCTCGTTCACATTTCCGTGTTTCACTGACGTGTGCTGTCCGCATTTTCCTCTTACACATTGATTTAGGCTACATGTACACGATCGTATGTGTTTTGCGGTCTGTAAATTGCGGATCCACAAGCAAAACCGGATGGCATCCGTTTTTTTTTGCGGATCCATTGTAATAATGCCTATCCTTGTCCGCAAAACAGACAAGAATAGGACATGCTCTATGTTTTTTGCGGGGCTACGGAACAGACATACGGATGCGGTTGGTACACAGTGTGCTGTCAGCATTTTTTTGCAGACCCATTGAAATGAATGGGTCTGCATCCTTTCCGCAAAAAAAACGGAACGGACACGGAAACAAAATACGTTCGTGTGCATGTAGCCTTAAACATGCTTGTTCACATTTCAGTATATTTTTTACTGACTGTGGATCAGAAAAAAAAAACATGGGGACATGCATTAGGCTACATGCACACGAACGTTGTTTGTTTCCGTGTCCGTTCTGTTTCTTTTGCGGACAGGATGCGGACCCATTCATTTCAAAGGGTCCACAAAAAATGCGGACAGCACATCGTGTGCTGTCCATATCAGTATATCCGTTCCGTAGCCCCTCAAAAAAAATAGAACATGTCTTATTCTTGTCCGTTTTAGGCATTGTTACAATGCCGCAAAAAAAACGGATGGCATACAGATGTCATCAGTTGTTTTTTTGTGGATCGCAAAACACATACAGTCGTGTGCATGTAGCCTTACTTTGATCCGTGATGCAGACCAAGCACGCCCATTGAAGTCTATGGGTCCATGAAAATCACTGACACACATCCGTGTTGTGTCCGTGTTGCGTCCGTTGTTCACTGAAGACTAATAGGAGATTGTTCGGAAATTAATTTTCAGATGAGTAACGTCAGTGAATTACGGATGACACACAGATGGTAAAAACGCACGCATGGACCAACCACGGATTCTTCACGGACAGCTTCACGGATGAAACAAATACGCTTTTTTTCACAGACGTGACACTGACACGGAAATGTGAACGAGGCCTAAGGCTAGATTCACACGACCTTATGTGTTTTGCGGTCTGCAAAAAATGGATGACGTCCATATGGCATCCATTATTGTTTGCGGATCCATTGTAACAATGCCTATCCTTGTCTACAAAACAGACAAGGATAGGACATGTTCTATTTTTTTTTTTTTTGCAAGGCTACGGAACGGATATACGGATGAGGATAGCACATGGTGTGCTGTCCGCATTTTTTGGGGACCTATTGAAATTAATAGATCTCCATCCATTAAAAAAAAAAACGGACACGGAAACAAAATACGTTTGTGTGAATGTAGCCTAAGAATCAGGTACTTATGTACCCGGCCAGTGACATGCCCTCCTGAATTTTTTTTGGCAGCCCCATTGAACTGAATGGTTCCGCATACGGACACGGAAAAGAAATAAGTTCGTGTGCATGAGCCCTAAATGGCAACAGCATGCATTCTGCTGGTTTGTTCAGATTGCACTGTAGCCCTGCATGGATATTATTATAATATTAATAATAGTGGATTTGGTAATTGCCTCTTATGAAATTCCCCCAATATGTTTTTTTGGACGCAGCTCAACAGATTGGCATTCGCTAGGGATGAAGCTGAACGTAACGAATACCAGAAATCTATACTGAATAACTAGATATTCATACGTTCAGCATTTTTTCAGGACTGCCTTTTTGCAATCAATACAATTCCTGACGCAGATAAGGATATCAGAAGGCCCACTGGAAAATTACCTTATCACAACGCACACTTTTTTTTTTAGCAAACTTAGGCTTTATTCACATGTGACATATATTTTTTTAAGGAACAGAAGAAAATGGTTGACACTCTGACATTTCAATGTCATTCTGGTGCTCAGTGTGTGTGTGTGTTTGGGGTTATAAAGTGTCTAAAATATCACGAGACTCAGGTAATAGAAACGCAAGATATATGGATATATGTTTATTGATCCATCCAGTTCCATAAATATGACATGGCCAACGTTTCGGACCTTCTCAGGACCTTCTTCACGGCCAGTGAGTCAAGAGGTAGAAGTATGCTGATGATGGATGGTGGTGTTTTTTTTAATGGCCGTCACACATCCATTTTAAGAACAATAGTGGTCTATGGGGTTATTCACATGGCAGATTTTTTTTATGGCCAGTGAATAACAGACATAAAAAAAATAGAACATTTTTTATTTTGTCCGATTTCACTGACCAACAGCCCCCAAATGAAGGGAACCGTTCTTAACATCTGTTTCTCAGAAAGGCATCATTTAGATTTTAAAACTGAACTTTTTTTTTTTTGCCACCTGCGTTTTTGCAATATTTTTTGTGGCATTTGGAAACAGTGGGGTTCACTCATCCTGACCCACTACGCTAGTTTTCGGTGTAAAAAAAAAATCGTAAGACCTCTTCTTGTGACTTTTTGAACGGCCTTGTGCGCCGAAATTTGGACGCATGCAACGTGTTTACTCCATCCTTGCCACTGGGATGTAGCGGGAGTCGGGTGTGGATGTATAAGGCCTGTTGCACACAAACGTTTTTTTTGCGGGTGTACAGGCCGTTTTTATGTGTTCCGTATACGGTCCGTATACGGACCCATTCATTTCAATGGGTCCCCACAAAGACGGAAGTGTTTCCGTATGCATTCCGTTTCCGTATTTCCGTTTTTCAGTTCCGTGCAAAGATAGAACATGTCCTATTATTGCCCGCAAATCACAGTCCGTGGCTCCATTGAAGTCAATGGGTCCGGAAAAAAAACGGAATGCATACGGAAATGCATCCGTATGTCTTCCGTATCCGTTCCGTTTTTGCGGAACCATCTATTGAAAATTTTAAGCCCAGCCCAATTTTTTCTATGTAATTACTGTATACTGTATATGCCATACGGAAAAACGGAACGGAAACACAACGGAAACACAACGGAAAACAAAAACGGAACAACAGATCCGTAAAAAAGGGACCGCAAAACCATACGGTCGTGTGCAATAAGCCTTAGGGGAAGCCCTGTCAAATTCACCAATATTTACGCCTGTTTCCAGGCTTAAATGAGGATTGAAATCTACTCACTGGATTAGATTTCAATCTAGGCACACAAACTGCCAGAGGATGCGCCTCGTCATAAATTAGGCGCATTCTCTGGCAGCGCAGGGCTATCCAAGACCGCCGCTTTGTATAGTCCATAGACCTTCAGCTAACATCCGGAGCTAGGGTTTTTACAGAAAAAAAAACACCACTAAAAACACACCAGCAAGAACCTGTGTGTGAAAGCACCCCTTTTTAACATTTATTTGGTTTGGAAAAAATGTCAGAATTTTGTTTGTGTTTTTTTTACAAGTTATTTGTTTTAGTCACAGCTATTTTTTCAGGCAATTTTTTTCACTAACAGAGAAGGCTAACACTCAGTTCACACTTTCGCGTAAAACGCCGCGTTCGAACGCACATAAAAACGCACAACAGTACAGGAACCATGCATTCCAATGGGGGTGGTTCACACTTGCGCGTTTTTATGCGTGTTCGTAGGCGCCTATAAACGTCCGACGCATAAGCAAGTATGTTCGCGTTAATTCGGGCTTTTTTCGAGCGTTTTGTGCCAATAGACTTCAATGGGAAACGCGATAGGCGTGTTGTTCGGGCGTTTGTGCCGCGTAAAACGCGCCTATGGATGCGCGTTTTACAAAGTTTGCAACATGCTGAATCAGCCACCATGGAATGTCACACCTCTAAAGCACTCAGATTGGCCAAACTATATCATTGGTCATTGGCCAACTATGCAGTCAATCACATAAATGCGCGTCAAACGCGCCTACACTATTTACCAAAACGCTTGAAAAAACGCGCCTAAACGCCCATCTTGAACGCGCATAAAACGATAGGCTTCTAAACGCTCAGGTCTGAACCCAGTGTTAGGGAAAACAGAGCATGTTGCGAGGATATGGCGCCTCACATTCTGTGTGCCAACGTACAGGTCCCTGCACATGGTGTTGCCGACTTGTGCATGCAGCCGAACGATGCCCATTCCCGACAAGTATTCCAGGCAGGCCAGCATTTTAATTATAGAATGATAGACGGACCCAACCCAAACCCTTTATATTACATCATGAACTGGAATATCTTCAGGACACACAATGTTACCATATTCCTAATTTCATTTCACTGCAGTTGTTTTAGTGTTTGCCCCACCTCTTCTTATTCCCTCATTGGGGTAATAATGTGTCATCCAATCACAGCCAAGAACAGCTGACTGTGATGATTAGAGATGAGCGAATTTCTGGTTATGAAATTCGTTTGCCATTCGTTTACTGGTAAAAGGTGAATTGCGTTATGGATTCTGTTACCACGGACCATAACGCAATTCTATGCTGAATACATAACGGGGTGCCTTTAGAGGCACTGCATTATTCATTCTGTCATCATAGAAGTCTATGGGCTGCATAACAGATCCGTCCCGTTTCCGTTATTCAGGAAAGGACTTCCCTGCAAAATGGAAACGGAACAGATCCGTTTTGCAGCCAATAGACTTCTATTATGACAAATTCCACCACAGAATTGCGTTATGGTCCGTGGTAACAGAATCCATAACGCAATTCACCTTTTACCAGTAAACGATGAATGAACGAATTTTAAAATATGAAATTCGCTCATCTCTAGTGATGATGTCACACTGGGTGATACATTATAGCAGCAGGCTATGATTTGTTGCTACAGCCACATGACATGACATCTCTATGGACAATATCCCTATGAAGCAAAGTTATTGTGGAGGGGTAGATAAGTATTAAGGTATGTATAATAAGTAACATATTATTTTTGTACATTGTGCTACAAGGAATACATTTCATAGGTCTCAAATTGGATCACAAATAAAAAAAAATTGCAAACCATGAAGAACTTTACCTGCTAAATGCCAGAATATCCAGTATCTCCTGCAGAATTTTTAAATTGTTAGTAAAGCCTCATGCACATGACGATATCTGGATCCACAAAATTGGGATACTGGCCGCGTGCATCTCGCATGCCCTACTCTATTGTAAAAATGCATATTCTTTTCCACAAAAAAGACAAGAATAGGACATGCTCTATTATTTATTTATTTTTGCGGGACGGACAGTTGGTTGCACGGATGCTGATAGCACATGGATGACATTTTTTTGCGGTCCCCTAGAAAGGAATGGGTTCACTTCCGATCCACAAAAAATGCGGACTGGATGCAGAAAAAAAATATATACATTTGTGTGCATGAGGTCTAAACTGGGCTTGATAAAACCCTAACCCTCAGTTCACACTTGCGCGTTTTACAGCGCATTCGAACGCGCTGTAAAACGCATAACCGATGCAAACCAATGCTTCCCTATGGGACTGGTTCACATTTTCACGTTTTACAGCGCGTTCGAACGCGCTGAAAAACGCCCAACGCATAAACAAGTACTTGCGCGTTTTTGACACTGAAAACGCGAGTTCGAACGCGCGTTTATGAATTTGCAACATGCTGGAAAGGCCAAACCCCAGCTCTGATTGGCCAAACTTCATATAGACAGGGATATTAGGTCATTGGACAACACTGCAGTCGATCACACAAACGCGCGTAAAACGCGCGTTTACTATTGCCAAAAACGCACACAAAAACGCGCGGAAAACGCGCGTCTCAGAAACGCTCAGGTCTGAACCCAGCGTAATAACTTAGAATTTCAGTGGCGGTTTTGTATTCGGTGGCGGTATAGCTATGTGTGGATTAGCCCCACTGAATGGGGCTAATCCATGGTTGGACCCTCGGCAATTGTTTATGCAAATCCATGGCAGAAATCTAAGGATTAGACTTGGTTTTCTGCCGCGGATTCTATGGCAGATTTTTAATCAGTCATAAACGGAATCAGAATTTCTGAATTGGATTGGATGACGGACTCGAAATTTTCACTTTACATAACCCAAAAATATCCCGTCTAGGCTGGTTTTCTTTCTTACACAGTTCACAGAATGATTACAGTAACGTAAAACATTTGTGAAAGGCATCAATCAAGAGAAACATTTACAGTATTAGGAAATACAAGGCAATGCCTTTCAGACGTATGTGCCACATCATGAGCATTGTGTGCCAGTGTTTTATTACTATGTAAATGTGAAATCGCTGGTGAGTGATGCAGGCGTATAATGTGGATATATGACGTAGTCTTAATGGTTCGGGCAGTAGAAAATGAATAGCTGACGTTTATTAAAACTACAGCATCTTATGTGTGGACAGTAAGTCAGTTTCTCTCTGTATTCCCATGGGAGCCTCAGTGTCAGCCTCAGAGGAATAAATAGAGAAGTAACTGACTTCCTGTCCTGTTGAGTTGGTCACATGACACAGCTGAGGATCAGAAGGGAGGTTATAACTCACAAATACAGTCACTGGTAAGAATATTACCTTATCATATACCTTTCCAACAGGTCGGAGCATACACATTTTTATGGGAGTTCTTCTTTAACCTATTGTTCACTTGGATTTCTACAACGCCAGACACCAACATCATGTGTCCCGATTGTCAAGACTTGAGGTGCCTGATTTATAAGGCATAAAATAACATTAGTAACCTATTCAAACCTGAGGAAAGCTACTAAATAAATGTCAACATATCAGGTGACAGGTGCTAGTAAACCCATACTTCTTGGTACACACCAGAGACTTGAGTTCTGTAGGATATATATTGAGTGTAAATATGTATTAGCATCATCAGGAGGCTTTGATTTTGCCTTCCCACGTGGCCTGTTTATATGATACATGAAAATTACCTATAGTTTTCGACAATCTACATGAGGGCTTCCAATCACCTAGACTTTTACTACAGCGAATGGAAGATTGCACTCTGCTGTGAACGCTGCCATTACTAATCAGTACGGATTTCAGTATGGTGGTGTAAGCCATGCGCGATGCTGGAGAGGGCACATTCAGAAATATTATATAACGGTATATATGTGAAAATGTTCTCAATAAAAAGCACTTACTGGAAACCAAACTAGTAACAATCTGCTATTTTGTCCTGAATATTATATTCAAATTACCTTAAATTCAACTAAAATTAAATTATCCCATGACTAATGTAACATAGTATATAAGACCAAAAAAAGGACATTTGTCCATCCAGTTCGGCCTGTTTCCTACAGGTTGATCCAGAGGAAGGCAAAAAAACCTTGTGAGGCAGAAGCTTATTTTCCCCACTTGAGGGGAAAAAAATAAAAATCAGGCATCGTATGGGACATGACAATCTCTTTCTAAGGCTACAAGCACATGACCGTTGCCTGCCTCCGTGTCCGCTCCTCCTTGAAATTTTGCGTCCGTCAAAAAAAAAGGATGACGGACCGTTTTTTTTGACGGATCCGATTTTTATGGCAGATCCATTGTAAAAATGTCTATCCTTGTCCGCAAACGTGAAAAAAATAGGACATGCACTATTTTTTTGACGGCATGAAAACACGGATCACAGATGCGGATCAAAAACGGTTGACCATCCGCATTTTTTGACGGACCCATTGAAATGAATAGGGAAGCATCCTATCCGTGAAAAAAAACGGAACGGACGCGGAAACAAACAACGGTCGTGTGCATGGGGCCTAACAAAGCTAGAACCAGCCCTGTACTGAACATGGATCCAGAGATCTCCCCATTCATTGCTCTGCTAGATTTATATCAAGCTGACAGCTCAAGGGGGGTGTCTTTTCTGCTGCAACTCAGGGGATGTGTCCATGCTCTCCCTATCACAGCTCAGGGGGTGTGCCCATGCTCTCCCTATCACAGTTCAGGGGGTGTGCCCATGCTCTCCCTATCACAGCTCAGGAGGCAGTTGAAGGATGAAACTGAGCATGTGCGGCCATCTCAGTGAGCAGGACAAAGAAATAAGAAAAAAACAAACTGCAGGTGACGCTATACAGATACATTTTATTGAATGTCAGTGGGTATGCTAAATCAGATCCAGGTGCTGAAAACTGTAGAATATTTTTATGTGACAACCCCTTTAAATTACATTACATTAAATTTAAATTCACCATTTTCTGCATCCTCGCAGAATTCCACATTCAGTAGCGCTGTCTCATCTGGTTGGGGAAGATATCACAGTTCATCCTGCGCCTCCTGGTTCAGGTCTATACTGTCAAAGATGCAGAACTGTTTGGAGGTTTATACGCCACACATATGTTGCAGAAATATCTGTGACTATTCCAAAGGCATCATTTGGAACTCCTGTTAACAGGCCCGCTCACCGACACGCTTGACAACTCGCCCAGAATGCCCGGAAAGGTTCCTGGAAAACTGGGGAGACCTTCTGGACTCCTGGACTTTGACCATGAGCTCCAACTGTATGTGGCACCAGGAGGCCGTTTCGTTTGAGGCAGCGCCTGCTCCCATACCCGCTCTGAAGGGGACATGACGCATCATGTAAAGGGGCGTGGTGTGTCACATAAAGGGTTGTGACATTTGCAGGAACGGGGTGGAACCTTATAAAGGGGTGTGTCCACACCCTTAAAAATGGTGATGCGCTTCGCTACCCACACTTTTAGCAATCCTGCACGCCATCTTCACAAAGCTGTCAAGTGCGCTCACGTACCACTTATAATACCCGGTGTCTTCTGATGCGGCAGTGGGGCCCGATAGATGCTGTGAGAATGTAACCCATGGCATCTGGTATACACAGGGACGGACTGGCCACAGACCCTACAGGGAAATATCCCAGGGGGTCAATGCCCCACTCTCTGCCCCTGGCCGGGTACATGATGAGCTCTTAACACTGTGAGAATCAGGTACTCATGTACCCAGCCAGCGACCTCACATGCCGCCACAAATTGGCCGCAGTATATTGTGCTGCGCTTTGGTTCTGCTGGGAGCGTATTCTGCGCTTTGGTATTTATGACTCCGTCTACTTGTGTTGTCCCGCGGTTTGTCAGTTTGGACCAGCGTATAGCATGGGGCCACTTTAATTTTTTTTCCAGCCTCACTTTAAAGGGGTTGTCCCAGAAAAAACATTCTACAGCAGAGATGCTCAACCTGCGGCCCTCCAGCTGTCGCTGAATTACAACTCCCAGCATGCTCTAATAGCTTACTGGGAGTTGTAGTGTTGCAACAGCTGGAGGGCTGCAGATTGGGCATCCCTGTTATACAGTTTTTCGAAACAGCACTAGGTCCGAATACAAGCGGCCAGCTTGATATAAATCTAATAGAGCAATTAATGTGGAGATCTCTGGATCCATGTGAGGTACAGGGCGGGTTCTAGCTTTGTTAGAAAGTAAGAGATTGTCATGGACTATATGATGTCTGATTTTTATTTTTTACATTACTCATGGGATAACCCCTTTAAGTTCTCAGTCCACCACCGTGTATACATTGATATACCTGCTACATAAAGCTAGCCACTGAAAAAATATATATATACCGTGCAGTGTAAGTTTTTTTTACAATGGTGGCCATGCAGTTGACACATCAGAGCTTTATATTTGGCGCATGTGAGATTTATCTCACTGAACATAAACAGGAAAATTGTTGTTAACAGCGTTATGGCCTCCATGATAACATATTCTTATTTTCACATATTTCATATTGGGCGCAGTATTTCTAGTGTAGACATAACCGTTTTTTGACAGAAAAATAACATTTTTGGTTTCATAATTATCCATCTATCACCTCCAGTTTTAGTAGACTTATTTTTATTTGACTATATATGGGTTTTTGGGAAAGAAAACCTGTCAGCCTGTCATCCAGTACATTAGTAGCTATGCCTGCTAACAAAAGGCTATGACGGGCTGCAGGGCTGCAAGGCAGGTTTCTTTTTTTACCTCAGGTATCTGCCTGAAGTAAACTGAGAAACGATAGTCAAAAAAAAAAAAAAGACATTCAAAACTTTATTTAAACAAACAGTGACAACATTGAAATAGACTGTTGCCTAGTAGTCTATAGCAACCAATCGGGGCCAATCTTTCATTGTAATGGTGCAGCAAGGACAAGGGCACATTGGCGGGGGGCATTTTTTGTGGAATAAAAACCATATATATGCCATAATTTGCGACTTTTTGAGATTCGGGGCAGAGCTTAGCAGAGACTATGACAGATGGCTGGATTGACTATAACTTGTACCAGAAACTGGCGCACATTATAACTCAGGTATCTGCCTGATGTAAACTGAGAAACGATAGACTGAAGAAAAAAAAAAGACATTCAAAACTTTATTTAAACAATCAGTGACAACATTGGAATAGACTGTTGCCTAGTAGTCCATAGCAACCAATCGGGACCAATCTTTCATTGTAATGGTGCAGCAAGGACAAGGGCACATTGGGGGAGGGGGGGGGGTATTTTTTATTGTGGAATAAAAACCTTATATATGCCATAATTTGCGACTTTATGAGATTCCGGGCAGGGCTTAGCGGAGCCTATCACAGATGGCTGGATTGACTATAACTTGCACCAGATACTGGCGCACATTATAGCTCAGGTCTATGCCAGTCCCTGTCTGGAATAGATTTGACTGTCTGGCGCAGAGTGGCAGAAATGCACCTAATTTATAAAGCCGCATCTCACTCCAGCACACAGGGGATCATGACTGGTGTATGGGAACGCCATTCTTGACAAATCTTTCCCACTGTCATAGCAGTAGTTCCTAGTTGCAAAGTGTCCTGAATGTGTAGAGACTGTCCCTGAATTTCAGAGACAGCACCGGCAAATTCGGGCTGTCTCGGGCCAAAACAATGGAGGGGTTATCATTAGCCCTGCTTATTTTTAGGCCCGAGACAGCCCGAATTCTTCCAGGCAGAGTTGGAGCATTCCCAGGTTTTGAAACCTAATCATTGCTAAATATGGTAATTGGGATACCAAGGCAACATGTGTGACTTTCCGGTGTACATAAGGACAACACACTAGTGAAGTACATTGTATAGATGTATATGTACCACAGTACGTGTGCATGAAAGTGTAAGCAGGATAACCCAGGCAATTTTAGGCTCTGTTCGCGGAGCCTTGTATACCCCCGACAAAAGGTTGTGATGTATATTGGCACACAGTGGTATACGGCATACTTACCAACTTTAAAATAGAACAGTAGGCCTCGCCCCAGGAATGGGCCCAAACTATGCAGGACCGCCCGTATGTGGATGGATTTTACATAAGACTTGCCTATTTTTGAACCACGACAGCCCAAAGTGAGGCCTCATGCATACAAGCGTAGTTTGTGACAGATATGGATGCGGACCCATTCATTTCAACATGTCCTGTCCGTTCCACGGCCCTGCAAAAAAAAAAAAAAATAGAACATGTCCTATTCTTGTCAGTTTTGTGGGAAGCCCCCCTTTTCTGGCCAAGGACAGCCTGAATTTGCAGGGACTGTCTCTGAAAATTTTGAACTTTCATGTACAGTTAAAAAAAAAAGGTATGCTGACTCATACCTTCCTGGTATATACTAAAAGGAATATACAAGAATAGGACATGTTCTGTAATTAGAGAAATGGCCACTCGGATGCGGACCCCATAGAAATGAATAGGAATAGCGTCTGAATGAGGATCAGAATGCATAATGCATATTTAAACAGCCTTAACCCTCAGGGTGGGTTCACATATGCGTCATATATTCCGTTATACTGTTCCGTCTTACATAACGGAACAAGACGGAACTGTTATTTGTGCCCATAGAACTCTATTAGGACGGATCAAAACGGAACCCTTTAGAGGCATTCTGTTCTTAAATCGCGTTGTTTTCCTTTATAGCCCTGTTATAACGGAATGGTGTAACAGAATATACAATGCATATGTGAACCTACCCTCACCTGTCTACCTCTGCGCTCCAGCAATGCGCGCTTCCATCTGTATTGATGGAAGCGCTCATTGCTTCTGGCCTCTGGCAGCTGTGCTGTAGGCCCCCGCAGGAGCTGTGGGCCCTGGGACTAAAAGTAATATTTAAGTATTTTCATTTTCTTAATTCCCAGAGGACCCCTTTAACTGTGGTTACCTGGTCACGTGATCTCCAGTCTGACCAGTAGTACTGAGGCTGCTCCCTGGATAGACTGGATGTCGGTCTTTCCTGTGTGGCTGACTTTCTGTAAACTACAAGATTATATCAGAATCTTTTAAATCTCTCCTGGCGGCTCTCAGGCACTTTCCCACCGACTCTACCCTCTTTCTTGCTTTGTATTTCCCCCTATGCATAGAGTGTTGTTAAAAATATAATTTTGTCTTATCAAGGGGAAAGAAGGTGCAGAGATATAGTACATACAATGGTTAGATGCCGAGTTATAAAACTCTGCTGACTCACAAAAATTGTCTATACTTTCTGTGTGTGCTGTGTGCAGAATCTCCAGTGTATTTCTATGATCTGCAACTTCACACTGCTCTACTTGCCTTCTGTTTGTAAGAGTCATCAGGTAGAAACCTATCACAGGCAGGAGGCAGGGGAGACAGATATTGGAGCTCTGCAGGACCCGGTCTTGTCTATGAATTCATCTGTAAAGGGCATCTGTCAGTAGAACTGTCCCTATGAAATAGGCTGACTCGTTGCATGTACGCTTGGCAGCTGAAGACATCTGTGTTGGCCCCATGTTCATATGTGCCCGCTTTGCTAAGAAAAATGATGTTTTAATATATGGAAATGAACCTTTAGGAGCAATGAGGGTGTTGCCATTACTCCTACCGTACTGCGTCTGTGTCGGATACTGAAGCACACAGCGCAGTGTGAGACTTTAGGAGAAGTCAGGTGCATCAAAGTGCAGAGGGCACAGCAGTTACAGAGAGAGCAGAGCCTCTAGGTGTAATGGCAACGCCCCCGTTGCTCCTAGAGGCTCATTTGCATATATTAAAACTTCACTTTTATCAGTAATGCGGGCACATATGAACATGGGACCAACACAGATACCTTCAGCCACCAAGCTCACATGCAACAGTTTAGCCAGTTTCATAGGTACCAATCTGCTGACAGATGTCCTTTAATATGTAAAGAGACTTCAAGATGGAGCTTTAATTTCAGTCTGTATTTTCTGGGATAACGGTACATATTTATATAAGCTTGCCGCACATGTATTATAAACTATTTCTTAATCTCTATAACCTAAATACTGGACCTGTGAGCAATGTGGCATACATGTGTACATCGAATTACACCCATCCAGTTACTCAGCTCAGATGACCTACTCAGTCACCATGAAATGTCATTCTCTATTACTTTCTGGTCATCTAAAAAATTCTACATGTTTCAATTGGTTTCTGCGGTGATCAAAGGATTCTTACCTGCTCAATCCACCGCATGCTATACAAAACACACAATGGAAGAATCATATTTTTTGGGGATGAATTCAATATGCAGATAGCTGGGCCTACAAGAATGGCTGTCATTACAAGTAGTATTTGTCAGGAATTTACCTGGCCACGATCCAGTGCCGGCTCTTCTAGGAGGTTTGTTCTGTTGACGAGCCAAGCTCTGGCTGGTCAACCTATTTGTGAGCCTGGGCGCTGAGCCAAGGAGATTCCTACCTCGGTATCCAATCCCAAAGCCAGGTGGGGATTTAAGTCCAGCACTGACTTTGCCTTTACTTATTATTTTTATTCCTGGCTCCAGTTTTCAGCTCGGTGTTAGTCAGCTTTGCATTCCTGTTAGATCTTCTTGTGTACTTACTTCAGCTTGCTTCTGTATTAATCCCTTGTTTTCTTGATTTGGCTTCTACTGACCCTTCTGGCTTAGACTATGTGGCTTGTTTTGGGATTAATCACTGAAACTAGATGAGAAAGTTTGCGTCCCACGTGTTATAACTATCACTGCCTTTAGGCACGTTGTTAAAGGCAGTGATAGTTGTTTCTGGATTAACCCCTTGTCTAATGATTTGATTCCTGTTGTCTCTCCTGGCATTGACTTTTCTACTGCTATCCCTTGGTATCATATAAGTCTGTTAACTGTGAGCTCATGCCTATTGTCCGCCGCCTTACTTCGCAGACATAACCTGGGTTCCTAGCAGCCAATTCCAACATGCCGCAGCTCTGGCTCTGATGAACACCTAGGTTTAGCCTTAGGCTACTTTCACACTGCCGTTTCTGGGTCCGTTTGTGAGATCCGTTTCAGGGCTCTTCCAAGCGGCCCAAAATGGATCAGTTTCACCCCAATGCATTCTGAATGGATAAGGATCCATTCAGAATGCATCAGTTTGGCTCCGTTCCGCCTCCATTCCGCTCTGGAGGCGGACACCAAAATGCTGCTTGCAGTGTTTTGGTGTCCGCCTGACGATGTAGAGCCAAACGGATCCGTCCTCACTTACAATGTAAGTCAATGGGGATGGATCCGTTTTCATTGACACAATATGGTGCAATTTAAAACGAATCCGTCCCCCATTGACTTTCAATGGTTTTCAGGACGAATCCGTTTTGACTTTGTTCATGATAATGGAAACGGATCCGTTCTGAACGGACACAAGCGCTTGAATTATCGGTGCGGATCCGTCTGTGCAGATACAAGACAAATCCGCACCAAACGCAGGTCTGAAAGTATCCTTAGATCTACTAACTGGAGTGGTAAAGGAAGATAAATAGCAGATTTTGACCTTGCTTGTGGTGGTCTCGGTGGTTGCCTGTTCTCTGTATTCTTCCTTACCTCACCTCTGTTTCATAGCAGTATCAAGCTAGTAAGCATTACGCCCTATTGAAACAGGCTCTATAACAATTCCATAAGGTAATATTATTTTTATAAAATAACAACTAAAAGAAGCCTCATATGAAGTGACCAGTATTATAATTGATGCGTGAGAGTTGTGGGGCAGATTTTAGGTTGGGGCTCAAGAGCTTCAGGTTCCAAATATCCAGTATATAATTAGAGTATACATTTTGACGGGTGGAGATGTAAGTGTCTGGTAGCATTTTCTCCAAGTGAATTGATACAAGTAGCATCTAATTTGCTTTTGACATTGTTTACCTGTAAATTATTTCTTCCATCGCTGTGACATTATCCTCAGTTCACCTGCACATACATCTGAACTTGGACAGTCTCCAGAGTTAGAAATAGTTGAAATGAGATCAGTTCATTCCGTTCTGTCGTTTCCTGTGGGGTGAGAAAAAAATCAATTTATAAAATTGGGGAGATTGCAGCTTTCATTTATAAGACATTTTATGATTTTCTGGTCTCCGAAGCTAATGATTATTATTACTCTCACTGTGTTCCCTTTACTTGAGCTTCGAACGAGACTGCAACAGATAAACAGAGCTTTTCACTTGATTTGTGCAATGAAAACAGAAATTGATTCTATAATGAGAAAATAAAGCATGAAATGTGTTTGTTTTTTTCTTTTTGGTTTAACCCTTTGTGGACAGAAATGCCTTAGCTCCACTTTTCTGATATTAAGAAGTCGCACATTATGGGGCGTGCCATATTTATGCCACAATTTCCAGCTTTTCAAGCTGTAAAAGGGCAGTTCTTAGCAGGAGGATCTGAGCCTCTGGGCCCCATAGGTTTCACTATTATTGGTGTAAGTTACAGCTCATGCTGACCCCTAGCTGGCGCAGATTTGAGTTTCGGGCACACTAAGGCCCAAAGAAATGCCTGATGTGCCTACTTTTTTAAGAGGCATCTGCCTAAAAAATGAGGCGCCTCTTACTCCAACACACAGGAGATCAAGACTGGCATAAGAAATGGCGGGCTTGATAAATCTCCCTTATTGTTTTCTTGCAGATCACAGGAACAATCTGATATTTATTCAGTGTAGACATTTCCTTACAATGACTTTATACATGCAAAGTTACTGTATGTGGCTACAATTGGAATGAATAACAGAAACTGCATTTTGCGGGTTTTGCATTGACCCATGGCGGTCAAACTGCAGTGTAGCAAAACAGATCAGTAATCAGAAAATAGCAAGCATCCATTGGATAAAGCAGATTTTCATTGGTTCTAAATCACTGCTCCAATTATGGCTCAGGAGGGTTGGCAATCTTATATGACCATCTATAATCATGGCGTGGCCTTGTGTAGTGGAAAGCAATATCCTCGGATGTACAGAGCTGTGATACTTTACCTATTGAAGTCTATAGGGCTGCACTGTATTTGAGGTACCCGCTTTGACAAAATCTAAAATAAATAAATAACGCACCATAAAGGAATGATAGAATGAAACTTTCTATATGTGAATGTAATGATACAGTATAAGAGGGAAAAGATACGTTCATTGGGGGACACTGTACCCTGTAAAACCATGTTGGCCACCTCTTTAGCCTGGATAAAAGATAAGATGCGGTTGGGCATGGAAGCATACAGGTTCCCTATGGTATCTTGCAGTACATTTGCCCACAGATGTTGCAGCTGGGCCTGTAGATCCTGCACCCTTGTAGGTTGCTGAAGCTGATGTCCCAGCTAGTCCCATAAATACTCAATCGGCGATAAAGCTGAGACCGGGCAGGCCAAAGAAGTGTAGCAGTTGGGACAGTGTGTCACTCCAAAACAAAGGCAGGATTGAAGTGCTCACCAGGAGGCCTCCATGCTCGAACCCGTCATTGGATCCCAAACAGAACCTGGATTTGACGCTAAAGATGACATGGTTCCAGTCCATAGCAGTCCAAGTTTCTTGTTCATAACACCACTGCAAACAAAGGTGGCGGTGGCTGTCAATAGAGGACACGTAATAGGTGCCACCAAATGGTTGTTGGTGAATCACATGATCCTCTCTACTGGTGGTCTGTCTGGGGCATCCGGAGTCTGTTCGCTGTGTGCATGCAACACCTCCTAAGGCCTCATGCACACGGCCATTCGGGTCCGCGTGCGAGCCGCATATTTCGTGGCTCGGCCGCGGACCCATTCACTTCAATGGGGCCGCAAAAGATGCAGACAGCACTCCGTGTGCTGTCCGCATCCGTTGCTCCGTTCCGTGCCCCCGCAAAAAAAATATAGCATGTCCTATTCTTGTCCGTTTTGCGGACGAGAATAGGCATTTCTATAATGGGCTGCGTTCCGTTCCGCAACGCAGATCAGCTTTCGTGTTTTGCGGATCCGCGATTTGCAGACCGCAAAACACCGACGGTCGTGTGCATGTAGCCTAACAGATAGGTCAGAACGACCTAGATGGCGAGAACTTCATTGAAACGACCAACCTGCTTCTTGCAGTCCAGTGATGGCCTCTCAACTGGGCGAAATGTCTTTCAGGGCATTGTAAAGGGAGGTCAAGCAGTCAGTGATCTCTCACAGAGGTACACTACCCAAAAGTAGCTTCTGAGAGCTTTTTTACAGGGCAGCGGGGGAAACGCTTTTACTCCCTCTTGTGGGAAGACCCAGTATCTAATCAGACCACACCTGAAATGATTTACACATCTGCCTGAGACATAACTGCATGCCAAGTTTTTCAGCGCTCTAACATTTCTATATGGATGTGTTATTTATCTTCTTTTTTCAGTGAGTGTACATGGAGGTCTTTTCTGCCAGAATTATTTTTTTATCATATTCCATTCAAAGCCATATTACATACAGTGCCATACAGAAACACAATACAGCAATGAGCAGAGTGTTCAGGGGACTCTGTGCCTCTGTGAAAGCTCTGTGCCCATAGCTCTGACGTGTGCTCGAGGATTTATAGATACGGCAGATGTACAGATTTTTTTCACTAAACTAATGAACAATTTCAACAATTCTTTGTCTGCTGTTAACCTGAAGTATGCCAAATATTACTTCAATACTGCAACTTTCATCAAAAGCACCATCCAAACAAAAATCTCCAAATATTATCTTTCCAGCCTCCAAATCAAGATTGGGTCAGCCGGATGTCCTGTCCATGGGCGGCTTTAGGCTCTGAGCAGGGGCGTAGCTATAGGGGGTGCAGAGGTAGCAGTCGCTACCGGGCCCAGGAGCCTGAGGGGGCCCAAATACACTTGTGCCGCATAATAAGACACACAAAGCACTGAGGGAAGGGGGGCCCAAGATGAACTCTTGCACCAGGGCCCATGAGCCGTCAGCTACGCCCCTGGCTCTGAGCAATGTACACCGGTCTGCAGGGATGTAAACAAGTGTTGCGTTTAGGTGCACACCGCATTTGTAATAATGTTCGCCAGGAAGTGACGTGTGCAGCTGTGACCCCTTCAAGCACATCCGGAGATCGGGCTCAGTTCCTCTCCGGTATGATGAATCCCATAGGCCCCTTTTACATGGGCGAGTTTTCCGCGCGGGTGCAATGCGTGAGGTGGACGCATTGCACCCGCACTGAATCCGGACCCATTCATTTCTATGGGGCTGTGCACATGAGCGGTGATTTTCACGCATCACTTCTGCGTTGCGTGAAAATCGCAGCATGCCCTATATTGTGCGTTTTTCACGCAACGCAGGCCCCATAGAAGTGAATGGGGCTGTGGGAAAATCGCAAGCATCCGCAAGCAAGTGCGGATGCAGTGCGATTTTCCCGCATGGTTGCTTAGCAACGTGACCAGATCTTTATTATTTTCCCTTATAACATGGTTATAAGGGAAAATAATAGCATTCTTAATAAAGAATGCATAGTAAAATGAGGATGAAGGGGTTAAAAATAATAAAAGTTAACTTACCTTAGCCACTTGATCGCGTAGTTGCGATCTGTCTTCCTCTTCAAGCTTCAGGTACCAGATAAAGGACCTGTGATGACGTCACATCACATGGTCCAATCACATGGTCCATCTTACCCTGGTGATGGACCATGTGATTGGACCATGTGATGTGACGTCATCACAGGTCATTTAGCTGTTAGTTAAAGCATGAAGAGAGAGGACAGATCGCAACTACGCGATCAAGTGGCTAAGGTAAGTCAAGTTTTATTACTTTTTACCCCTTCATCTTCATTTAACAATGCATTCTTTATTAGGAATGCTATTATTTTCCCTTATAACCATGTTATAAGGGAAAATAATCAATTCTCCAGAATGCTCTAACCGAAACCGGACTTCAGTGATGAAGTCCGGCTTCGGGTCTGGGTACCAAACATGGTGATTTTTCACACGCGCATGCAAAACGCATTACAAACGTTTGCACCCGCGCGGAAAAATCGTGCATATTCCCGCAACGCACCCGCATCCTATCCGGGCGTCAAACATGACGCCCGTGTGAAAGAGGCCATAGTTTTATATCACACAGGTGATGTGCTGGATGTCAGATAGCAGCCAGCCTTAGGGCTCATGCACACGGCCGTTGCGGTCCCCAATGCACGAGCAACATCCGTGCGGTTGCCGCAGACGGATCCAGACCCATTCAACTTGAATGGGTCCGGATCCGTCCGCACCGCAAAAAAATAGAACATGTTCTATTTTTTTGCATTGCAGAGGCACGGACAGAAACCCCATGGAAGCACTCTGTAGTGCTTCTGCGGGGTTCAGTGCCTCCGTTCCGCACAGCACCTTCTAGATTCACTTAAATGGGTCTACTTCTGTAATGCGGTGCACAAACAGACTGCAGCGGAGACCTAATCCCATTGCGTCACAGACCGAATCCAGCGGCGAGGGCAGGTGAGTATCATCAACTGATATCAAAGGGTCTGCCACGTCTAGTGATCTGATTATGGCCTCATGCACACGACCGTTGTTTGATTCCGTGTCTGTTGCTCCGTTTTTCGTGATTTTCTGCGGACCCATTGGTTTTCAATGGGTCCGTGGAAAACTCGGAAAATGCACCGTTTGTCCTCCGCGTCCGTGGTCCGTGATTCCAGTCCATCAAAAAAATATAACCTGTCCTATTCTTGTCCATGAAAAACGGTTCACGGACCCATTCAAGTCAATGGGACCGTGAAAAAATGCGGATGGCCATCCGTGTGTCATCCGTGTTCCACGTCCGTTTTTTTTTGCGGATCCCTTGGCAGGCACTTGGCAAAATTGTCAGCCTGTCTTTTGGTAAAATCTTTTGGGTCATGTCCGCTAAGAAAAAACGGAAGACACACGGAAACACAACGGAAGGCAAAAACGGACACGGATCACTGAACAACGGAACCCCTTTTTGCGGACAGCATAAAAAAACGGTCGTGTGGATGAGGCCTATCTCTTGGGTAAGCCTTTTAATAATACTGGGGGCACTAATGGGCCGGGGGGGGGGGCATTTGATGTTTAGGGAGTATAACAAGGGCATTGCAGGGGTGAGAATTTAAAAAAACGAAAAGCCAATTGAATTAATCCGTTTGTAACGTGGGGGTATTAACAGGTGTTAAAAGCGGATGCAAAACGGTCATTAAACGGTCATTTTTTTTTGGGGGGGGGGTTTGACATTGAAAAGAGTCAGCTAAAAATGGGTAAACTGTCAGTTTTTCATGGTTATTTTGTAACCGCATGGATCCATTGTCTGTCCGTCTATCCGTTTTTAACATCCATTTCCAACAGATGATGAAAATAGATACATTTCATAGAATTTTTTAACCCCCAACCCCTGCAGTGCCCCCGGTATATATTATGTCCCCCCACATTGCCCCCAGTATTTTAAATGATCCCCATATATATTATGCCCCCACATGCAGGTATGCGATGTAAGTGATGGGTTGTATGTGCTGTGTTAGGTATGTGATGTGAGTAATGCATGTGTCGTATGACCCCAATGATACATATGATGCATGTGTGATATCATGTGATGGATGTGGTTATATATATGTACACACACAACTGTTTGATGTCACATGTGTGTTGTATGTGATGTGTTACATGTCGTGTGCTTTCATAGAACACTCTTAAAGCCATCCAGATCCTCTTCAGGCAGGATAGGGTTAAGTGGCTCACGAGGCCAGTGAGACGTCTGTGGAGGGGAGTAGCTGAGGATCTGCCGCAGACAAGATGATTAAGAGTTGTAAACCGGAGAGCCGCGGGCAGGGAATGTGAAGAGATGAAGGCTAGGGACAGGCCTCGGCAGGAGCCAAGTGGCGACGATCGGGGCTGAGCTGGGTGGTGCGGGTAGGGCCCGGGGGGTGGGGGTGCGGGCAGGGCCCCGGGATGACACAGGATACAGTAGGGGCGGGGCCGCAGACTCCTGGCGCCGGGCGCTCGCGCTGAGGACGGCCGCTTTACACGCGAGAGGGCGCCGGTCCCAGTCCTCGTCAGGGCGGTGACTGCGCTAATCCCGGCGGAAAGTGCCAGCGGGTGAAGCCTTCGTCTGCTTTCCACCCTGCGCCACACGTTATATGTACGGTGTGATACACCGCGGCTGCAGGAGAGGGCAGTGCCCGGCTCCTCACCACAGGCTCCGGTATCTGTCCTGGACACTGCTCCTAGGGCCACGGCAGAGCTGTTTGAATGCTGGCAGTGGGCACCATTGTAACCCCAGAGCTGTGACACTAGGGTCACCCCAGAGCTGTGACAGTATGGTCATCCCAGAGCTGTGACACAATGGTCACCCCAGAGCTGTGACACCATGGTCACCCCAGAGCTGTGACACCATGGTCACCCCAGAGCTGTGACACCATGGTCACCCCAGAGCTGTGACACCATGGTCACCCCAGAGCTGTGACACCATGGTCACCCCAGAGCTGTGACACCATGGTCACCCCAGAGCTGTGACACCATGGTCACCCCAGAGCTGTGACAACATGGTCACCCCAGAGCTGTGACACCATGGTCACCCCAGAGCTGTGACACAATGGTCACCCCAGAGCTGTGACACCATGGTCACCCCAGAGCTGTGACACCATGGTCACCCCAGAGCTGTGACACCATGGTCACCCCAGAGCTGTGACACCATGGTCACCCCAGAGCTGTGACACCATGGTCACCCCAGAGCTGTGACACAATGGTCACCCCAGAGCTGTGACACCATGGTCACCCCAGAGCTGTGACACCATGGTCACCCCAGAGCTGTGACACCATGGTCACCCCAGAGCTGTGACACCATGGTCACCCCAGAGCCGTGACACCATGGTCACCCCAGAGCTGTGACACTATAGTCACCCCAGAGCCGTGACACCATGGTCACCCCAGAGCTGTAACACTATGGTCACCCCAGAGCTATGACACCATGGTCACCCCAGAGCTGTGACACTATGGTCACCTCAGAGCTGTGACACTATGGTCACCCCAGAGCTGTGACACAATGGTCACCCCAGAGCTGTGACACCATGGTCACCCCAGAGCTGTGACACTATGGTCACCCCAGAGCTGTGACACCATGGTCACCCCAGAGCTGTGACACCATAGTCACCCCAGAGCTGTGATACTATGGTCACCCCAGAGCTGTGACACCATGGTCACCCCAGAGCTGTGACACCATGGTCACCCCAGAGCTGTGACACCATGGTCACCCCAGAGCTGTGACACCATAGTCACCCCAGAGCTGTTACACCATGGTCACCCCAGAGCTGTATGAATGATGGTCACCCCATAGCTATGACACCATGGTCACCCCAGAGCTGTGACACTATGGTCACCCCAGACCTGTGACACCATGGTCACCCCAAAGCTGTGACACTATGGTCACCCCAGAGCTGTGACACCATGGTCACCCCAGAGCTGTGACACCATGGTCACCCCAGACCTGTGACACCATGGTCACCCCAGAGCTGTGACACCATGGTCACCCCAGAGCTGTGACACCATGGTCACCCCAGACCTGTGACACCATGGTCACCCCAGAGCTGTGACACCATGGTCACCCCAGAGCTGTGGCACCATGGTCACCCCAGAGCTGTGACACTATGATCACCCCGGAGCTGATCATAGTGTCAGTGGTATATGAATGAGCTGTGACACTATGGGGCGATCTATGAATGCTGGCCTACCATTGTCACCCCAGAGTTTGCAAATTCAGTCACCAGCCAAAAAAAAATTCAGCTGTAAGGAGCCATAGGACTTTTTTTTTGCAACTTTTCCAAGGCTGCAGTCATGGACAGACAGGGAAATGAAAGTGGCCCTGGAAAAAAAAAAAAACTAAAAGTGGCCCCATGTTGTAGTTAGGTCTAAATTGAAAGAAGATGGGGCAACACAAGTAGTCACGAACAACAAAACTAAGCAGGGGCCTGCTGCCCCCACCACAGTGTTCAGGAGCGCACTTGCAGCTGTTGGTCAGGAGCATAAGTGCCTGATCCGACTAGCATTCATGAAGGGTTCATGCACATGGCATTAGCCTTTTTCACGGTCCGCAAATTGCGGATCTGCAAAATATGGATGCCGGCCGTATGCGTTCCGCATTTTGCAGAACAAAACATTCTGCCATCTATAGAACAGTCCTATACATGTCCGTTTTACTAACAAGTATAGGACATGTTCTGTTTTTTTGCAGGTGCAGCGGAATAGACATACGGATGCGGACAGCACACAGAGCGCTGCCCACATCTTTTGCGGCCCCATTGAAGTGAATTGCTCCGCATCCGACCTGCACAAAATACGGATCTGATGCAGACAAAAAATATACGTTTGTGAGCATAAGCCTTAATGCTGAGAGCATCAGATCTTTATGTACCCAGCCAGCAGCCGCAAGGAGGGCTCAAGTGGCCTCCTATGCATCTGCCCACCAGGAAATTTCCCTTATAGGGTCTAGGACCAGTCCAGCCCTGGTGGCCAGGCCTACAAGTCGCATGTCGCACATGTCTTACATTAAAGTCAATGGAGTAAGGCCCCTTTCACACGGGCGAGTTTTCCGCGCGGGTGCAATGCGTGAGGAGGACGCATTGCACCCGCACTGAATCCGGACCCATTCATTTCTATGGGGCTGTGCACATGAGCGGTGATTTTCACGCATCACTTCTGCGTTGCGTGAAAATCGCAGCATGTTCTATATTCTGCGTTTTTCACGCAACGCAGGCCCCATAGAAGTGAATGGGGATGCGGGAAAATCGCAAGCATCCGCAACCAAGTGCGGATGCGTTGCGATTTTCCCGCATTGTTGCTTAGCAACGGGACCCAATCTCTATTATTTCCCTTATAACATGGTTATAAGGGAAATAATAGCATTCTTAATAAAGAATGCATTGTTAAATGATGAGGAAGGGTTAAAAATAATAAAAGTTAACTTACCTTAGCCACTTGATCGTGTAGTCGCGATCTGTCCTCTCTTTCCCTGCAGCATCGATTATCTAAAGGACCTGTGATGACGTCACATCACATGGCCCAATCACCTGCTCCATCACTATGGTGATGGAGCATGTGATTGGTCCATGTGACCATGTGACATCATCCAAGGTCCTAATCACTATCCTCAGGCTGTGGATAGTGCTTAGGACCTTGGATGATGTCACGTGGTCACATGGACCATTCACATGCTCCATCACCATAGTGATGGAGCAGGTGATTGGGCCATGTGATGCTGTGACATCATTACAGGTCCTTTACATCTTTCAAGCTAACAGAGAGGAGGCTGGGCTTCGCGATCAAATGGACCAGGTAAGTTATGATTAGTTTATTATTTTTAACCCATTCTGCACCGGGTTCAACATTAGGGAGATGGCCAAGGGTATTATTTTACATTATAACTATGTTATAATGTGAAATAATACCAGCGGGACAATTTCTGACCCAAACATGCACTTCTGTGAAGAAGTGCAGGTTCGGGTCTGGGTACCAAAAGTGCAGATTTTTCTCCCGCGCGTGCAAAACGCATGACAGCGCTTTGCACTCGCAGGGAAAAATCGCGGCAATTCCCGCAACGCACCCGCACTGTTTGAGGGAGTGCACCCGCAACGCCCGTCTGAAAGAGGCCTAAAAGTCACTTGCAACCTGCAACAAAAATTTTTTTTGTGCTTACATTAAATATAATGAGTTTCCGATGGCCGCATTCACTATGAAAGAATATGGAAGTCTCGGGCATGCGCCGTTACTGTATAAAAGAACAGATCCAAACCTGGATTCGTTACAGATTGCGCCATAATCAATAAATCCAGGTATGGATTCCTTCTTTAATACACTTCGGCATGTGCTGCTACTGAGGCTACATGCACACGACCGTTGCCTGCCTCCGCGTCCGCTCCTCCTTGAAATTTTGCGTCCGTCAAAAAAAACGGATGACGGACCGTTTTTTTTGACGGATCCATTGTAAAAATGCCTATCCTTGTCCGCAAACGTGAAAAAAATAGGACATGCACTATTTTTTTGACGGAATGAAAACACGGATCACGGATGCGGAACACAAACGGTTGACCATCCGCATTTTTTGACGGACCCATTGAAATGAATGGGGAAGCATCCAATCCGTGAAAAAAAACGGAACGGACGCGGAAACAAACAACGGTCGTGTGCATGGGGTCTTACAGTAACTTCCACAGTCTTGCGTTACTTGCGGTCTTGCTCGTTCGGTTGCGGCAAGGGAAATACATTACACAGTGAATGCTGCAATTGCAAAAAGGGTTCAGATTCGTCCAAACAGGATGAATCCGAATCCACCATCTCTAATAAGAGGCAATGCAGCTAACAATTTTCAATGGTGTCGCAACTGTGACTTTTCTGCAATTTGGTTCCGTTTTTACAGGGAAATCACATCTCTAAAATAGTCGCACAACAGCAAGTTGCAGAGAAGTCCTCCTTTTTTTTTTTTTTTTTGCAGCACAACTTTTCAAATATTTGCTATCGTGCAGCCCCAGCCTTAGCGTAGTTTAATTGGAGCAATGATCACCAAATAATCATTTGTGCAAACATCTGTCCTCAGTCATTGCCCAAAGGTGCAAAGCGAGCAAACAGTAAAACTCTCGTTTGACATTCATCGCATATTTTATGCAGCCATAAAAAAGATTTTTTTTGTCAGCAGCACATCACCAGGGGAAGCGCTGCCAACACTAATTTAACTATATCAGAGGAGGGTGGGACCCAACAACTGCAGGGACGATGGTTTATTCAAACCCCTGCCGATAATTGTAACACTAAGATGAAAGTAAATGAGCGGTGATCGACCTGCGGTATTGTAGTTAGGCGCTCGTTACGGGCAGTTTATCCCCCAGTGAGTAACAACCCTTAGGCTGGTTTCACACTAGCGTTAGGCGTCTCCGGCAGGCTGCTCCGAGATGTCTGGATCACTGTCAGGTGCTAGCTGACACCCACCTATTCACTGTAATGGAGTCCGGCGGAGATCCGTCTGCAACCCGGCAAATATGCCAAGAATCGGCTGGACGAAAGCCACTGCTTGCAGCAGTTTTTTTCCAAGCAATTCTCAGTATAAGGACCGTTTTCTTTGCGTTCTGTATACGGAACCATTCATTTCAATGGTTCCGCAAAAAAACAGGTGTTTCCGTGTGCATTCCGTTTTTCCTTTCCGTGCAAAGATAGAACATGTCCTATTATTGCCCGTAAATCACGATCTGTGGCTCCATTCAAGTCAATGGGTCCGCCAAAAAAACGGAACACATACGGAAATGCATCTGTATGTCTTCCGTATCGTTTCGATGTTTGCGGAACCATCTATTGAAAATTTTAAGCCCAGCCCAATATTTTCTATGTCATTATTGTATACTGTATATGCCATACGGAAAAACGGAACCAAAATGGAAACAAAAAACGGCCCGCAAAACACTGAAAAAGCCATCCGGTCGTGTGAAAGAGGCCTAAGGGTTGTAGCCAGATCTCCGCCAGTTCCAACTACAATGTATGGTACCGCCCGGAATTCCGGTAGTGACGGATCCGGCAGGCTGTTCCCGGCCAGAACAGCCCACCAGATCTGCAAAACACACATTTTAAACAGGGCTTAGGCTCTGTTCACATGGCAACATTTGACTCCAGAGATTTAGTGTGGTTTCTGGCCCAAAAAGCTGCCAGTGGCAGCCCTGAATCTGACTCCCATTAGTTTTGTCCTTTTTCTGCACGGTTGCAGCTATAAACGGAACAGAATCCAAGCCAAATTTCTGGTGTCAAAAGGGGCCTTAGGGTGCTTTCACATGCAGCAGATTTTGTTGCAGAAATTCCTACCACTGAAAATCAGTTCCTTTGATTTGAATAGAGCATGCAGAAATCCACGTTGCTTGCTGACCGAATCCCATTCAGATAAATAGAACTGATTTTTAGCTGCAGGAAATCCTGCAAGAAAATCTGCCGTGTGTGAATGCACCTTTTAGGCTTCCCATCAGTCTAATGTAGAAGGCATTAGTCACAGAGGGAAAAAATGGGGACTTCTGGCGGCGCTTCCGAAGAACAAGGAGATGACTCTCAAAAAGTTGTGAGAAGAAGACTTTATTGGTGCAGAAAAAACGACGCATTTCAGGATCGTATTGATCCCGGCATCAGGTAATATACACTTCAGATGCGCTTCTTGTTTTTTTTTACTCGCCCTCGTTAAAAGGTCCTACCTATCTGTGCACTCTTCTTCTCTGAAGCCTACAGCAGTCTAATGTGAGGACAGCTCCCAACTTTCCCCCCAACAGATGATGTCCGAGGAGAGAAGGATCGGACAAACTGAATATTTTTGCTTGATCCCTTTTTTCTCCCAAGAGATAAGCCACCACCAGAAGTATCTAACAGAGGTTTGCTCCTCTTTCCCCATTGATAACACATACACACTTGGCCGAACGAGTGTGTGTATGGAGCAGTCGAGGGAAAGATAGCTGTTGGACAAACAATTATTCCGCCAACAGCCGTCGAATGTGTATAGCCCACTTTAGCCCTCCTGTGGACTTTAGTCTGGAGCACCAACCAAGGCTGCAACTCAATGGCAATAGGATGTTACAAAGCAATATCACATCCTGTTGTAGCTAAAAACTCCATCTTATTCGTGTGTAAATAAATATGGGATCCGCTGTGGTTGTAGGACACTGTGGTTGTGGGACACTGTAGTGGGACAAGTGACAACGACATGCCGGCTGTTCCATATCATTGTCAGCATTTGACTCTGCAGAGTAGCAAATGCTTTCAAAGTGGCCACATGTCACATACGTTATCATTAGGGATGAGCGAATCGACTTCGGATGAAACGTCCGAAGTCAATTCGCATAAAACGTTGTTCTAATACTGTACGTATGGAGGAGGAGCTGTGTACAGTATAAGAATGTATTGGCTCCGAAGAGCCGAAGTTATTGCTTCGCGAGACTTCGCGCAGTAACTTCATGAATTAATTTGTACTGTAAAAAAACATTTTCCAAACTCAGGTTTGGTACTTGAAATCGAACCCGAGTTCGGGAAATGGCTTTTTACAGTACAAATTAATTTATGAAGTTATTGCGTGAAGTTTCGCCAAGCAATAACTTCGGCTCATCGGAGCCAATACATTCTTATACTGTACGGAGCTCCTCCTCCGTACAGTATTAGAACAACTTTTTATGCGAATCGACTTTGGATGTTTCATCCGAAGTCGATTGGCTCATTCCTAGTTATCATGTAGCCCTACGCTAAACAGTTTGGGTGCTTGGCCAGAGAGGTAAGGTTTTTCAGCACACCAGAGGAAATACACTTCACTTCTGGCATGGGCATTGTGGGCTATATGTGACCTCAAGCCACTGGTTGTCTACATGGGCACTACATGTTTTATTAAAGGGGTTCTCCAGGACTACAAGATTGTGGCAGTGGCTAGTATTGCCGGTCATGAATGGGACCGAGCTGGAATACCAGGCACTGCCACTGCAAAGAGTATGGCGCTATTTGTGGTACATAATGAAGGAGATGCCGTCACTTCCCCACAGATCTGACATTGATCGTCTATCCTAAAGGTCCTTTTCTATGGGCCGGCAATTGGGGCAATTATCAGTAACCTTGCCAATAATTGCCCTGCATAATGTGCCACCAATCACCCTATGAACGTGCAAACACTCATTCTTTGGGTGATCGCATCCTTCCTATAGCACATTAAATTGTCATTTCCCTGACAGCCGATTGTCCTATGTCAACAGGGATGTGCTGCCAGGAAACAATGATTCTCTATGGGTATGAGCATGTCAATTCCACTCTCCCGTCTGCTGCTGAATCGGCCCGTGTTAAAGGGCCTTTAGGATAGGACATCAATGTCATATCCGTGGGGTAGTGACTGCATCCCCCTCATTATTTACCAGACACAGCTCCGCACTCTTAGCAGTCGTTGTGCTGATATTTCAGCTCAGTCTCATACATGACTGGTAAAGGCCCACCACCTTTGCTGTAAAACTATCAGGGTCTGATAAGAACCATTCCTGTTCTGATTTCTGCTGTCATAGAGATCCATGTGTGGCTCTAAGGCAGGGGTGTACAACCTGCGGCTCAGGGGCCACATGTGCGGCCCCCAACCATCTAGTAACAGACATGTATGTCTATGTCTTGTCGCTGCTCACATGTATCTTTTATGTATTCTCCCATTAGATGGGAGTCCTGGAAGTGTAACTATTTATGATATATACTGTATGTTCAATATGCCATAAATACAGTATTTCAGTTGGTAATACCTCTTCAAGTTTTATTTTCAGTCCTTGGAATTGGTTCAGTCTGACAATGTGGCCCCCAACCAGAGAAGGTTGTGCACTCCTGCTCTAAGGCCAGGTGTGATGCAGTTTTTGATGCGTTTTTGCAGTGAAAGCCTAAAGTGGATTGTATCCAATGCCATCTTTAGGGGGAAAAAAGACAACACTAAAATATGTTTTAGGGCTCATGCACACGAATGTGTGCCAGCCGTTCCCCCAATGCACGGGCGACATCCGTGTGGCTGCCGCAGGCGGATCCAGGCCCATTCAGCTTGAATGGGTCCGTGATCCGTCCGTTCTGCAAAAAAGTAGTGCATGCACTACTTTTTGCGGTGCAGAGGCACGGCCAGAAACACCACGGAAGCTCATGAGCGATACGGATTGCGTCAGGATCTGTTTAGGAAAAAAACTGATGGTTTTGCACACAAGTTGAATCATTTTTTTCTACGATTGCGCTCAGTGCGTGTTTTTTTCTGTCCAGATTGTATGCGTTTTTCACGCACTTGAAGAAAAACTGAAAAATAACAATCTACATCTCCTAGCAACAATCAATAAAAAAACGCATTGCATCCGGATGCCTTTTGTTTTTCACACAAGCCCCATTTACTTGTATGGAGCCAGAGCGGCATGAAAAACGCACAATACAGAACATGCTGTGATTTTTTCCTGAATGCAAAGACGATGCATTAAAAACGCATGCAAACTCATGTACACAGACCCATTGAAATGAATGAGTCAGGATTCAGTCCCGATGCTATGTGTTCACTGCACGCATTGCATCCGGACGGAAAATCGCTCGTGAGAAAGAGGCCTAACAAATGGATAATAGATAGAAGTGCTTTATAAAAGCACATGGAAATCTTCAAGCAGAGAAGTGCTCATGTGTTCTGCAGACCAGACTAGCACAGCTACGTCATCGTAGGTCTTTATATGTGATGGGTGGCAATGTGGTATATACATGGTGGCCAGATGGAAGGGAGCGTGACTTCAGGATCACACTGCATAGGGTTTGTTTGCAGTCTGTATCCATGGCTATACCTAGGTGAGCCCCATAAAAGATTATTAATTAAGAGATTATTAATGAAAATAATAGCCAGTAATATTTTATTTATACAGGATAAATGCTTCCTATGAAAGCAACTGAACATGTATTGTCATCCTCTAAATTACTAGACCTTCTACATACTAAGAGTACTTACATGTTTCATATCGGTTTGTGCAGTGTGAAAAAATTTACATTCACAATTTATATGTCGGCTTTTAAAAAATCAGCAAATAAAGCTAAATTAGAGCTTTTCCCCCATTGACTCCAGAAGGTGCTTTTATAACTTTTCAGATGAATGCCAGTTATGCTAGCAGCGCCTATCATCAATGATTGCCACAGGCCATTCCCAGGTAGTGATTATCACTAGAAGTGATCAAGATTAGGGCTCATGCACAACCGTTTGAATTTTGGGGTCCGCAAAAAACAGATTCACAAAAAATACGGATGACGTCTGTGTGCATTCCGTATTTTACGGAACAGCTGGCCCCTAATAGAACAGTCCTATCCTTGTCAATAATGCGGACAATAATAGGACATATTCTATTTTTTGCAGAACGGAAATACGGACATACGGAAACGGAATGCACACGGAATAACTTCTGTTTTTCTGCGGAACTATTGAAATGAATGGTTCCATATACGGGCCGCAAAAAAAAAACGGAGCGGACAGGGAAAGAAAATACGTCTGTGTGCACGAGCCCTTAATGTGTAAATAATAAAGTGCACTCTAACCAATACCTCCTCCTGCTGTCAGAGCTTGCTGGGAGTTGTAGTTTCACAACAGCTGAAGAGCCACAGGCTGGAGATCATTGTTCTATACAAATGCATCTTTTTAATAAATAGCACAGCTACCATTCTGCTATATAAACAGTGACAGGAGGGGGGAAGGTGTGCACTGTACTCAAGGAATGTGACAGATTTTGTCTGTGCAGTGATTTAGAGGAGGAACAGCCAAGCCAGGAGATGGGATGAGTCAGGCTGTGCAGCATGGTCAGGGGATGTGCTCTGTCACTGATGGCTACATGACAGCATGCTCCCTGCCTAAGGGCTGAGCACAGCTCCTACAGCTAGTGACTCACTGCACATCTGAGCCACGATCTACATCTCATCTACCTGCTTATAGATAATTCTACAATGTAATATCACATGGATGGGAGGAAGTCAAGAAAAATAGAGAAAGAAAATATGAGATACAGAGGAAGAAAGAAAGATATGAGAAAGAAAGAGAAAGAAAAATATGAGATAGATAGGAAGGGACAAGGAAGAAAAGAGAGAAGGAAGGAAAGAAAGAAAGAAATATAGAAAGAAAGAAAGAAAGAAAGAAATATAGAAAGAAAGAAAGAAAGAAAGAAATGAGATAGATAGGAAGAGAGAAGAAAGAAAGGAAAGAAAGAAAGAAAGAAAAAAAAAATGAGAGGGTTGATTGGAAGGAAGAATAGAAAGAGAGAGACAGAAGGAAAGAGATTGTTGGATGGAAGGAATGAAGGAGGGAAGAAAGGAAGAAAAAGAAATATATGAGATAGATTAAATTGATGAAAGAAAAATAATAACCATATTAATAATCTTTATATAGCAGCAACATATTCTGCAGAAAGAAATATGATAGATAGATAGATAGATAGATAGGTAGATAGATAGATACATTTATTTTTGTATTTGACAATTATGTTGCCCTCATCCTAGCAAAAGAAATAGTGGATCCATAGACAGAACTGATGGATAATAAAGGAAATCACCCCCATCATCCTGTAAATGACAGCGGGTAACAGACTGGTCAGCCGCAGGTTAGGCGCTGCTCCTATGTGCAGGCTTCCTGTCTGCCCTGTCCCCAAGGGCTCAGCATCCCTTACCCTCCTCCCGCACCCCCATCTCTTCCTCCTCCTTCAGGGCTCATCATCCCCTGTGTTACTTGTAGTTTTTTTTTCTTTTCTATAATTAACTTTTTCCTCTTC